>VXAY01006786.1:179222-254569 GCA_013399855.1 Oxyruncus cristatus | reverse complement strand
AAAAAAAAAAAAAAGTGTATTTTCAATTGACACTAAAAAGTTTGAGATCTGTTGTATGAAAGCAGCTTAACACTTGTTCTGTTATGATTGATGGTGCTGTAGGATATATCCCAAATCCCTCTGGTGGAATGCCTTTATGACGCCTCAATCATCTACACTGCAACCAAGTCCAGGAAATTCACTTAGCAAAAATATTATCAATTTCATGAAAAGTTGATGCGAGATGTCTAGATACAGCCAAAGACACTTTAAGAAGTGATATGAATTTACTAGACTATGTAAATAAAAAGATGTAATTTTGGAGTAAGTCAACTTTCAAAAATGTAGCCCATAAGGACTAAGTTTATGGCATTTGTATTAAGGAAGTGTACTGGGATTCAGGTTTACGGACTGTGCAACACTACTAAGTCAACTTTGTAAAATTACTATTGGAGGGATCTTTTAAAATATATACATCTCTGAGTAATGAGAACAAATAAATACATTTTAAAAATCCTTGTGATAGTTTGTAATTATAGTCCACGATAGCCTTCTGATTTCATGAGACTCTCAAATTCCTCTAACATATATACTGCATTTGCCTGGAGGGGAGAAAGAAAAAAAAAGTATTTTTCTTTCTTTGGTTACATGTTTGCCCAAGCTGTGCCACTCCTCTGATGTGCCCAGAACCCCACAAATCACCAGGTTTAAGGAAAACGTAGAGTAATTTGTACTGTAATTTTGTGTAATTTGTACTATACCACGCATTAATGAACACAGTTACCTGCATAAGTCTCCATCCTGTATCTGCAGCCCACCTACAGCTGCAGAGAGGTGAACTGAGATTGACCAACAAAAATGCCAAAGCTGCCAGGCTCTGGGCAGATGAGGAACTGAAGTTCAGGCTACCTAAAAGGTAAACAGAAGCATCAGTGACCAGATCCCACAGACAAGATATGTTTCACCATAATTCATGTCAGCAGCATGGCTTAGTGTCATGAGGACAACAGCCACGAGAGCCTTGCCAAAGAATCCTCACAGAACTGGAATTAAAGCATTCCCCAGCTGAAGCAGGTCACTGTGTCAGGGTTTGGCAGCTTGCTGCATCTGAAGCAGCATCCCATTTGAACTGAATGCACAGAGGCAGTCCATTAGTGGAGGTCATTTGCACTCATTCAGTATTTGAATGATGCTTAGAAATCTTAGAAATAAAAAGTACACTTATGTGCCAGCTACAGTCCGTTTTGCAAAAGAAAGAAATATGTAAATACTGTCTTCGTGTCAACTTTGGGGAAGTGTTTGTCTCACCAGAGCTAATTGCCAATGAGGAAATTGGCATTTATTGTTGAGGTTGCTACAAAGGGTGTCATAAACTAACTTTATTATAGCAAATGTTGAACTGTATTTGCATTATTTCCATCACATCGTCTTTGCTTTACAAGCTGTCTGCAATAGCTGTTCTTGGAAGGTCTCCAACAAAGCATTCTCTTTGGGGCTACTAACTGCAAATAAGATTAAAGCTTAATATGTCTGGTAATCAGTTTTCTTTTAAAGAGTGCAATTTGATTTCTTATGGTCAGTTGGGATGCCACATATCCTCATCTCCTCTGTTTTTCAACTTGCTGCTCTCAATAACCCAAAAAAGCAATTTGCCAACAGATGTCCTTTCACCAATTTTCCTGAATCGGAGCATCATCTGAGAGGCAGTCATACACAGCTTCTACTCCAGGGTCCCAGACTTCTGTCTATTAAATGCAACCTCTTTTTTTTTTTTTTCTTTCCCCTTGAGCCTGGGCCAGAATAAAGTGCTTTATGTCCTCCATTTGTTCCCATGACATGCAGTGAATAAAGATGGGAAAAGCTCCTTTGCTCAAAACCAAACAACAGAAGCAGGTAATCTCTGTACTCCTCACCCAAATAGTTGATTTGCTCCAAGAACTGTGGCTGTACTGAGTAGGTTTTTTCCTTGATATTAACAAAAACACCCTTTGGGGCAAATGGCAAAAAGAAAGAGAGAGCACCACAAGAACGTGTCTCTCTGTCATGGAGCCAATCTCACCTCCCAGCTGATCTGATCTCACTAGACTTGAAGGGGTGGGAGAAGGGGGCAGCTGGGATCTGTGCTGATACCCAGAGGGAGGGTAAGGACACCGTCTCACCTCCCAAGGTGAGGTGTGCAAGCCACTCTCACTTCCCGTGAATGTTCCCCAAGCCCATATGCACTCAGCCCTTGTCTGCTTTGCTCCTTTGCTGGAAGGACCAAAGGGAGAACAGGTCTCCTTCACACCACTTCTTCCCCTGTATTGGACTGGAACTGGGATGCTATCCTGTGTCCGAGGAGAAAATTAAGGACACAAAAACAGTGAGACTGGACTGGCAAAACTGGACTGGGTAAGCCTAGCCCTAAAGGTATCATGTTGGTTTGACAAGCTGATAATTATTAATTCATTTGGCAACATGTGCAAGCTGAATAGCAGCCACAAGGTGCTACTGACATCTATGCTATAATATTGTACCACAGAATGGTCAGGAGTTGCAGGAGACTGTGAATCATTAAGCAAAGCATGTGGTAAAAGAGCATGCTGTTGGTGACCCTAGCAATTTTATTTTTTTTCAATATTCCTAAAGTTCATCTTGACTGATACTATACTTTT
Organism: Oxyruncus cristatus; assembly: GCA_013399855.1. Classification (NCBI taxonomy): domain Eukaryota; kingdom Metazoa; phylum Chordata; class Aves; order Passeriformes; family Cotingidae; genus Oxyruncus; species Oxyruncus cristatus. The sequence continues at coordinate 251,936 of VXAY01006786.1, read as the reverse complement.
CCTGTTGGGCCTACTGGAGGAAACCACCAGAGGATAACAGTGTTAATTCCTCATTCAGGGATAGTTTCTCAAATCACAGTCCTTACATTTTTAGTTTTGCTAACTCTCCTATTGAACTGGTGGCCCAGAGAGGTTGTGGTGTCTCCCTCACTGGAGATACTCAGGAACTGTTTGGATGCAAACCTGTGCAACTTGCTTGAGCAGGGAGGTTGGACTAGATGCCCCACTGTGGTCCCTTCCAACCATAACCCTTCTGTGGTTCTGTGAAAACAAGCTTTTAGACAACATCAGGGTATATCAGTATATTTGTCAGTTTGGTTGTCAGAGGTCCAAGAGGATTTAAAACAAGTTTGCCAAAGTAGGAGGTTGCTTCTAGATATAAACATTTCAAAGAATGTAAACACCAGTTTTCAAAATGTTAAGAGATTTTGGCAGGTATGAAAGTGCTTCCATTTCCACCTACATTAAACCTGGAACATATTCATCACTCTTACACAGCCTGTTGCCATTCCATATGCCATACTTTATTTTGATACTTATTTCTAAGTTCTGTAACAGGAAAAAAGGTGAGTCCTGTGTTTTTAGGACAGTTTTGTCACAACAATGATATGTTTCAATATACTTAATCCACAGCTACAAAATGTGGATGTTTAAAAGACAAAAGAAACATAACTATTACATTTCATTCAAATATACATGTGACTGAAAGGCCTGAAGATTTACCACAAACAGCTCCAGCCTTTACTAAGTGATTCTATTTTGGAAGAAACCTGAATGCACTTTCTCCAAAGAAAAATAGAAGTGGCCTGAGGGCAACATAAAGGTATAGGAAACTTCTAAAAGATGAAGTCTCTATTTTATTTTTACTGGAATAACTTTATGATATGGATAAACAAAGACAAGATATAATTTTATGCAGCCACTTGAAAGTTCATAAGCCTGGCTATAGCAGCTTTTCATGAGCAGTCTTAAAAAACAACAGTAAAACTAGCAACTAATATCTTTGCCTGATATACTGTCGCATCTACACGATAGTAAGATCTGTCTAACACCACCCATTCTCCCCACAGATGGGATCCCAGTGTTCCTATTTCAGCAGGATGTTTTTGCCACTGACTTAAAAATAATAAGTGATTAAAGTGAGAGCAGATACTAAATGTTTTCACATAAAAGCCTGTCACAGATTTCTCACCCAACTGCTTCCATCTATCCTTCACTATTTACCATCACTGTTTACACAGCGGGCCAGCAATATAATTTTTTGCCAAATGTAAAAAAAGGCAATTATATAGGGGATGCTGGAAGCCACCTGGAAAACAACTACTTGCAGGAGGAGGTACCTCCTGAAAAGGGACTGTAAAAGTGGCTCCTGAGGCTTCAACTTTGTACCTTGATGGTTTCTTTAGTAAATCGGCTCTGTTTATCATGCACAGAAGAGAAAAGGAGAGGAAATGGGCTTTCCATAGACAAGTCTGCAAAGCAAAGGTACCGTCTGCTTCACATACCATAGATTAAGCACATTAAAAAGGCTGAATTCATCAGTGTAGAGATACGCTACATTATTGAATTATGCCTTCAGTGACAACTGGATAGTCCATTTGCCTTCAGCAGGTTTCTAGTGGAGGCAATGATTGAAACTTAATAAACAGTGGTGTTAGGAAAATGCTATTTCTTATATATATGGCTTGTGAAGCACAAGTAGTAGAAGAAAGCAGGAACATTTTTTTGTTGTTGTTTGTTTGGGGTTTTTTTTGTTAACAACCATGAGAAGAAATTACTAGCAAGTAAAGGAAGTGGACTAAGGTGATAAAAATGCACTACTTACCACTCACTTTTCAGGTAGAACAAGCCCTTAAGATGTATTTGGTAGGTTTTCCCATTAGGAAAATGTTCTTAAAGTGTGTATTGAGTAGCATCCCTACATGTTATTTTCAGTCAAAGCACTCCACCCCTAATCTAGATTCCAGTTTTCTTGCCCTGATAGGTTTTCAAAATGATCAACACCAACTGCAATTAAATTATTTAATTATATTTACCATTTACCTAAATGACATTGCAAATGAGCTACACCTGCACCAATGTATGGTTTGGGTCAGACCAAAGGTCTAACTCCATATCCTCTCTCTGACATCTTTCAAAATGTGTACCCAGATAAAGATTACACAGGCCACTATAAACACATGGTATCACCTCCCAGCTTCCAGATGAACTTGGGTTTCATTTCTCTTTTCAATAAAAAGGTAATTTGCAGTTTACTTGTTTTTTACAACTTGCAGGAGTCTGCAGGGGCAATAATGCTGAAGATGATTCTTAGCTAGTTCTCTCCTTAAGTACACACCTAATTGAAATGTACTGACAATATGTAGTTGCTGCAGGTAAGCTTTGTAGACATGCAAGCTGCTGGCAAAAGCAAAAGGCAAGAATGACCTATATGTCTTAATCCAATTTCTCCCCCAGACCATGGGAATTCACATACCTTCCCTAGGAGTTTGATTTCTGGAAATAGTGGAGGACATGTGTGTGGAGCTCAAATAATTTATCCAAAGTATAAAGATGCTTTTCTGTAAAATCAAGGAATAATCCATCACTCAGACTTCTTTTTAAACAATTTTCAAGAATTAGGAAGATGTCTAAATTTTTACAGCTCCATTCTTATTATTAAATCCTTCTACCCCTCAATCTCAAAGTATATATTAGTATAAAATATTTGACTCAGGATACACTTAAGTGATAAGAGCATTCCTTCTGTCTTGCTGTGTACCAATGATCTTTGATCTTAGTACATTCACTGCCTTCCTTCCAGGCTTGCACTGATTTTAGACAAGGTGGATGAAAATCCCTCCACCTGGAGCTGTTTTAATGCTTACTACCCACTTCCTAAATCCTGTATGGGAACAGAGTGCACTGTGGCTGAGCACAAGCCCAGGATGGAGGGATTAGAGAAAAAAAATTCCAGCACCTCAAGGCAGTACTTGGCAGCTGCTGTTTTAGCCCTAGAGCTACAGCAGCTGCCACAGCATAGCAGCACTCCTTGGCACAGACAAAATAAGGAAGGTTTGCATGATCTACTTCTCCTTCCCACCTTGTGGCTTGCCTGCATTCTTTAACTCTTCCTTTACATGATGCAAATAGTTCTATCTCAAGAATAATCTTGCAGATCCAGGCTAAAGACTATGTTTTCATCCCTATGACACAATAAAGCCACAGAAACCTCCTTCTATTTCTCCCAGCCCGCCAAATATTATGTTAAACACAAGCCACATATAATTCAGCAATTATATATTAAATAATTATATCTTATTATATAATTATGTATCAGAAATCCTAGCACAGACGAACAGTACAGAAAGATCATTTCCTCAAATGTAACAAACATGGAGACCATGCAAGGAATGAGTTAAACACTTGAGAAATGAGAAAAAGATTCAGCATATAGTCTAGAACCAGCAGAGCAGCATTAATTTATTTAATTCTATGTGAATCTATTTTCATACTGTTCTTTTCCTCCAGTCTTTTCCAGAAAAAGTTTTAACTCTCCAGGGTGCCATTTCTGAGAACAGTTTCCCATAATACAAAAGTGAAAAGTCTACGAGCTTTCCAGTATAATAAGTGAGCAGCAGATGTGGGTGAGTACAGTTCAGTAAGTAGGTATTTCCAGAGAGCTTAGATAAAGTGCTTCATACAATGCCCAAATACCAGAGGTCCCAGTGGGATCTTGAAGCTTGCTATGGAAAAGAGACAATGGAAGAAAGTCAAAGACAGGGCAGGAATATTATGTTTCTTTTTTGAACCATTGAGCCTTCGTGTGAACTTGTCAGTCTGATGAAGTAATAGAAAGATGCAGCATGGGCTGTGGCCATGGAAGGTAAAATAGTGCCTGCTCAGGGGTATTAACTGCATTCCAGTTGTCCTATACTAATGCTGGGGCTAATCATCAGTCAGGAGTAAGCACGATATTGTAATTTCTAAAATATTGTTTTAAAGTTGCACTTCGGCATCTAAGCAAAATCTTGCTTTTTGCTACTCATCTGAATGTACACAAAATCTGAGTTTTATTAAATATTGGGAGCATTGGCATTGGCTATTGCAAGTATTAGGTAAGTAGGCATGTTTATCCACCACATTTTTAACCTGAGATTCTCAAAGCTTTTGGGGATGCAACTGTCTGAGTCCCATTCTTTTTAAACAGACAGCTACACTTGCACCAAGGCCAGGAGACACCACACTGAATCCTAACTAAACTTAACGTCACCCTGTAATGCAGGCTGCCACCCTGTGACCTCCGTCCCTGCTTTCTGGGAGGCAAACTGGGGTCTTGCTTCAGGCTGCAAAGCAAGGCAATGACACAGTGCCAAAAGGATTCAAGGTCTCACCTCTCCTCCCGTTCCTGGGCTTCATTTCATGCTTCTATTTTGTTACGTGCATCTCACTTTTCATTACAGCCTATCACTGTTTAGCACAGTTTTAACAATAAAACTTGCTTTATGGTTTGAAATATCCTTCTTTAGAGAAAGAGAAAAGCGTTCTGTTTGAAAATACACTCTCATCTTGCAAAATAAGTGTTAAATCTCTGCAGCTGAAAGACTATTTATGGTCTGCATAGATATTCTTTCAGGGTATGACATCATCCTTAGCACATGCATAGCCCAGAACACAGTAAATTATTCTCCCTGAAAATTCCTTTCATTACTCTCAGATTGTCAAACATCACCCAGTGGCAAATTAGTCACTGGTGTTCGTTGTCTGAAATTGATTTGCATGCTTATTTCTTTTGTTAACTCACTGGGGTCTCTTACCTTTTGTGTCTAAAATAGAACTAAGGATGTAAATATTTTAGGATTGAGGGAATAAATTATTGTAGCCCGTTTGCTGTTTTCTAAACCTGTATTTATTTACTTTTTAAAAACTACTTTTTGTATTGCAAACAATACTCATTCACACAGTTACACATCCTATAGTATTACCTCAGATGCAAAATATAATTTTCTACCCAGCCTTTGATGCAGAACTTCAGCCTCCTGTGCAGCCAACTTCTGCCCATAGCCACTATCTCTGACTTTGTAAAGGAGTGACCTTTTCAAGCTGACACAGTTTTATTCATTCAGTATCACTACTCCAACTAGTTGAAAAGTATCAGTATGATCTGGTGCCTCTGAAAGCAAAAGGTTTAATCAGAGCCCCTCATTCAGTCTTTGGGACTATTCTTCAGAAAGACAATATAGGCTTAAAATTGATTTCTTGCAGGACCTCTGAGCTGCTGCTGTAGAGAATAAGGAGGCAGCATAGATAGGAATCCCATGAGGAAATTCACTCTAACCTGAAGAACACTGGAATTCCCAAAAGCTGAACGGTGATGAAAGCACTAACCTGAGAACATGGGCAGTGTTTTGATGTTTTTGCTGTTGCCTTTTCTTCCTGGCTTTTGGAGTTGTTTTTCTCTTAGTTCCAATAGTAAAACCAGCATCTGCAGTTTGCTGCTGTCTACTCAGCTAAGCAAGTGACAAGTATTACCCTTTTGTTATGGTGGATCAGGCCCTTAATCTGAATAGTACCGTCTGTAATGAACCAAATAACCTCCAGGGCAGTTCTCTTGTATACAGCACAGTTATTTACTTCCATATAAATCACGCTTTTTAGGCACAAGTGCTGCGCTGCTCCTAACATCCAAACAGTGATGAATTCCTCATCACACATTCAAACAGAGCAGCAAATACCTCCCTTTCTATATTTCTTTCAGCTATGCTGTCAACCACAGTTTCTACTTCTATTAAATATGCAATTGTCTTCCCTCATGTGTCCAATAAAAGCAACCTACTCTAGTGGAAGGTGTCTCTGCCCATGGCAGAAGGGTTCGAACTAGATGATCTTTAAGGACCCTTCCAACCCAAACCAATCTGTGACTCTATGATATTTTTTTCTTTGGGCTCCCATAGTCGATCACCTTGCTGCATACCAAACAGGCTCTGATGTTCTGAATGGTGGCTTTATTAGGATTGTTGTTCTAGAGCCACTTCCCTGGAAGTTTGGTTGAATTTTTGGATGCACACAGATATAGAGGTGAACAAAGAAAATGCACAAAACTGATTATTTTTCTGTTTGAAAACAAGTTTTCCTGCTGTTCTAGGCAGATGGAGAAGAAAAAAGGTAGTACTTAATGAGGTGGGACATATTGTACTCCTTGACAGCACTGCTGAGCCAGAATACCATTTTTTAACAAGAAAACCAATGCAGTAGATAATGTGCCTTTCAAATACAAATTTAAAATAAAAACCAATAAACAAATCAACTCATCTCACCTAATTCCCTCATAACAGTGATAGACCAGTTTGTTTTTACTGCCAACATTGGTATTTAGTACGGCTCTCTCTTCCTCCCATTTCCTACCCCCCTCTTTTTTTCTCAAAAGAGAAGATAAACAGATGCTAGCAGAGTAACCCTCAAGATAAAAATACCTATGAAACCATGCACAATTTCCCATGAATTCTTTCAAAGCATGCTCCTAAAGGACTATCATCATGTAAGCCTCATAACTGAGCTCTGGTCAGTCTGGGACATTGTTTTACACCAGTAGAATAGAGATGCTGTTCTAACTGTATCAAAAAGCTTGCAAAGTTTATGAACTTCCAAAGTTTAGAAATTCTTTGCTAGCAAGGTTAAGTTACCTCCTGCTCTGAAAGGACAGATTGAAACCTTCTGGGAAGAAAAAAAAATGAGGTGTCAATTATCTAAAACGAGCTTGTGCTTTACATAGAGCTTATAAATAAATATATAGTCAGACCACAGCAGTTCTACTGAGCAAACCCAGCCTGCAGCTGGGAAGCACACAGAAGAGAAGGCTCATCCAGAGCAGGGGCAATCAGTTGGAAGAATGCTATTAACTGGATGGAGTTCAAAGGACTCTGATAGGTAAGAACGGATACCTTTGGCTGTCAGCAACAGAGCTAACAAAAGCCGTGGTTTTCTACATTTACTCCCAGATACATAGAAGCCAAAGTTACCTTCACTATCAGTGTTCATCAGCAGGTTGGAACCTTTGCTATTCAAGGTCTACAATCCTTCCTCTCTTAAAAAAAAAAAAAATCCCTATTTCTGTAAGACTCTTTCCAATGAAGGCCAAATCAGACAACTCCTGGAGCAACATTCAAAACAGTAGCTTTTGAAATTTCAGAAAGCCAACTCAAATTCTTCAGATGTAATTTTGCAATAATTCTAATTTAACTGTTGTCTTTTACCTCAGAGTTTTTGTGCCTATGTGCTTCAATTAACATTTTCAAGCCAAAACCTAAAAGCATTTTGCTGTAAGTAAGAGGAGAAGCTAATGTAAAAGCTAATGGAGATTGTCCTTACCATTGAATAAGGCACAAAGGAAAATAAAAGCCCCAAAGAATTTACCATCTAAGGGCTCATTAAATTCAGTGGGCCTACTTCCAAGATTAAATGAACGCTTCTGGGCTAAGTATTTGTGAGATCAGTTTCATACTGCCAACGTAAGATGCAGAATTGCCCCTTGAGACTGGGAGAATAATTATGCATGACAGAAGGCATGTACTCACTTTTACTGTACTCTATAGCAAAGCTTTAATGATGGTAGGAGAGCCCTCTGAAGTGCTTTTTACGTACACTCACTCGCACTTCTATATACCTATATGCATAATTATTCTCCTGATTTTATCTTTTTTGTATCTATCTATATATATTTGTGTCTGGGTACGTTGGTTACAACTTCATTCTCATAAGACATCAGAGACTTCCAATTTTAGAGACATCTTCTTAAGCACATGCAGTAGCTTCTCTTTCTGCAGCAATTCTAGCTTCTGTTATGGTCAGTGGAGAGTTTTCCACTGCTTCCATAAGGAATCAGCCCAGGCCTTGCTCCATCCAAACAGAAATCACTCAGACAAGATTATGATGCAGAAGTTACATATTTTAAAGCTGTAGATATTTCATAATCACCATAATCACCAATACAGGAAGAAAAACCAAAACGCAAACAACACAAAAACCAAACCACACTTAACTAAGCCTATTTCTTATATGGATTATTTCAGATGTAGCAAAATTCCCTCTTTGCAACCTAATGTATAATTTTAAACAATCAGTTAAAGTTTTATGGAAGTGGGAAAATGGATATTGACCACTGCTTTGGGATTAGGCAGGCTAACATTCTCAGAACATTTTACGGACTTCAGCCTTAAAATTACAAGGGATTATGATCTGCAGGAGAACCCCTACACCTTGCCATGCCTTTCAAACTAGTTTCTGGTATTCATATTGAACTCCTACCAGGTTGGATTGTTGTTTGTTCTAACACTAATTTGAGATTTATGCAAACATTCCTGAAATACAATTAACTTACTACATGTTTTTAAGTAGGAGATTGAAAACTGCCTACCTGCCTACAAAATCATCATTGCTCCATCAGTTAAAATCACATCCCATATTGCTCTCATTTAATCAAATGCCAATCTTGTTAAGTTACTAAAACAAATTGGCTTCTTGATGTTAGCTAATACCAACATTAAACAAACAAAATAAATTTATAGCTCATTCAAAAGTTAAGGCAAGTGTGAAAAGCAAAAAAAAAAAAATTAATATAATGGGAGTAGACTCTTTTCTCCAAGAAATAAAAAGAAAATAATGTCAAAATATTGGCAGAGCACACATTAAGATTTTCATCGTGGTAAAATAGCATCAATATTTTAGATTCTGTAACATCTGTTTACAGTCAAGATTTTTTCCCGAAGTACTATAAATTGTCAATTGTTTATCTACAGTAACAGACGCAATTACTGCTACCCCAGATTATGCAATAAGCATATTTAGTAACTGAGATAATTAAGCAATACACATATACTTTAAGCTACAGCAAAGACTTGCCAGCATTAATTCTGCCAAATCAGAAGACATGCACACATTGCAATGTCATTTCTTCACACTTCATTTTTCAGTATTATGTCCTTCACTGTTTGCTTCTGTAATGCTAATGCACTATTTCTTTGAAAGTAATTAAAATTAAGGTCTGACCACATGCAGTTTAAAGAAATTAATGTGTGACCTTCAACACCACACAGAAACACATACATGACAGGTAGCAAGGTTATGCAGCAACAGGGAAACCACTACATGCAAAGTTATGCACATTATAGAAGTCAATACACTAATCAAAATTTCAAAAGACACCTTTTGGTTGCACAAAGATGTGTTCATTACAGCCCTACATTACAGAAAATGTATTTTTTTAAACATCTCCCTCAAAGTCTTGATTTAGACACTATCATTTGTCTCCAGCCTTTTAATCTGTCAGGAATATTCTTTATTTCCATTAATTGTTCCGTTTTTTTTTTTTTTGTAGGCCCAACACTTAAGTTGCTGATGGTTGCCTTTGAAGGCCTAAACGTCCTTAACTTTTTACTAAATCCATGGCAGAACAAAAATGCTTCACATCATCAGACTTGCATTATCTAACATCTCTTAGAACTTGCTAATTGGGAGAGACTGAACGTCACTGCAGATTAATGCACCTCCTTTCAGTTTGAGCACCTGAGTTGAATCTAATCTGCACAGAAGTGACTAAAAATCAATCTAATCCGACAGTGGTGAAATTATTAGGTATAATTATATGCATTCTCAGATCCTTAGATGGAGAAGACAAATTCCTTGGAACATTTCAAGAGAAGAATTTAAATATTTGTAGGGTATTGGGCTTTTTGTTTTAATCAAAAACATGCAGAAAACATTTGCTTTCAATCATAAAAGATGAAAGGTGATCAAGACAATATCTTCTGTTCATATCAGCCTCAGTATTTGCTACAGGAAACAACACATTCCCATGCCAGGAGTGTGTTGGAGGAAGGAAGGAACTGGGGGAAGGGAAAAACCTTGAAAAGTACTCAGATGCATCATTTTTAATTACCTAAAAATGTGCATTAAATTTTTAATGATGGGCTCTTTTCCATTAAACGAGCAGAGATCTTAGCTTGCTCATACAACGACATAATTAGCAAAACTTCTTTTTTGCAAAGGGCTGCATATGTCCACCTAATACAAGCAAGTAAACTCACCCTTTTTACCAAACTCAGAGCAATGGACATGACAGGAGAGCATAATCCTGACTTGAAACTACTTTTTCCTCACCCACACAGTTTGCTGAGTGATAGTCAAATACAAATTTGGAAATATAAAAGACAATGAACCTCTTTTTTTGTCAACAATCCCAGCAATAACACAACACTAAACAGTGCTGAAAAAACAGTCTAGTTTGTTTCAATAGGCATGATTAGTATTTAGAATATTTAAATGTTTTTGCAAATTGTTTATTGTATAACATGAAATACTCAGCAGCACTCAGTTAACAATGTTCTTCATTAAAACCTTTCTTCAAGCAGTAAAATGCATCCATTTCTGATTATATTTTTTTATTATTACCAATTCCAGTATTCAAAAAATGAAGACACAGATGATGAAATTGTGTTCTGAGAATTAAAAAGCACAGCAAGTCCATGTGTCAGAACTAGAAATGTGACAGTATGATTAAACTAACAAATTTGTATTTGGTGAAGAGAATAGTTTCTCATGTAAAAGATAATTACATCGTTTGCTACTACTGTCTTATTTTTATGCCCAAAAGCACATTGCCAGTGGAAGTCCAGTTGATACAATCTATCTGGATTTCCAGGAGGCTTAAGGAACCTAAGCACCTACCAAGAAATAAAGAAGGCCCTTGCACAGATCGAGAACTTGTCAAAAATTAGAATATAATTACCTACAAGAGTTAGGGAAGTAAACAGTCCTCACAGAAATCTATCCTGGGACTCATGCTGCTCCTTGTATTTATAAGCAAGCTAGAAAAGGGGGTGTAAAAGGTGGCAAAAGTTGCTGATGCGACTTTATTATTTAGGGTAGTGAAGGTGAAGGCTCATAATGAAGAATCACCTTACGTGACTTGGAAATTAAGCAATAAACCAGCACAGGAAATTTGCTACAACAAATGTTAAAAGATACCCAGGAGAATAAAGCTGTCCAAATGTCATATATACAATAAGTTGACCATTATTACTTAGGAAGGGGGGCCTTGAGGTTAGGACAGTTAGATAATGGAAATATAAATTTAGTGCTCAATAGCAGTACAAAAAAAGATCACTTATTTGAAAAGAAATTGAGAAAACATCTCTTTGCTACCTATAGTCTGCATCTTAACTTCTGCTTGCACTTTGTTCCCTCCATCTGATTCAAAGAGGGCAACCAAGGAGAATACAAGCATCATCTACCACATAGTAAATAGCTAGGTAAGCCAGAACTCTTGAGTCTAAACACAGAAATGTTTAAGAATGAATAAGGTAAAGGTCTATAAAATCTTTCGCTGCAATGGAGAGAGTGACTCTTTAATGTCCATCTGAAAAAACAAGAGCCAAGAAGCACCAAATGAAGCTAAAATTGGGTCAGGTTAAAACCAAGAAAAAGGTCTTCACACGTGGTTGAGCTGCAAGGGCTTCTGCTTGTGGAATACCAGGAACACTAACAACTCAGACCTTTCCAAGGGACACCAGATAAATTTATGGAACTGGAATCTAACAAAAGCTACTAAATACACAGAAGCCATTGACAGAAAAAGTATCATCCTGTGTAGTCATCCTGTTTGTACAGTCTTCCCCTCATATCTGCTTTCAGCTCCCACTGAGGATGGTGTACTGGGTTAAACAGTCTGACCACAGAGCCAGCCTCAGTGCTCACTTCTCTGTGTGAAGGCACATGCCTCTAATGAATAACGATGGAATTGACAGAATCGCAGAAAACAGAACTGGAAAAATTCTTGAGAGGTCATCTAATCTCCTCTCCTGTCTCTTGGTAGAATCAGTTGTGCATGATCTTTTGTGGCAGATGTCTAACCTGTTTTTCAAAACCATCAAAAGCAAGCTACTCTAGTGTGAATAGCCTTCTCTGAAAAAAGTTCTTTGTAATATAACCTGAATCTTCCTTGCTGCAAAGTTAATCCCTTTATTTCTTCATTGTTACAGACACAGAGAGAGATGGCCCCTCCCCCTTTCCAGTGGCCTTTCATATCCTTGGACTTATCTACCAAAACCTACAAAGAAAACCAAAGCCCTCTCAAATTGTAGTCACCTAATCATTGAAAGAAAAAAAACAAACATCATCCTTGCAAATACCAAAATTCCTCTACATATTACCCACTAGAGTACATCACAGAAAGTAATGAAACAGATTCTTCTAGTAGGGTCATTAGTAGTCCAAAAAAACCCCCAAACCAAAACAAAAAAACAACAATAACAAAAAAAAAAATGCTAAAAACAAAGAAAAATAAAACCAACCAAAAAAACACAAACAAAAACTAAAAACAACCAAAACTCTCCCAAACATACGTGAAGTATGGTTAGTATATAGGGTGGCCTATAGGGCATAATAAATTGAGTTCATCTGTAACAGGGACAGAGAACAATTCTTCCTTTTATGTAGAAATCTCCTCCAGTCCCCTTCTTCTCCTCACCCTTTACCACACAGATAACCCAAATTCTCAGTCACTCTTCACAGACTATGCTCCCTAGACCTCAGAGCATCCTCTTCTTTTCAAGAAAGACAGGAAGGATTTGGAGAGAGTCCAGAAGTGTAATGCCCAAAGCTAGACACAGCATTCAAATTGAGCCTAACCAAAGCTTTGACAAGCAAAAGGATTTCAGCGTGTGCCTTGCAGGCTTCCTGTTTGTGTGATGTGTGTGTTTCAAGGCACTGCAATACCACTGATTCATAGCCAGCTCATAAATCACCGAGGCTCTACCATGCCTTCTACTGCAACTGTTATCCACTCATTTTTACCCCAGCCCATGATTTATGTCGTTTCAATAATTTTAATTTTTTTTCTTTCATAGGGAACACTTTTTACTCAAGAAGAGATGGTCTCTCTAGGAATGTCTCAAAAATTGCACTGATGCTAAGCAGTATCAATTTGCTTCTCTTGGCCACTTCACATGCAGTCTAAGGATTTCCCAGGACCAACAGATGAGACTTTTAAAAATCACTGGCTGTAGAAATAAAGTATGAATTTGTGCTTGTCTGTGATGACCTATATATATATATATGTGTGTGTGTGTGTAAATACGTATGTATATATATATAAAAAAACCCCAAACCAACAAAAGACAAACAAACCCAAAAACTCCAAATCAAACCCAACCAAAAAAAAAAAAATGAACCCAGAAACATCTTCTCTAAGTTCTAATCTTGTGCTCCAAGTAGGCTCCTCTTGAATATCTGTAAATTTAGTTAGGGCTTTTTTGTCTATCCAATCATCTGGTCTGCACAGTAGCAACTCAGCAGAGATCTTGGCTAAGACACTGGGTGCGGTCTGACTAGTTCAGCATACACCAGAGTGGTTTATCTAGGACTTGAATTCCTAGTTTGCATCTGGGAAATGGGAAAGAAAACAAGTGAAACTGACAAATAACCACCAAAGTCAAGATGTCATTAAGCAGATGTCATATACTGGCTACATTTTGCATCTTCGTCTTTCGGGGTTTTTTTCTTGCATTGAGAATATAATAGTGAACAATAAAATAGACAACATTCACAGATGGCCCATGAACACTTAGAGACACTGTTGTCATTATTAACTTACTCAAATTTATACCCTAATTGCAATAAAAATACCACAGCCCTTAATCTACAGGCAAATGCAAAATAAGTATAAAAGTAACAGTGCTACAGTACCAGAAAACTTGTTCTAACAAGCAGAGATGCATGAGCTAATCCCTGTGAGCAATTTATTCAGTGACTTCAACCCCGCTCTGTTAATGAATTCAACAGGACATTTTTATTTCTATGAATTTATTCTTTAAAATTATTAATAAATTAATTATATGACCATGCTTAGTCTCCAGATTGCTTGCAAACTATTTGCCATCCCACCAAGATTTTATGTTCATAAACCAGATTACTTACTCAGCTAATCCACATATTTTTCAGTCTACAAACCCACAGCATTTTCAAGGTGGTTACTGCACTAAAGATTATGCAAATAAGTATCATGACATTTTTATCTTTCTCAGCTGAGCATTTCAGAAATCAAGAACTTGTTCGCATGAATAACAGCAGAAAACATTCATCAGACTTTGAATGCAAACTAAATAGGGAAATTCTTAACCCGTTTCCACTTTCAAAAAGATAAGATTAAATTTAATATGATAAATTAATTCATAAATCTTTTGCGACACTATGAAAATATGCTAAATATTGTGTAATAATTAATTATCCAGGATATACACAATACAGGATTCCATTAACCTGCACAATGATCAGCTTCTCCATTTCAGAGTGTATGCAAAGAGAATAATGTTTAAAATCAAAGTCAAATACTACATGTAATCTTTTTTTTTTCCAGCATATAACTCTATTTTACCATAGTGAAATATGTATTTAACAAAACCTTCTGGGTTAGATTTCCCTTGCCTACACAGTATTTTGGTAAAACTTACCAGGCACAACATGAATACAATTTTTGGTCAGTAGTCCACACTTCAAGTAACAACTTGAAGGTGAGGTAAATGGCAGGTGTGCTACCAACAATTTACTTGAGTTACTAGCAAAAATTCAAATAAAGTACAACTAAACTGCAAACAGAATACCACTTTGACTGTTATTGCTCATTTCTGATGTGTCAAATTTGGCACATTTTAAAATAAACTTTAAGAAGGAAAGGCTACTAGGAAAATGACACAAAAGGCCCTGCTTCTCTTTTTGTGTTGCTAAGAATATAGAAAAGACTTCGGGAAGATTGCATTGAATGTTAGATATTTAATGTGTGCAGTAAAAAGGCCTTTAATATTACAAGAGTAGTCTCCTTAATCCACAGTTCAAACACCTATTTTAAAGGCATTTGGCATTATATTTAAACAAAGCTGGTACAGTGCCTGCAGCTGCAAATTGCAGGGAACAAATGCAAATCACAAGAGTTCACACTGCAGGCTCTGAAAAGTCATCAAAGCCTCCAAGTACTTTCAAAGAATAACGTACAAAATAACACCAAGACCTCACAAGCTACCCTGCAGGAATCCATTGCTTTTTACCTGACAGAGCAGTGAAGATAAGAACTTCAATCCTTCCTTTTTACAGAGCCTCTATAAAAATGCAAAAGACATCCAGTAAACACATACACTACCAAATAAAAAAAAAAAAAAAACAACACTCCAAAATATAAAACCAAACAGTTGCTGTTCTTACTTTTAAAAACAGTTGAGTCTTTTTTATTAAAAATTTACAAATTATAGCACAAGTTGCACCTGTGCAACACCGGTAGAGATGGCTAGATTAACAGAGTTGTCTGAAACTGTTGGATACTGTTGCCAGAAAATTGTAATAGTACAAATCACTATGTAACAATCACTAGCAGCTACTTCTCAACTGCCACAACTTCCTATCTTTATTTCAACCTACGCTCGGGTAAAAAGTCATCCCCACTTTGTAGATAAGAAAAAAAACCCAAAACACACACAAAACCACAAAACTAACAAACAAACAAAAAAAAACCCAAACAAAACAAAATCAACACGCAGAAAGAGGTTATGCAAGAATTGTAAAACCTCCACTTTAATTCAGTGATATACAGAGGGATTATACATATTCTCTCATACCACTTTAGCTACCTGATAATCTGACAAACTGCAACAGGGCCAACAAGTGAAGCCAAAGACAATATAATTTTTAACCCACCCGTTTTTCTCGTGGTACAGAAGTATGAATAGTAGGAATATTGAAAACTAAACAGCCAGACGGGATGTGAATTAGGTCCTGAGAGAGACCTAAGAACAAAGCTGGGAATAGAATAGGCATTCCACTGGGAGAGCTCCCCAATAGAAAGTGAACTGGAAGAGCTCTCTCCTCACTACAGAGCTGCACCTGGGGCTGGGGCAGGGAGCAGCTCTGACTAAGATTACGCTACCTCAGCCGTTTCTGCCTATGGATCTTCTCCATCAGCTGCCCTTGCACCTCCAGATACACATTATTGACATTCCTACTGGTAGGTCATGCTCCTCCTTCCAGGTCAGTCCTTGCTGTCCCGGTGGCTGATGTCACACCTCACAGTCCACAGCAGAGCCCCCTGTGTGGCAGAGCCCTCCCATGACCCTGGCAGCCCATGGCCACAGGCTGCACAGGGGCCTCACACGGCTGCTGGGGACCTTGCTCTCTCCACTCTGTTTACCCCAACTCATGCTAAAGATCCTTCTGCTTGTTTTCCAAGCATTTTTTTTTCTGTCATAACTTTCTTCCTGCATTAAAAACATTAAGACTTAAATTATCCTAATCATGAGGCACTCCTTCATGTGCCTCAGTAAGCTTCACACAGGAGTAACTCCCTCTGCATGATGAGAAAACTATTGTGGTCAATTTTCATCCAGCCAAACAGTGAAAAGAACATACAACAGCAAAAAAAAAAAACCCAATCCCCACTTCACAAACCTGGGAGAGGACCCTGAGATCTTCCCTAATTGAGGAGATTCCTGCATTTTTCCCCACATATGAAAGTAACAGGAGCCTTTCCAGCTCTCTGAGACTATTACAGATGGGTAACTGCTCATGTCAAAGCGCATGCAGAGTTGTTGCTGAGCTGTATTCCATTTTCTTATTAGAAAGGTAATACATCAAAAAAACAAAAATTAAGACCTTGCATACTGGAAAGGGAAAAGGTGTTCAACTCAAGCCAGGTTCAAAATGAACAGCAGGAAGAGCCATGTCACACCCAACCAGACTAGCAACAGCAATTTGCATTTCTTCAGGTGAGCCCTTGTCCATGTCACAAAACAACTGCATATGTAAGCGTGTAACAGGCAACCAGCAAGATACACATGGCACTTATTCAGTAGAAAAACATCTCTTAATTTTCAGCAGGGCTGGTTCTGGATAGCCAATCAAGGAGTGGGGAGAAGGCATTGTGCAACTCCGCAGCCCTTCTCCCATCCTCAGTTCTCCTACTCATCCCTGCAGACACTGCCACCATTTATGTTTCCGCTGTTCCTATTTCTCAATGAGTTATGGGTCTTCTGGGATTTTAAGTGAGGTGGATTGAGAACTGACTGAACAGCAGATCCCAGAGGGTCATAATCAGTGGCACAGCATCTAGTAGGAGGCCTGTCACTAGTGGTGTTCCCCAAGGTTCAGTACTGGACCCAGTATTGTTTACCTTATTTCATCGATGACATGGATCAAGGGGCAGATCCCTCCTCAGCAAGTTCAGTGTTGACACAAAGCTGGGAGGAGTGGCTGATAAGCCAGAGTGCTGTGCAGCCCTTCAGAAGGACCTCGAGAGGCTGGAGAGGTGGGCAGAGAGGAACCTTCTGAAACTCAACAAAGTCAAGTGCAGGGTCCTGCACCCAGGGAATAATAACCCCAGGTAGTACAGGCTGCAGGCTGACCTACTGGAAAGCAGCTCTGCAGAGAGCTCTGTGGTCCCGGTGGACAACAAGCTGTCCATGAGCCAGCTGTGTGCCCTTGGGGGCCAAGAAGGCCAAAGGTATCCTGGGGTGCATTAGCAAGAGCATTGCCAGCAGGTCAAGGGAGGTGATCCTGGCCCTCTGCTCTGCCCTTCTGAGGCCAAATCTGGAGTGCTGTGCCCAGTTCTGGCTCCTCAGGACAGGAGAGACAGGGAACTCCCAGAGCAGGTTCAGCAGAGGGATATGAAGATGATTAAGGGACTGGAGTGTCTCCCTTATGAGGAAAGGCTGAAGGAGCTGGGCCTGTTCAGCCTTGAGAAGAGACAACCGAGAGGGGACCTCATTAATGTCTGTAAGTGTTTGAAAGGAGGGTGCCAAGAGGATGGATTCAGGCTCTTCTCAGTGGTGCCAAGCAATAGGACAAGAGGCAACAGGCAGAAACTGATTCCATCTGAATATGAGGAAAAACTTCTTTACTATACAGGTGGCTCTGAACAGGTTGCCCAGAGAGGTTGTGGAGTCTCCCTCACTGGAGGTATCCAGAACCATCTGGACACAATCCTGTGCCATGTGCTCTAGGATGACCCTGCTTGAGCAGGGAGGTTGGACCAGATGACCCACTGTGGCTCCTTCAAACCGGGCCCATTCTGTGATTCTGTAAAGCATTTGGTACAATGTAAAATTCCGTCGTACTTAATATTGCTGCAATACACATGGGCCTTGTGATTTTTAGTAAACTAATTGATAAAAGTGGGCACAGGTAAGAAAATGCCTTGCTAAGTGCTATTTAAAAACTTTCACTGATGCAGCACATTAATTCTCTGCATGATGCACTTTCCTTAAAGATGCTCCTCTCAGTAAAAACATCCCTGTGATGAGGTGTGTTTTCTATTTATTTGGTCATGCCTGGGAGCTGAGCACACAGCATGTGCATGGGAAAGAGATGGGCCCCAGACCTGCAAACGAGAAAAGCCTGACTAAGACAAGATCAACACTTCGAGCAGACAGCAAAGCAGATCTGGCTTTGTCAAGGGACACAACTCCCCTGCACTTCCCAGTGCCCCTGCAAATTCTACACTCAAGTCACCATCGTGAGCATGTGACAGGAGGCTGTCTATTTAAGCAAGAAGTAACATGTACTGCATAGCACACACAAGCCTGAAACAATCACTAGGGGCAAATGCAACTGAGTTTACCAGTTTTCTTTGAGACGCTGCTGGCAGCCTGTGTGCTCACACAGAAAGACAGCAACTGCAGTTGGGAAGGAGAATATGGGACTTGGATGTTTGTACAAGGCCTTGCTTATGCCCCTGGAAAGCAAATCTTGTCCTGCTTTTCTGCTACATACACAGGTGCCTGGAACACAGCCTGGAAGTCCAAGCTTTTGTCTTCAACTCTCTTTCAGGCCACCTTCAAAGCTTTTGTTTTACACAGCACTGGCTGGCACCCCTACTGTGACCAAGCTCTGTCCTCATTACAGCACTGTCTATAAATGTGACCTAATTTTTATGCCTGAATATCAACTTCTTGGACCTCTGCCTCTCCACAAGGCATGTGCTGGGGCAGGATCTCATACAGCTGCAGCTAGAAACCTAAAAGACAAGTGTGGCATAGAAGTAGCTCAAACAAATATGGTAATAAGTTGACCAGCATGTTGAATGCAGGTGCACACAAGCATAAAAACTTCTCAATCATCAAGCAGTTTAAGAACTGTTTGCAACCCCATATCACCACCAACCAGTTCTCTGGGGCACGGCATGAAAAAGCACAGACAGCAAAAGGACTGTGAAAACACTTTGGACCACAGTCCAAGTTCCCTCAAATTTATTCTCGTATGTTTCTCCAGGGCAAGATTACTCCAAATTCCAACAAGAGTTAAAAACTCTGGACCAGGACACTAGCTATGGCAAAACACTGTGGTAACAACCAAATCTGTAACAGTATGAATTACCCAGAAAGGCAGTAAGTACCAGCTATCTCTAGTTATATCCTGAATTTTTTAATGACAACAGTAATTACGTGCAACTTGAATTTTAAAAGCTTACACAGTGAAGTGTGGATGACCACAAGGAACACTTACTGGTTAGGGTCCTCAGGGCTCACCATCTGAGAACAGAAGGGAGCAATTAGACCCCTCTGCATATTTTATCGAGGCAACTGGAACAAAAGCTGACACGTCTGAGACTCGCACACCATTCTCATTGTTATGAGAGCGTTTCGATAAGCTTTATCTCATCTTGGGCAGGTTACTACGGCAGCAGCTGCCCGCCCAGCACTGTGATTGCTCCTGCACCCGCTCTGTGCGGTGACAAGGTCCCCATCTCTAAAACCACAGCCTGAGTTCACCGAGTCTCGCACAGCTCTTTACTGCACACCTGCAAAGGCCTCTTTGGCACAGAAGACTCAGACCCAGCGCCCTTTCCAGCCTCGGTCACCCCCGACGGCGAGCAAACCCACACCTCGACACACTGTCACCTCCCCCGCACACGGGCTCCCCGGGGCCGGCTCTGCCGCCACAGCCAGGCCTCCAAAGAAGGACCCGCGACACTGCAGAGCAACGAGGAGGAGGCCGAGCTGCTCCCTCCGAGGCCCCGGCCGCTGTGCCTCCGAGCTCGGTCACCCACTCCCTTCGCCCGGCCCGACCCGGCCGGGGGTGGAGGGGCCACGCCACCGCCACTGCGNGTCGCGCAGCAAGAAGCGCCCCGCGAGCCCGGGCACCGGCGGCGGCCCCGCCAAGAAAAAGAAAGCGGCGGCGCCGGGTGGCTCGCAGGTAAATGGTGGGAGCGGACGACCAGCGCGCATGCGCGGGGCGACCTTCCCTTCCTTTCCCTTCCCTTCCCTGTCCCGCCCCCTCGGCGGGGACTGTCCCCGTTCCTGATACTGCCGGGTATCCCGGTACACGGCACCGCCTCCCGCCTGGGTTCCCGCGGCGCTTCGCCTTCCACGGTGGAAGCTGCCGAGCCCCAGAGAAGGGCCGGCCCCTGGCTGCCTGCCGGGGGGTCGCCGTGTCCCTCGGGCTGACAGGTCACTTCCAGGCGTTGGAATGCCGAGTTTCGGGTCGCTTCCTTCGTCCCCCTGTATCGTGGAGGTTGTGTCCCCTCCATGTGTACAGCCGGACCGGTGGTGTCGTTCTCATGCCTCCCCCGGCCGGATTTGTGGGTCAGAGGCAACGCTTAGCCGGGATGCTGCGATTGGAAGCACCGAGATGTCGAGTGTGGTCACAAATGTGTGGTGACATAGGCGTGCGGTGACACTTTCTGATCCAGCCGCCTCGCAGCTGTTCATTGTTCCCCGCGCTCAGCCTTCGGCTTTGTGCCTGAGCTCTGTGCACACACCCCCACGCATAAACCTCTGATCGTGGGCGGTGGTGATTTTAGTTCGAGGCAGCTGATGTGTTACGGAGGAGACACGAGCACTGGACAGAGCACAGTTCAACAGCTGCTAATTCTGCTATGTGCTGCTCAGGTGGCCTTCTCTGAGTAGGGCTAAGTGGGCAGAAGACTTAAAAAGTGAAATGAAGATATAACCTCAGAGCCTGAATTTCGGGGAACAGGGCCAGGGGAGGGAGAAGGGCTGTTAAGGTGAGTTTCTCCTAAACTCCAACCCTCAGTTGCAGCGGGTGGTACAGACTCTGTTTCTGCATGGTGTAACACCACCACCCATCCCCAGTTAATGTCTTCTACCTCTTGATGATGGTAACATCTCATGCTCCAAAACTAAGTTGCAGAAAGTTTTCAGAGTCAGCATGTATGCAACACCTGTGTAGACTTTAGATGCCATATGTCTTGGATTACTTCTTCAAGAAAGATTTTGGTAGCTACAGTGGTCAAAAGAGGGTTGGAAAAAATGGCTGTCTTTTTTCTTTCCCCTAGAAATTATTCTTCTCAGTCATATTTCATGAACTATAACAGTAGCCACAAAGTATGCCCTACTGCTAGTTAGGTTGCTTATTTTCACATGAGCCATCAGATCAGGGGAACGTTTTTTTGCGTTTTTTGGCAGATCTTCTCTCCAGGCAAATAAAAGCCGTTGTGCACATACCAGAGCATGGACAAAAACCCTTCCTCATTTGAATGATCCTCTTGTAACACTTGTTTTCTCCCTGTGGCAGTTCCATAGTTTCTCATCTTGTGGGCTTATCCCTAGGAGAGGGAGTATGCACCATAGTGCTTAATGTCACCAACAAACTGCACCACATCATGTTTGACAACTTTTTCAAGGTGGGATACAGATAACAATCTGGATTTTCCCCTGTGGAGCAGGCTGCTCTGTGCATGTGTGTGTGTGTGTATGCAGATATAAAACATTATATATTCATATATTATTTAAATGTGTATAGTCATTTATATTTAAAAAGCTTCCCCAAACCGTTCCACCTCTAAAACTGTTTTCTGAAGTTGATGCCAAACTAAAGCTTGTGAACAGCTTCCAGTATTATGAGACTTTTCTTACTCAAACTGGGTTTCAATAGTGTATGATAAACAGTTTTTGTAATTCTTCTCACAAGTGATTTCAGTTGAAAAAGAAGTAATTTCTCAATACTACGTCCGAGTCAGCGTACACATTCATTGACTTCAGCAGTGAAGATCAATCCAATAAGGAAAAGAAAAAACGAGTCTCA
Organism: Oxyruncus cristatus; assembly: GCA_013399855.1. Taxonomy (NCBI): domain Eukaryota; kingdom Metazoa; phylum Chordata; class Aves; order Passeriformes; family Cotingidae; genus Oxyruncus; species Oxyruncus cristatus. Next base: position 229,880 of record VXAY01006786.1, on the reverse strand, counting down.
GAAAAAGTGTAACCTCAGGAGTGGGACAAGGAACAGCTTGTTGATCTTCTAGCAATCTCATTCAATGTTGCTGACTAGCTCTGGAGTGAGGCAGTTCAAACAGAAATGAAATAGGGGCTTTGAATTTTTTGAGTTAGAAATATTGATCATCGAGCACCTTCTGCTCTATGTTATTTAATCTTAATCTCCAGCAGTCCTTAAAAGACCTTGGTTAATTGCTGAGTAATATACATTTTCTGGATAAGGAACCTGTGACACAATGAAACAATAATTCTAGTCTAATGAGCTATTCAAAATGTAGCCAGTCAACAAGCACTTAATGCTCTCTTTTTTTATAATATATTCAGTCTTTAAGTGGCTCAGTCAATCAGGGACCAGGTCATCCATGACTTCAATACTTTTTCTGAATATATTATATACTGAATATCCACTTGTGGGATTTTTTTTTTCTAATTTTTTAACTCCAAACAAGTGACATTCATCTGGTAGTCTGATTACACACTTTTCATGCACACCACTTTCAGCACAAGTTTGGAGGTCGCATTTATTAATCTTCTGACCATTCACTTTCCTAATTAACCCCTTTGATATTTTTACTGCCTTTTACAACCTATTTTCAGCCCTTTAGAAGCTAAATGTATCCTGCCATAGCTCAGCATTAAATGGTTTCTATTTTAAGCAAACTGACGTTCTTAAAGAGATAGAGAAATAGTGAATTACTTCCTTAGTTAAATAGCAAACTACAGGTAAGAGAATCCCTACTGAGAGGTTTGTAACTACTTGCAGGGGTCAACTTAGAATCTCCATTATATTAACTAGTAACTTTTGCTGAGAACCTTCTGCCAGCCTATGTGAAAATACACTTCACATTGTTCCAGCTGTGAACGTACCGACATCTCTGATTAAATCATTGTGAAATTCAACAAAAAAGGATTTTTGTAAGTTTTGCAAATGACATACTTATTTTTTTGTGTGCTCTATGTCACAAGTAGCTATCACAGTGCTCACCCTGAAAGACACGCCGGTCTGATAAGAGTGTAAATTTAAAAAATGTGTTTATTTTTTATATAACAAATTTGCTTAAGCATAGCAGTGTAATCAACTAGTTTGAGTAACTGTGTGTATCCTACAAGAAGGCACACAGAATTACACAGAATACAGATTTTTTAAGCCCCGATTTGACTATGTTTCTCCAGCACATGAATTGCTACTTTCTCTAAGACACACTTTAGGAACCAAGAAACATTCTTAATCATTTGGTTAGAGCATGGTGCTCATAATGCCAAGACTCTGGGTTCAATCCCCATATGGGCCATTCACTTTAGGAGTTGGACTCAATGATCGTTGTGGGTCCCTTCCAACTCAGAACATCCTTCCTGTGTGATTTGTATGAGTTACCGACCCAAAGGTATTGAGTCATGTTTGTTTTGGAAGCACATTTTGCATAGGGTTTGTCAGTCATGTCAGCAGAAGGAGACACATGCTTTTTGGATATAATGTCTATATTTACCAAACGTAAAATTAAAGATGAATTTACAGGAAAGTATGATTGCAAATTGATTACTTCACTTTCATTAGCATTACACAACTATTCCTCCTATGCTGTTGTACCACTGAAAAATACCTCAGTCTTTGCTGCAGCAATGTTGAGGATTATTATATATATTAAATGGTAACATTAATGTGTCAAAACCAATGCTGTGTAGTGATTTACACAGCACCATTCAGTCAGATGTCCCCGCCCAGAGGTTCCCAACAGCTGCACTGCTGATTCAGCTCCATTGCTGGCTCTTGTCTCCAGGTCTTCTGTCTTATTAATTACTATCACTGAGCCTGAGTTAGAATCTTTGACACTGATCCTAAAATGCCACTGGTTCTTCTACCTTAATGTTCACACCATTATTTTTATAAATTATGCAGCGACAAGAAGCTTTAAAAAGAGTATATACTAGACGTAATTAATGAAACAAAATGCTTGTCCATGACATCTAACAAGCTTAAAGATAAAATTTCCAGTAAGATAATAGAATGATTTGGAAAGAAAAGTCTCTGATTTTCTCATAGGACAATTAAAGAGAGAAAATATGTTAAATATTTTGGTAAATCTATATTTGCTTACATTATTTGTGAAACAACTTTAGACTGAACCTGATGAAGTATAATATACACTTTACTTTGAGAATGACGTCATGTTTTGTCTTACATTTTTAGTTGATGTCAACTGCGCTGTAAACTACAGAAGTACATAGAGAATACTTTTTGCTTCCCTCCTCTCCATTGCTGTAACAACAGCAGATCTTGGTACCATTTAGAAAATAAAGGCCAAACTTCTGCAGTGGTATTTAGAAGTTAAATTATTAAATATATGGATTTTATCTACAGTTAGGATTATTGCAGCAGTACTAGTACTTCATTTTATGTAACTAGCTCTCATTTGTATACCTAACACTTTCTGTATTTCTTGTTCTATGCTTAAAAACAAAAGCTATACAACAATATTAGAAAATAAAATCAAAATGGTTTGAAGTTACTATTTTCTTAAATAAACTTAATGCACAACATGAAAAAACTCGAGTGACTCTACGATACACTTAGAAATCCATTTTTATTTTAAAGGTAACTGAATTATGATTGTATGTCATAAACTGAAGATCATCAGATTTCAAAGTTCTGATAGAGAGCTGTAAGTTCAACAAGTGAACTTAAATATATACATGGTTGCTGTTACGTACTCAGAAGCTGCCCACTAAAAACAGAGAGTTTACCCTAGTACATAAATAGCGTGGAATTGGACCCTGAACCATCAGGAAACTTAATCAATTCTCCTGTTACGCTGTTTTACCAAGCCTATCACTTTTAGTAGGAAACAATCAAATCAGCTTAAAAATAACTTTGTTTTAAAGAGTCCATTTGATCTGGGTGTAATTTCCTGAAAAATGAGGTTAGGGCGAAGGAGTCTAACTACAGAATTGGCGAGTACCACTGCAATTACTGGGGTGAACTACTGTTCTCCATGTTCTGGGACATAAATCTGCTCTAGTGCAGCATGGCATAATAACTTTCTGATCTGAAATTAAAACTTACCTTCTTATGACCTTGATTACTCCCATCACTATAATACTAAACTTAGTCTGATTATTATAACACCATTCTATGTAAGACCTTCTGTTACAGAAGGTAGTTGGAAATTCAATAGACAAGTAGCATTTAGTAGTGCCTGAAAGAGAGAGAAGGCACCTGACACAGCATGATAGTAGGAAGATATAAAGACGTATGTATTTGCCAGTTTATTAAAAAGCTATCATGTCATTATGCATTAGACTACACTTTTTGTGTTAAAACATCTCTCAGCCCTTAAGATTATGACAGTAACTGAAAATATGTGAATTTAACCAATGAAGCAGTGCTAGTCTGGAGCTATTGCTTGCTTGGAGTGATATCTTTAAAAGATATAATGTGTTCCCGTGGGATGTTAATTCAAATGTAATTAAATTGACTTAAATGACACTTTAATTTGATAAAGTATAGATACCATGATACATTGCAGGTGATTGCTAGTTACTGGTAAGAGCTGCTGAGGTGAGCTCTTCCAGTTCAGCCACTTGCACACTTACTCCCAACCCTACCAAAGAGTCTTGACTCTTACAAAACTAACAGCCACTTTAAACAAATTGGCATGTTTCAACAAGAGTTTGAGCACGTAGTGTTTCAGTTGGGATAGCTATCCCACACATAGGTAACATACTCTGGCATCACACTGCATGTCACCAGACCACAGAGCACTGAAAATCCCCCAAACCTGCAGTTCTCTTTATGAAGCTCTCAGAGGGTCACTGCTTACATCTTGTAATCCTTTCAGACACTGCTCTACAAAGATACTTTCTGCAACAAAGATGAAAGTGAATAGCTGAAATACTTGTCCCAAAAAACATCTTATTTTCAGGCAGTTCACTAATGAGAGCCAGGATTATCCAGTTTTTGTCACTTGCACATTTGAAGTCAAATCTGTTAAAGATCCAGAATCTGGTGCCTGATGGGGAAAAATGGTAATTAAAAGACAATTAGCAGATTTTCTAGGGAAATCTGCCAAAATTTATGTGTATTTTAAGTTTAGCTTCATTTTTAAAAAGGGAATTGTTTTTATATAGCAATCTAGGTTAAAATGGAGACTGTCAAAATAGAGCTAAGAATTGACTTTAGTTGACATTTATCACACTTTGAAGGCTTCAGATGATCTGTAATTGTAAAAGTATGTGAATTTCTAAAGCATACTGTGCCAGTCTCAGAATTATCTACCCCCCAACCAAATGTGATTAGATTTTAAATTTAGAGTAAACACAGATGGGTTATGATGTAGAAAGGCAAAAGCACATGTGTGTTGGCTTTTACTGTGTGTATCAGTATGCTGGTGTCATGGGTTTTCTACCCTTCTCCACTTTTCCTAGCAGATCATTTTAATCTTTCTTTTAGCTAACCGGAAATGGAGTCTTACTATGATCACACCTAATTTCAGGATTCATAATAAACATGGAAGAAACTTAGGGGAGTTAATAAAGATGGCTCACTGCTTCTATCATAAGGAGATAAAATAGGACGGGTTGTTTTTTGAGAAAGAAAGAGCAGTCTAAAACACCTCATGCATGTACCGTAGAATGACATTTTTTTCTGAGAGGTAGTAATCCTAAAAAGTGATCTCAGAATCCAGTTAGTTCTTTAAAAGGTTCAGATTAGCAAAAGAAAACTGTCTAGATAGTGCAGATTTAAAGAGGTGTCAGAGTGTTTTTTACATTTTTCTAAAGTGTAATTCTTGTGTTAGGTAGTAACTTCAGTTCTTGCTGTAGCAAGGCACTGGTAGTTATATCAGTGCATTCATCTTGGATTAGAAAGGCTAATAGAAATATTAGTTTGGTAACCTGCAAGGGTTTTGAGCACATTTTTCAAACATTCCAAGAAAACAAATGGAAAGATTGGCTGTTTATTTAGAACGCCAGAAAGCCATAAAATTTGTGACACTCACTACATTGTGAAATACACCTGACCTTGACAGCAGAATTCATATCCATGAACAGCATGTGTTGCCTCACTGCAAAGCATACCTGCAACTTCCAGAGGCTCAGTTAGGCAATGCATTAGTTTCTCCTTATCAAAAAGGAAAAAGTCTGAGTCTCCTCCTGTTTACTTCACTGCTATCCCGCTCCACAAGTCTCGGCTGCATGCTCCTGCTGCCTGCATCATGCCAGCTTTGGTATTCACCAGACCTGTTCCCACTGATAGAGGTCAGCAGTCAGAAGACTAACTTACCAAACCTTCCCCCTTTCCTAGAAGTTGTGTTGTCTCTGCTGCATTGATGAGCTGAACTGATTCACAGGGAGATCTAACTGCTGTTGGGTGTAGCACGAGGAAGAAACATGACCACGTGGCAAGGAAAAACACTTTTCCACTACTAGCGTTCAACTCTTTTTTCAAATCTGAAACAGCAATCCGTCCAGGAACTTGTCTTAATTTTCCAGATAAAGAGGTACATTTAATAAAAGATAATGCCTCTGTTTAAAAATTCTGTTAAATTTATGCCCTGAAAACATCAAGACTACAGCAAAATACTGCTGAATTGGGATGTGCAGAAATTAGGGCAGTAATTAACATGAGTTATATGACTGGTCATGATGAAAAGAGCTTTTTGTTAATAAAACCAGTATTTTCTATTTTATAGGGTATTGATTTCTATCCAGGGAGATTGAGAGCTGCACAGAGACCTGTGCAATCTCTGCCCTTGGAAGTGTTCAGGATCTGCTGGGACAAAGCCCTGTAAGTCCAGTCCAAGGTCAGTTTTGACCCTGCTTTGAGCAGTAGGTTGGCTAGTGACCTCCTGAGATTCTTTCCAGCTTCAGTGATTTAGTGTTACCATGTCAACTTTCAGACATTTGATTTCTGTGATTAAGATGAGTGTGTCCTCTCCCTACAACAAGCAGTTGTACTCTCCTACCATGGGCAGGTTTAAGTATGAAAATGACCACAAAATTCAATGACTACATTTAGACAGTATTAATTCTCCCTACACTGTAACAATGGTTAGGTTTTCGTGGAACTGCTCTTCCCTGGAAAGGACAGGACTATATTCTTACAGCAAAATTAGCTCTTAAAATCAACAAACTGGATGAGGAGAAGGCCATTTTTCCTTGACATATGCAGTGTATTCAGGCTCCTCAAATGAAACTAGTAATCTGGAAAGGCTTCATTTCTTAAATTTATTACCTTTGTTTACATGGTCTAGAACTAGCAATGCTAGTTGGAGTCTCACATTAATGACCTTGAATTTTCTCAAGTAAGAAATTCCATTTTCTCGTGAATTTTTGTTAAACCTCTATGTTGCAGCCAGAATTGCCTTTTTTTGCAGATAGAGAATTGGCCTTTTTATTCTCATGCTTTTCATCTGTCCAAAAGGTATTTTTTTATTTGCTGAATAATTCATTGGGGGAAATGTCTTAAAATAGAATCCTGTTAAACCCACCACAAAATATGAAATACTACGTTTCCCTCTCACCTATGATATAGGATGTGATACCAAAACTTCACTAGTTCTAATGTAGTGGAAAAGTCAAGTCTTTTAATAATAGTTCTGTTCAGTTTCAAGTCCAGCAAAAAAGGCAGTTGGGATAGAAGCCTATAAGCAAAACGCTGAACTGTCTGGCGCTGTTCAGATCTGCTGCAGTTCCTCAGCTTCAATATTTAGTATCAGGGTGAAGTGCCACAGAACTTTTATAGTTAAGTAAACAACCACCTACTTGTACAAATATTTCTGCAGAAATATTTCAGAAATTTGCCTTGAAATTAGCTCTACCATACAACTCTCTCCTCCCTTTTCCTCCTGAGCTGCCTCAAAATAGCCTACAACAGATTCTTGTATTACCTTATTTTCATCTAAATTAGCATTTGCCGTATGTTTATTTTGGTTCAGTCATCAGAGGTTTTTTTCATTATCCAGTTAAATGTAGGTATCTGTAGCATAATGCACCTTCAATTTTGCTGAGTACAGGAGACCTGGTGTGCTCTTCAAAGCTGGAATGATTGGTTTTAAGTTTACTAGATGAAGGAAAGTGAATACAGTATTCAGGGCATGTGCAAACAGATTTTTTTTGTCCTATAATATGAGACAAACAATAAAGATGGCATTTGTAGTCTGAAGGATTTTAAAAACCAAGGTATAGTTTCTTTTCTTGTCATGTTTAAAGACCTTTAGGGCATCTGATATAATTACTACTCTCTGATACATTATGCCTTTGATAATTTTTGAAGGTTTGTAGAAAGAATGTTCTTATTCTCAGTTCTTGTAGAAGTGGAATGTTCCATACATCATTGTACATAAATTTTGTCTTTCTGACATAGTGTCTTATGTACCTGTACACAAATGGAAGAACCTTCTGAGTAACTTTAGACTGCAATGCAGTAGTAGTGTACTTAGCAGAAATGAAATAAAATTAGAATTTTTGTCTACCTAAAGTGACAAGAAAGACAGAAGAAAGTGCTAAAATGTGTAATAACTAGGAAAATTACAAAACTAAAGTTTTGTTTTCTGTATAGGTTTACCAGTTAGTCCATAACATCTTGAAGGTAAAATTTGACTATTCTAATTCAGGTGTGTTTTTTCCTAAGCAAAATAGATAGAACAGGAGCTCTGAAAGAAAGATACACTCTGTTTTCACTTGAAACTAATTAATAGCCTTTCCTTGAAGAAATGTTGTTTTGTTTTTCTTTGTTACTCAAACGCTGTTTCCTGTCAAAATGGAAAATGTTTTACAGAATAAACTACAACCAGGAAACTTATTATTTTCATTTTTTTTTTTTTTTTTTTTCCAGAATGAAATTACTTTCCCATCAGTCATAGGAGCCAATAACTTTTTGCTTTGCTTGTCCCTGATTCAGTCACATGTAGATGAATGGACTTGGATCCTTCTTCTGCCTTGGCTGAAGCCTGTTACTTGACAGAGGGATTCTGGTATGCTCCCTGAGCAGCATTACAATGTTAGCAGCACATGAGCATATTGTAATCCTCCACTCTTTTCTCCAGAAATACTTTGACCTTAGCTGTTCTGTATCAGATGATGTATTTTAAATTTTAAAAAGCAGTTTAGCCAAAGTCCTTGACTGAACTGAATTTTTCTGATAGAGAAAGGAACGTACTGGCAGTTTTTATAAAAATTCAATTGTGATTTACTGTAGTCCTTTTTGCTAGTATGCTTCCATCCATTTTCAGCTTAAAGCCCATCAATTTAGAAGCCCTTATTTTTCTTTAGAGGGATCAAAATACTCTGTTAGCTGGGCTCACTTTTACCCTTGGTGAAAGTATGACCTAACATGCTTTTTGATTTCATATATCTGAAAGTTTTAGCTTTAGAGGTGTTACAGTGTGCCATTCAGCTTGTGAATTTGTCCAAGTTACAATTTTCTTAATAAAGAAAACTGTCAAGCTTTATAAGCAAGGAGTAGTCCCAACACACCGAATGAAATCTAAAAGTAAGAGATCCTTTGCAATTATTTAAGCCGAAGGCAGCTTTGTGGCAAATGCAAATTAAACCAAGCTTTTCTGGGATAGCATGAAGCTATTCACAGTTGCGTCCCAATTACATTTTATTTGAGGCTTTTCCCGACAGGAAATAGTAGTATTTTTTCCTTTAAATATCTGTAAGTTATAAAGCTTTGTCTATCACAGTACTTAAAAGTTTTAAATGGAAAAACATGTTTGGCATCTGAAATCTCCTGAGAATAAATCCAAGCTTTTTATTGAAGCTTGTTAGTCTTTTTCTGTGTTTGATAGTTTAATAATTTCAAAGAGAAGAAAGTAAACTTGAGTTTTTCTGGATTTTTTTTTTTTTTTTTGAGTGAGCAGTACCTTTAGGAAAGGAGATCCTGTGTCATGAAATTGCTACATTTTTTCCCCCTAGGTTTTCAAGAAATGTTTGAGAGGTGGGGAATGTAATTAAAATCTTATTCTCCCTTTGGCTGCGTTTTTAATTTTCAATTCAAACCCTCGCACAGCATAATAGAGCTTTGCGTTAGGGTGTTTTATACCTCTATCAAAGTGACTAAAGTAATTAGTATTTTATACATTTTGGTAAGTATTTTGTCACGGGAAGCACCAGTGCAGGTGAATGATAATGGTCTGAAGCTCAGGCAGTGACAGGACCCTAAATGAGAATGTCGCCTTTTAATCAAGAGCACTTGGAGTCTATGGTATTGAAATGCCCTACAGAGAGCATAGAAAAGCCATCCATCACTTTGTGACAGTCCAATCTTTTAGTGCATGAGTAAAATTTTATTCAGCCTTTCTCAGGCAGTTGAAATGTGAGATGTTTTAACTCACCTCAAAGCAGCAAATGTTCTAAAGCATAAGGTAGAGAGTGCTGTCTGGACAGCGTATGTCTCTTTATGCATTATCTTTATTTATTTAGATTGCAGTTGAAATATTTTCCATGTCCTGCTTCAAAAACCTCCCCCCTAACTCTTATATACTTAACAGCAGAGATTATAGCTAAATTTTAGTTGCATGTTTGGAGTTAATTTGCATAGTTGATTAACTCCTGATACTCAGCAGAAATACTCAGCAAGTTAGAGGGAAAGAACTGCTGCTTTAGGAATGGCAGATTTTGTAAGTCTCTCACAGATAATTAGTTTAACATGTGACTCAGAAGTCCTCTGGGGAATGCTTAGAAGAAGAAGAACATTTAGTGACACGTACTTGGAATTATAGACTATTATTATAATAATCCAACAATCTAATTTCAAGCTTTGTGTTGTTATATTTGTTTTTAAGAACCCTCCTTCAGCTTTCTTTATAAGTGAAAGCAGCAGTAGCATCTGAGCACAATGTGGTAATTTGAACAAAAATATTTTTGTTGTCAAGCCTTTGGGAGATTTACTTTTGATGTCAGTAGAAGCAGAAACCTATACCAGGACTTTTGTCTTTTGAGATGAGTTGATAATTATTAAACCCACTGAATTAAATGGGTTTACTCTCAATTTACACCGTATACATGAGTATATTGCCAATCCTACTAGCTGCTTGAAATCAAGGACAATGATCTGCACTATACTTCATAGCTGGTTTCAGCTGGCTACTACTCAGGGATTTTTTGTTTAGTAAATTCAGTTTTTCATTGCGCTGTGAAACAAAATTAGCTGTGAATATGCACAATTAGGATTTTTTCCCATCCTGGCATTTGAACATTTTCAAGCTTAACTATTTTTTGTCCTATCCCAAAATAAGGTTAGACGTTCTGTAAAGGGAGAACATTCCTAAAATGCTACCATGTACCAGAGTGCTGAGAGGGAAAAGGCTGGGGAAATTTTATTTGGCTTTATTTTAGTGAATGGAAGGAAGAGGTAAAAGGTTTTTCCTGCTGAATCCAAGAACCAGTAAAATGCAACCAGATGAGGAAGACTTGTTTATACATCTTACTGAATAAGTTTCCAGCAAACCCTTCTGTCACAGACACGGAGTTAACCTTGTTCAAGAGAGTGCTATTTCCTCACTCTTACATTCTGAGTCTTCAGTGAGTTTGCTTTCAGAAATATACTATGGTAAGAATGTTGGCAATGAGAAATTTTTTAGCCATCATTTTAATTTGAGCTTAAGCACATCTAATTCTGACACCTTTCTCTGTGAATTATTCCCAGCAATGTAAAGAGCTGTATTTTTGTCTGCCAGAGGGTACGTGTTCAAGTTTTAATGGCTCCTGTCATGTCATCATGCAAAGTTAAATGATTTAAATATTCAGAATGTGCAAGAGCCCGGGCCAGCCTTGTTATAGTGAGAGCTAATATATTAATCAAACAGCTTAATATATGTTCCACTATGAGCAGTATTAGCTGGCAGTCCGTTAAATAGCTGACATTCAAGATCTACTCCCAATTTTAAAAAGTCTGCTCATATCATCGCTGCTGTCATCTAGTGACATTCCTGCTCTGTTTCCATGTGGCATTCTCACTCACTGTAATTGTCTACTAGTGAAAATACAGGTATTATCCATCGATTTTATAAATTACCATTTTCTTCCCTGGCTGCATGCCACAGCTCTGTCAGGATATCACAGAACTTACACTCAACTAAAAGCTGAGTAAATTGCTACAACTTGGATATTGCTGCTTTAGAAGTAACCTACTACAGGAATAATTAGACACATGCCATTATTGGAGCTGAGTTAAAACAACATTGTAGTAGCATTGTGATTATGTAAATCAGCTTCCAAAAGTAAGTAAAAATAATATAAACTGTTTATTGAATTTCACATAAAAAGGTTGGAAACAAGTGGTTTCCTCAGTAAGCCAAACTGGTTGCTTGGGGCAGAGTTATCACCAAGGGTGAGGGCTTGATTTAGAACCAGACCCCTCTTATTACTTGTTTTTCAGCAGTGACATACAACACCCTAATCATCATTGTGGGACAAAGCCAGCATTTCAGAAATACTGAATTCAGAAAAAAAACAAACCAAAAGACAATATATGTAATCACCTTCATCTGTAATTCCTGTATATGTATTATATTGTTCAAACTAACAGATGAATGATTTGCAGCAATGTTTTCAGTATCATTTTTGCTTCCTTAAACTAGAAACTCCCTTTCCAGTTCTGATGGAATTTATTTATGCATTTAAGTTTTGATTTACCCACACACTGTTCAGTTGCCTTCTGTTTTTAAATTTTGTTTTAGCACATAAAACTAATACCTAGCGAAAATGGCCACTGGTGATCATAGTATACCTTCAGTGATGTGCAAATCTGTTTTTTTTTCTAAGCCTTGACATATACGGTATGCAGTGATAGGATGCCAGAAATGCACGTTTTTATGTCTTTGATTTTTCTATTTCATATTTTTAAGGGTTTTTTTATACATCATAAAATCCTATTAGTCTAAAATAAAAAAAAATACTTCTTAGAGAATATAATTAAAACAGAAATAGGTAAGAAATGATACTTCAGGATATATTGCACAGTTTTAATGCTTGCTGGGTTAAAAAAAAAAATCATGAATCAAACAAGCACTTTCATAATAAGCTAATTCCACCTGGTATTTAGCCCCATCACAGACACCCATCCCAAACCCCACAATGCTGATTCCACCTAGAAATAGCCAAAACAAAGAATTCAGCTTCTGTGGTCTACAAGTTTTGCTTGTTCTCTCTCTAAATAAAACCAGACAGATGGAGCAATCTTTGGAAATCATGTGAAAACATCTGCAGTAGGGAATTTGGAACAAAACCTATTTAAAAAATTAATAGATCTACCAAACCCCAGTATTGAAAGTAGTATATGAATAGGCAGCTTCCCAGTGTGGTTTCTCCCACTACAGACAGCATATACAGCAGGGTCCAAACTAGGCTCATTCCTGGGGTTTGGCTTTACTCAAAAGAAACCAGTGTTAACGTAGCAAAGCTTAACTCAGGTCTTTTGCCCAGGCTTCACTGCTCTTGTAACAAACTTATTAGGACTCCCAAGTATTTGCTGTAGGTTATCAGTGTGAAATTTTTGCTGTCAACCAAGTGAAGTCCTCAGCCAGCTTCCTCCCTTGGGTGACTGTCACCCAGTCCTAGTACATACCAGTCAGGGCATCCTGCAGGGATGCACTGAATACTCGATAGATAATCTTGTAAAAAGAAAAGCAGAATAGAATCTGATGCCCTCACTATGGCTCTTGTCTGTCCGAGGGGATAGGGTTTGCCAACCTGTCATCCTGTGGTTTCAGTTAAAATTCAGCTAAAGCACATAAACACAACTTTACAGAGGGAATACAATTGCACAAGTGGTCCTGTAAGAAGCCTGTAATTGACCTGCTGCCTATGTTTTGTAATACATACTATTCCAGTCAAGGTTGCTTTATGCCTGGGGGATACTGGGAGGAGGAGGAGGAGGAGGAGAACAGAGAGGGGTAACATGAGAAGATGTGGCAGTGTGGACTTCACTAAGGATTAACAGTCAGAGGAAGAGTTAATGGGAGAGGGTGAACATAGTTACTGATGGCTTAGATGAAGTCTTTACTGCAGTGTTTTTATCATTACCTGAGGTATAACTAGCATAAGCATGTTCAGCTGTACTGAAATCACACCTTCATTTTCCCATAAAGGTGTACCTTGTAAATGTAAAGCCACTCCAAAGTCTTTGTTGCTATAATCTTCAACAGACTATGGAGGAAAACATATACTGCTTAGTGACTAATGTAGCACAAATTCCCTGTAGCTCTAGTTACCTAAACCACCATTTAAAAGACACAATTTAGTTATAAAGTGCACTTTAAAAACTGCTCTCTTCTTGAAGTGTATATTGAATTTCCCATAAAGATTGTTTACAAGATCAGTTAAAAAGAAGCTTTAAAGAAGCTTTTGAGAGTTTCAGCACATGGTTACACCTTCTTTCTAGCCCCACAGCAAAGCATTTGGGATTATCCTAGAACTCGGGGGGTGAGCGAATTAGCTAAGAGACCGGCTGGGTAGGGAAAATGTGCTGGGGATTGGCTGTGAAATGGGCAGGAAGGGGAAGTTGCCCCCTGTGTGACTGAGGGTTACGGCACACATTGAGTAGTGCATGTTCCCTGGTGACAGGCACTTCCTTGCTGTGCTCATGAGGCCACCATCACTTCACAGGACTACAAAGGAGGTTTGAATTCTTCCTGTTTGTTTGTCCCAACACATGACAGTGAAGAATGTACCGTCTTCCAATCTGGATGACCAAGAAAACAAGCGCATTTGGGAGAGATTTGTTCAACTGATGTTAAAAGTTAATGATTATCTTTACTGTGCAGTAATTGTTCACTGAGGAATCTTTTAACAGGCTGTAAATAACAGTTTGTATTATCACTGTATTATTCACTTTCAGGAAACATCAGTTTTTCAGTACAAAGGTAGATCCATATCCCCTGACTTTAAAAAAAACTTTCCAAAAACAATCCTGAAGCATTACATGATGTTTCCTATGCTTTAAATCCTGGCATTTAAAACATAGGCTGGACAGATTTGTAGATTCTGGAGACACTTGCAGTTTGTGGCTATAAAGCTGCAGAGGATATCAGCTGAGACTTCTGCAGGCTGCATGGAAAGAGTGTTTCAAAGCTCTGTACTTGCCAGAGTTCATGGCTCTGTGCAGTAGCACATTATTCTGGAAGCAGTGCTTCTACTCAACTCTTTAATGTTTTTCCAGAAAGAAAAGCATATTAGTGGGTGTGTCTCTTCCACAGTGCCACTGCTAAAAATCAGAGTACAAGCAATGTTGAGTGAGGGAACTGGCATGCTTCTGCAGTACGTCTTTATCTCAGTTTCCAGCATTAACTGGGATCATAGTACTCAGTCTTATTTGCTTCCCAGTCTATCACAGGGCTCTGAAATCATGGCATCAGTTGCATACCTCAGTGGTATGCAAGCTACTTTACAGTCCTGCACACCAGGCTGCACCCTTTGCCTTGGAGAGGAAACCCCTGCTCTCAAATTGTCCATGGCAGATCCAGAAGCTACTGCTGGCATTATTCTCACTGGGACTGGAGGATGACTTGGGTGTCCATATGACCTAGAAAAGCAGAAGTGTTTGTTCCAGATCCTGCTGCCTCTGCCACTGTGCAAGGGATACCGGCAAAAACAAAATCAACATCTGGCCTGTAATGAGAGTTAGCCCAACTCTTAGCAGCACTAATACCTGAAACCCCTTAGGGGTTGGTCCGGAAAAGAAATGACATATAGAATTTACATTGAGGAATTTTTCTGCCAGGAAGAATTCCTTACTTTCCTTCCCAATGCACTAGCAAGATTAGCACTGAATCCACACAGTATAGTATGTAAGTATATCCAGCTGCAGAAATTAAGGACTATATGTGTAAGGAAGTTTCTTGCCCTTTACTATTTAACTGTTTTTATTTGCTCTGTCTCACTGTATTAGTTACTGTTTTGAGATATTGGTGAAATGCTACTCAAAGCCTGTTTCATAAAAACCAGAATACTTAGGAGAAGATCACTGAAGGGACAAAAGTGATAAAGTAATTATCTGTAGGATTGGATTTAACACAGACCAGATGGTACCGAAGAAGAGGCAAGAATGCTTTGAAGAATAACTGTGATGGTGATTCCTCCACTTAGAGAATTTACACTGATAATGAGCAGTATTAGAGATAATTAATTCATCAGAAGTATCTTGTATCTCAGGCCTTGTCTTTCTTAAGACTGACTAACGTTTGCCACTGAAATCTGAAGTGCTGGAAGTGCGCATGTGCAAGAATATACTTTGAAACCTGGAAACTCATTGTATAAAGCCACTTTACTCAGGAGTTACAAAGGTATTTTATCTGCTCACTGCCACATAATGTACGTGTTTCCAAACATCCATCTGCATTTCTTCTGTTTCTCTGACAGTCACTGCCTTTTAATGTTGTCTGTCCTCTTAATAGAAGAATCAAGTTTATGGTACAGACTTCAGCATTGCTTCCACTGATATTATTATGGCAGTATCCCCTGTACTTACAGAGGACTGACTGTTGTTTTGAAAGTAGATTATTTCTATTAATATATTTCATTTTAATAAGGTACTAGAAACATTTGCTTTATATGATACTTTCAATATTTAAGACCTCTCCTTGGTGTGTTAAAAACAGGCACTGAAGAATCACTGAAGTATTTTCCCAAGTAAGAGTTCAACTTGCCTAGTTCCTAGTCCTGTAATTATGTATGCATGTAGTTAAGACTTAAAACACTTCACTTACAATCACATGGAGAAAGATATGATGACTCATGGCCTTTGCTATATAGTCTCAATGTCTAGAAGTACTCCCATAAGTCACAAATAATAATGATCCTTTTTTCTCATACCTAAATGAGTATTGTGTCAATACAAAAGGTTTTGAATACATGTTTTTACAGGAAAATATTTTTTGTTCTAAGTATTATCTGTCTGAAGGTAACATAAAGGAACATTTTAACCACCCATTCAGTAAATATTGACTTAGCTTTTAGCCAAGCTTTTTGTTCTCCAAGTGAAAAAAAAAAAAATCAAGGTATGATATCCTATTGACTAAAATGCCAAACTCGGGCAAAATTCTCATTGGCTTCTGTATGGATGAGGATTTCACAAGAAGTATGTACGTATGTAGCATGGGCTAGTTCTGGTAGTGTGGAGACTTACACTGACAAAATAAAAAACAACGTAAACTCAGCCATGCAGAACTATCAGAAATTGTTTAGAACACTGCACAACTTTTTTAGCTTTCCAGTCACACACACACACACCTTCTCCAACTGCTCTTCCTGCTAAAATAAATAAACCATAAAAGAACCCTAGAAAACCCTATAGCACCCATGTAGATTTCATGAGGCTTGTGTATAAAAATAATATATAATAATATACTTTTTCTCTTAGTCCTCACTCAGGCACATTGAAGCCAAGGTTGAAGTATAAAATGATTAATCAATTTTTCTGTAGAATCTTGAGAAAAAAACTTTTTATAAATTTTATATATTCCTATTAATACTTTATACAGAACATTCTGAAATAGATCCAGTGTACATTTCTGCTGTTTCGGGTTGCACATGCTGTCTTGCACTAGAGATGGCTTTCATTAATACTGAAGTAAACTCAATGTGGTTTTTACTCAGGGGGCTTTGGCCACTATCCCCCTCCTCCCCTTAATGTGTCGGTTGTAAATTGCTGGATAAATGCTCTGTTTCATGCTTCCCCACTCTTGGCTTGCAACATCTTTAAAGATTCAAAAGACACAGGAAGGCTGAAAAGGCAATAGGTAGGTAATACAACAGACGGCTCTGTCTCCAGTTAAACTCGCTCAGAGTAACAAGAAGTAAGATTGTATTTTTTCTGCAGAGTGCAGGGGGAGAGGCCATGAATGAAAATAAATTTCTGAACACAGACTCCAGCACAGGATCAGTGGAAACTACTGTCAAGCCCTTACCATTTAAAGATCCAAACTTCATTGTAAGTATATTATTTTAACAAATTGAAATTCTAAACTTTTCCCATAAACCATTAACTAGGATTCCAGTAACCATATTCCTAATGTAAATATTAACAAAATCAGCTTAACAGCCAAATAAAAGGTTGACAGTTTTTAAGAAATTCACCTCAAGTCTATGGTCCAAAGTGCAGACTATATTATAGCATGAAAATGGCACTGGTCCAGAGGCAGAACTGCTATAATAAATTCTGGAATGGAGTCAGAAAACCTGCTAGATCCAGGTAAATGTGGAAGTTTTATGACGTGGTATCTCACAGACTACCAAAGCTAGAGTGGAACAATTAACACTGCTGTGAAATGTAGGAATCCCATGTTCCGGTTCATAGTCAAGGCCGGCTGCAAAGCAATTGAACTAGAAATCAGCCAGAGAGTCAATAGCAAATGGCATTTTGCTCCTCTTCTGGTCCCTGAAACTCTTAACAGACTTGTGGTGTCTTCTTCCAGTCATTGCTAGATTTAGAAGCAATTGCCAGAAGACTGGCCTGCCGGCATTTAGAGTCGTGTAAATGCTGACAGCTGATGAAATACAGGCTCCTAAACACTCTGAGGTTTAAACTGGGGGAGAAGGTGAAGGAAGATTACAGCTGGTAATACTGTCACTGCTAGTTTGTTTTTAATATCTTTTTATCTTGCTGTGCCAAAGCCAACTCATTGGCTCACTGTACAAATGCTTTCTAGACAAGCAAACTTCTCAGACTGCTGGTCCTAAGCCAGTACTTAGAAAGAAGGATTTTATCCCGGATTTCATTCTGTATGAATAAGATACAATATCTCACAGCATAAACCCTGAGTAATTGGGCATTGCGCAGCTGACTAAGTACAGGTTTGGCAGGGGTATAATATTTATCTCTGACATGCAAGTCGCTCTATGTCTGCTTTGCAGACAACTTCTGCCATGAGAGGGGCATTCAAATGACTGTACACTTTGCTCACTAATCCTCCAGCAAGCACCAGCATCTTTGAGAAATGGGGCTTATTGGAAAAGCTCCTTTTGTGCCCAGAGGCATTCCATGTAGCTTCCATATAGGATTTAAGTAGCCAAGAGGCCTTGTACTGATCCTTCAGTTCTTAGAGGATGTCACTATTTCCAAAGAGGCAATACTAATGTCTGCGTGCTTGACATACTAATGAAAGTACAGGGCCTTTGGCAACTGCTGCAGAAATAATCGGTAGTTATAATAAAAAATATGAAATTGTCCTCTCCAGTACAGAAGAAATGCATTGAGTTTTAACTAGCATTTCATTGGTATGACCTAGTAGTAACGATTTGGATGACTTTTTGCATCCTTTCAGCTAATTTGCATTAAAAGGAAGAAAATAAATCAAATAGTGTCTATCTCTCATACATATGCCAAAGTTTGAACAATTACCTCACAGCAGAGGATATACTTAAGAGCATAGGAGAAGGAAGAAATGACCTTTTCCTAAACTTTCTGAACAGAATTTACATCCCTTGGCAATGGGGAAGGGGAAGAAGACTTTCTGACAGTTGCATAGAGCAATATCTGCTATAGAGCAGTAGCTCCACCTGTACTAGCTCCAGCTTTCTCTGAACTTCACTACTGTAGAAGTAGCTTGGTTCATATATCTTACTAATATATCTTTTGTCTACAAAAAAGCTTTCTCATTGAATCCTTCATCCTGTGATTCTCATCAATTTAACAGGTTAATTTAGAAACCATTCACAGCAGAAGACTATTTATGGAACTTTGCTGAGTTTCTATGAGACTCGTGTGGCAGATAGTAATTATTAACAGAAATAACAACTCCCCAATTGTAAGAACATTTTCTTTTCTGATGTAGAGCTGTAAATCTGTGTCCTTTGATCATTTAGAAGTATTACAGTATGCTGTGCAGCTTCTGTCTCTAGAGGGATAATAAATAAATTAGTCTTTAGCAATCACATTTGATAACTGAAAATACCATTATAGTACCTGTGACAAGCCTTCCATTAATGTACCTTTCAACATGCAAAATTGTCTTGGCAGCCAACATTCTATTTATTATTCTTTTTCTATTATTCTGTCTTTTATCCTTTGAAAGAAAAATAAAATTTCCAGAAAGTTTCTCATAGTATTTATTACATTTTGCAAGATCAGTTGTGTTTGCTACAGTCATGGATAATCTGTAAAAGAGCTAGAGCTTCACCTGTAATATGCCATAAAAAGGAGAGAGAAAATTTAGCTGTGTAATCACAATTTCAGACACAGCTTCATAGTAATAAGTTCTAATATGAAGGGAGGACACAGAGAATCCTGTAATATCAGGCTAAACCTAACCACATTGATTTTCTATTTCCATGTAAAGAGCAGATTTTAATTTCCCTCATTTAATCGAAAACATAGAAGCTTTGACACAGTCCAAAAAGCTTTGTTTTTCTTGCAGCCAAGATTGTACAGTATATTATCCCACTGATGAAATAAGTGAGGATAACAAATGGTTCATGACAAGATGAGACGTATCAGAAAGACTATGAAATAGAAGTGTTATTAGTATTCTTTGTTTATTTTTTTCTCTAAACACCATATTTTCAATTCTAGCACTCCGGCATTGGTGGAGCAGCAGCTGGCAAGAAGAACAGAACTTGGAAGAACCTAAAACAAATTCTTGCTTCTGAAAGGGCATTGCCATGGCAACTAAATGATCCTAGCTGTAAGCTGCTTAGACGCTTTGCATGTATTTATAAATAATAGAATCCACACAAATAACTTTCTTTAAAACAAATCTAAATTATTTCATCAGTGTATGCCATATCTTGCTTGAACAGGGGTCAGTAGTATATTTAAGACTAGTCCAATCATAGCAGTGAGCCCTAAGTGGAAAGTAGGGGGAAGCAAATAATTTGGAGTGTCATGACAAAGTTCAAATACATTTGGAGAGAGAGTTTAATAAAGGAAATGTATTTATCCAAACCAGGTCAAAACCCTTATTCCCATCAGGTTTTTGTCACCTCTTTACTGGTTAGGAGCCTCCCCTTCTTCTGCACACAGCCCAGAGATCTTTAGATCGGTGGCTGCTGTTTGATTAGCTATATTTGAACTATTTTCAAATTGATTCTGCTAAGCCACATACCTGAAGAAGTTTAGACCTTAGCCCAAGCTTCCTATCTACCCCTTTATCCTAGATTCTTGGGAGATTTAAATCCTACATCCTCTCTTTAGTACCGCACAGCTGAAACTACATTATTATCAGTCCCGATTAGCAGTCCTAGCTGGTGTACATCCACAGGAGCAGAGTTACAGCAGTGGTCTTAATCTAGATATACTTCAAGTCTACTTGTAAAGTAGGATACTATTGAACTTAGCTGGAGGCAGAAAGGGACTCCTCAGATTTTACTTAAGCAAGTAGAGGCATTTCAGAATTGAGCATATGCATATACTTTTTGTCAGACATGGTGCTTTATCCGAAAATAGCTTGCCATTTTTTGAAGTCTTTTAGACACAACTGTTACAGAAAAATGCAGACTACTGTGTGTTCCTGGCTATTGTAACTGACAATCTGCTGATGTTGCTATTTCTACTATGCTCTGTTTGCAACCATAAATTTACAGAATTTTTTTAAGAAGGAGGGAAGAGAAATTCAGTTTCATATTTAAAACCAGCTGTCTGTGGCATCAGGGTCTTTTGAACGACGAGATGTTAAGTTAAAAATCTGCTATGGAGGGAGCATTTAAATTGATCATAGCATCTGAGTGAGTTGCAAGTGAGATCAGGAAAGAACAGAGAAATGAGTCAGTACAAGGTATTTTTGTAAACATCCGAAATTGGGGATTTAAGTACTTAAACATGCCAACATTGAAAAATGTTTATGAATGAGAGTTGCCATCTAAAGGGCACTGAAGAACAGCAATTTCCACCACTTAATTTAAACATTCAGACAATTTTCTAGGTCACTGACTGGGCTCAAAGTGGTACATGCTTAAAGATTTAACTGATTTAAAAGATTACTTTGCTTTTGTGGATTATAGTATTTTAGAGCTTCAATCTTGAGCAATGTTTCATGATCTTAACATATAGCATGCATATGATAAAGGCTATTCTTTGCATGTGACTGACTGCAAGGGAATTCATTAAGACTTGGAAAAAAACAACACATTTCGAATAGCTCTTGCATTTTTCCTTTTAGGGAGGGAAGTTCTGCTTGCTAAACTCTATTAGAGAGGTGAGCAGGATCAGGCTGTGATTTACAGTGCTAACAGGCTAAATGTTTTCAGAGGTAATTCTGTCTCATATTTCTTTGCCTTAGTCTTGCTAATTAATAGAGACCTCAGAAATTAGGTTTATTTATTAAAATATATATAAAACACTGAGTTTATCCATTTGTTTCTCTCTAGATTTTAATATTGATGCTCCTCCTTCCTTTAAGCCTGCCAAGAAATATTCTGACATTTCAGGACTTCCGGTAAGTGTTTTATCTTTCCCTACAAAACTGATGTCTCACTTTCCACAGTGAAGTAGTGCTGGTGCATTGTTTTGTAAAAGATGCACATGCTGAGGTTCCTATTCAGCCTTGGGCTTAGTAGTTATCTAGTGATTTAGGGCCAAACCCCAACTACTATCACTACATCCCAGAATCCTTAGATTGTTAATAGATGTCAGGACAGATTAAATACCTTGTCCTGCCAGATGGCTCCTACGACACCACTTCCTCAGCTGTAGAACCCACATCGGTCCCGACCATTTCTAATTCTCTAGATCATTGCGTTGAAAGCTGGTAGTCCACAGTCTCCATGACTGCTAGCTTTGCCAAGCTATAACCACACTGACTGAAACTTTCCATGCTGAATGTTTGCGTGAGGCTGATCTATTTCATTATATCTTGTAGAGGAAGTTTTAAAAAGATGGCTCAGCAATTTTCAATAATGAGCTTAGGCAAAATTATATTGATTGGCCTAGGTGAAAAAAAATCTTTGTTATCATTGCTCTCAAACTTTCCCTCAAACAAATCAGCCAGAAACAGACACTTGGCATAGACTTTTGAGAATTTCAAATACCCCCATGCTTCAGAGCTAGAACTTGGAGTTTAGCAAATGTATATTCTATGTGTCACATATGGCCTCTTTTTCATATTTTTGTTAAAGAAAAAAGAAAAAGGGGGGAAAAAAACCCCCACCCCCACATTTGACTTAGATACAGTTTGCACATGCTCCAAAAAGTCTCAGTAGTTACGGTTTGGTGCCTGAATTCCCCAGAGATTCTGTTGGCACAAGACAGAAGTAAAGTCATTGAATTCTGCCCAACAAAAAATTTGTATATGCTGCTGAAACTGTTCCTATGTGACATGAATAATTTTACTTAAAACAAAACAGCTGAAACTTTTCACTTTCAGCTCCCAGTGATTTATTTTGCAGAAGCCTGTGTATTTATTGCAATTGAAATGAATGGAAATATTCTATTTTGGACTAAAAAAAAATGCTTAAGTAATGGTTACACTAACTAACTACAGTAATGAAAACTTTCTAATGTCAAAGAATCTTAGACAGAATTTCTGGGTCCCTTTTCCCAGTTTAATCTGTTTTTCATCCGTAGAGCATTAGCCCACCTTCACAGACTTGGTATCACCTCACAGAGATGTCTTTGAAGGTACACATTTGTTATGTTGATGCAGGTTAACATACCATTTGCATTTCGTACACTGAATTAGGCGAAAGTCCTCATTAGGAAACAAAATGGGTGAGCATTTAACTAAGGACTGCCTTATAGTGCATACACAGTGTAAGGCATCAAAGAACAGCTATAGCACCAACTGTAATCCTGCACATCCTAGCATGTGTTTTCTTTGACCTTTTAATTTTATAACTAACACATTTAAATAAGGCACCTAGGACGTGGCATGTTTCCAGCCTATGCCTCCTAATGTGATTTGGAAATGGAGTGGGTTGCTCAGATAGAGGCTGGTAACCCTTGCTGTTCAAGAGGGAGTGGGAAAGCAACATCTCCCTCACAGATGAACAGGCAGACAGCAAATGGAAGCGACTGCTCACAAACTTAGGGAAAATAATTCCCTCCAGCCAGTCAGACTTACATTCTTGTACTTGTAACAGTATTGCTTTGATATAATAGCAGCTTGTTTTCCGAGAAGGAGCAGGGATCACTTGAATAAAGCACTTTGCAAAAGTACCCGTGCTCTATGTAAAGGTGCAGTGGATAGAGGAATGGGGGATACGTGGGCATATGAAATAATAATGAGTAGATTTCATCACCATAGCAAAAATTCTATACTGGGTCACTTAGTGGTGTTCGTCTTTTCCCTATTCTCTCCCCTTAAAGTTGCTTTGCAAGTGTTAGTAGCGCTCACACCAGGTGTTAAGTTGTTGCAACATCTCTGCTCTGTTTGGGGCTAAGCTGTGGGGCAGAAGGCATAGGAGCATAAGGTCCTTTCACTGCCCCATCTCCAAGGAGATATAATGCTTTCCAGCGTTGACCTTTGATGCATTTCAAAATTAGTCAGTCACTATAGGCGTTATAGCAAGGTGATGAGGCAAGATATAGATGTGAGTGGAGACCATGTCCCTACCAGCTAAGGGTCAGTTTAGTCATAGGAAATAAGAGTCATTCTCTCAGTTCCTCAGCTTTCTTTACCATCTTCTGCTTTCCATCAGTGATTTATGTACTCTAAGTATTCTAGCTCAGTATGAATACCCTCTATACAAATCCATTCAGTGCTTCTTTTGTTGCCTTTTTCTGTGTTTCCACTTTTTTTTCCCTTAATTTTCCATCCTGTGATTTCATCATGAGTCATGTTTCCTATTTTACCTGGCCTGCAAGGTTTCTCCAGACTATGATAAAATTACTGTGTTTAAAAAAATCTTTTTTATTAAAATAGCTGAGACAGTGTGTCCTTTAAATTGCTAGTCTAGAAATGTTTCATAAGAAGCACTAAATATGCTTTCAAGATCATTTCCTAGTGGAAAGATATGTAGGACAATAGAATATTTTAGAAATAGTTCTAGAAAAATGCCCCTGTATTTTCTGTGTAAAATCTAAAAGCATTTGTGTAAGAATATATTTTCTATGGGAATGCTGGATTCCGATTTGGGGGGAGGGGGAAGAAAAGAAATTCCTTAGCATTACCCATATTACCCATTTGGGGAACAATTAAATGGTCTAGCAGGTAAAAGAGAAGTATATTAAAACACTCTCAATCAAGTAGACTTGCACTTATATTAAATGCCACAATTAAATTCTGCTGATCCTCTTCTCTTTCTGGGTGTAACACAAATGGAATTAAATTTACCAATTTTCTCAGCAGAATAGCCTATATATATTTGTAAGGCAGCTTGGAATTCAAAAGCTATTATTTACTATATTGACACTGGAAAATAAACCTATTATTTCCAAACTTGTAAGATACGTGTTTAGATATTTTAACATGCAGAACAGAGTAATTTGTTGTAAAGCAGATTAAAAAAAAAAAACACTAAAACTTCAAATGTTTATATTTCTCTTCCTTTTTTGAAAATGGATCAGCCCTGTTACTATAGAAACAGATTGAGATAACTAGTTTATTGTATTTTAAGAGTGTGTCTCTCTGGCCTTTGACTTAATTTTTAAACATGACAGAGTTTTTTCTTTGCAAAATCATCTTATTTTACTCTTCTAATCTGTTTAATTATTGCTGAAGTATTGGTAAAGTTTGTTTTCAGACTGAAGTCATGGCATAAATGAGTTAACGTACATTAGTGTCTGCAAACAGTGCAGCCCAATACAAAGTATCAGAATAGTGGAGAGTTGCCATAGTATTTTTAACCTAGATTGGTGCACAATACAAACTGCAGATATTGCTTGGCTAGCTTATTACTGAATCATGCAAATTTGAAAAGCAGTCTAATTGGTTAGCCTTTTCTTACATGAGGCCAGAGGTAAAGTTTGAAATAAAAATAGATTTACACCTACTGTAACCATGAAGTTACCACCACGGATAAATTTACTCCTAATGTTCTAACTTTGCCATTTGTTTGAAAATTAATTGATGGCTTGACTGTTAGCTGACTACATTTAATTAACCTGGTGGCATTTCTTTGTAAAGAAACAAGCTACAAATAACACTAAATTTTCTAAGTCATATCACATCAAACGATTAACTGGATTGTTACCATAGTCAACAGATGCTTTCCAACATAGAAATCGTAGAGGCCTCTGCACTATAAGTATGGAGGGGGAGAATACTCCGGCTCTTCCTGGCCTTTTCTATTTTTAGTAGCAATGTCTTAAGGGATCTCAACTGCATGTGCCTTGCAGCCTGCCACCATCTCGTGTTAAAGAGAGGTACAGAAAACACTTTGAGAGTTTTGGGACATGCTTGGTAATCCATTGCTGAACAGGCAGTGATCATCCTGGAGGCTGAAGGTGGAGAGGCAATACCCTGAAGCCTGCCTTCTTCCAGCACAGCCTCCTGGCCTACCCCTGGGCTCATCCAAGCTCCAGGTTTCTGTAGCAACAGGGAAGGGGAGAGGATAGAAGGAAACTGGCACTGCTCCCAGGCACCCAGGGTCCAAATATAGCTGGGGATACAAGCGTAGCCAAGGGTGAGCTGGCCAGGCTGTTATCCTAAAAGCGGGCATCTGTAGCAAAACACAACGCTGAGTTCAAATTTCTTATCAGTTCAGGCACAGAACCATAAGCTGAGACTCCCTAGCTTTAACAACCACTTTAAAGTAAATTAAAATCTAAGTTGTATGAAGCAAGAGAAAAGCAGTCCAAAGCTATCAGAGCACCCATAATTCAGCCTCTTTGTGGGTAATTTATTGGCAGCAGCCTGACTGTTTGGAGAGCTGCCTTGAGAGAGACCGCACAAGGCACAGAGTTGCTAGGGTGAGTTTAGAATTGAGGAATTTCTTTCGCGCTGTGTTTTATATGTAACTTATTTTGGCCCTCTGTTGTGTTTAATGCATTTCTAATGTGATTTTATAGGGGTCTGTTAACGTCTCATAAGTTCTTACATGAGGAGAAAGAAAAAGAGACAAACTTTTGGTCACATGGTAGAACAGCAGTGCTGTTACTGGGAACAGAAACTCACTATTTTGTGGTCTTGTAATTAAGATACTTTTTTACTATTATGGTTTGAAATTTTATTTGAATACTGTCTCTACCACTGTTTGTTTTTCAGGCAAATTACACAGATCCCCAGAGCAAGCTAAGGTTTAGTACTATTGAAGAATTTGCCTATATTCGGATGCTCCCTTCAGATGTGGTTACAGGATACCTAGCTCTAAGGAAAGCAACAAGTATTGTTTCCTGAAGAGACTAAATATTGTCGTACATCGCTAGTGAGCAGTGCTAATTTTGAGCGTCATGATGGAAACTGACTGTGAGACTGAAGTTCTTTAAAACTATCCATGGATTTTTACATCTGGAAGTAGTTGATGATACATGCATTTGAAGAACATATGGATTTAATTTTCATAAATGCTGATATTTGTTAGTTTGCCAATTTGTTAGCAATTTGGTTTGGTGAACAGAATAACTTAGACCTTAAGGATATGTGTTTGTACCATAATGTCTCATTTATATTAATTTCTGTAGAGTACAGGATTTCATCTCCACGCTGTATATTTTATGTACTGCCCTGGCTCAGAAGGAATCCTCATTTGAATTAAGGCACCAAGATATCCAAACATCTAAACCCCCGTACCGGATGTGCTTGCCACTTGGCTATGAATAAGTTTGTCCCATCTGTAACATGAAGCTAAAATACCTAGCAAGTACTGCTATTGTGATGAGTATTTATGGTACTGAGCACTGTGGAAATGAACAGCTTCACACAAATATTTCCACCGAAACACTGCCAGCATAAATAAAGTTGGACCCATACTTGTTTGTAAAATACCCTAATGAATACACATAACAAATTAAATCAAATCACTGGGTAACTCTTAATCATGACACTTTGCAGTTTTTGAGTGCTTCATTTCTCAACCTGACTATTCTACCTTTCCTAGTTGGAACAATATTAGTACTAATTAGTATGCAAAAAAAGTACTTATTTCCCAGACTTTTAAAAAACGATGCTAAAGAGCTGGAGTTCCACTGTCGATTGGCAGTGTTCTGCCACCCATTTGGTCTTCAGAAAGGCAAGACCTTCTACATGAAAGCACTGAACTCAGCACCATGAGACAGCAGAACAATAACTGAGAGCAAGTGAACATTGTCATGCTTTAGAGACAATGGAGAAAGAGGAAAGAGACTGAAGGAGAGTTTGGACTCTTGCTGGGGTGATGGCTGACAAGTACATGCCAACATCAGAATGACCACGATTTCCTGAAACTAAGTCTGGGAGCCAGGGGGGCAGGGGTTTTCTGACCATTCTATCTTTCTGTCCTCCTTTTTATGACAAGCTGCTGATTTGATATCTTCCGACTTCCGAATCTTTGTCCCAGCCTTAGGCTCATCTAAGGTTTTGATCTGGACTCCAAGTTCAGGCTCAACCACTTCTAGCCCCCCGTCACATAGCTTTCACTCCCATACTCCATGAATTGCCCTTTAGTTGTGGCACTTCCCTTCCTTATCTCTTTGAGCCAGTGGGTGTTAGCCTGAAGGGCTGCTAGACAAGTTACTCCTGCTGTGGGAATGCTCTTCCCATGTACAAAACTGCCAAGTGGAAGACTTGCACCACAGCTTGTTAGTTCTGGACTTCCCAGGTCACTAGGGAGGTAAGGTGCTGGTCACAGGACAGCACTCCTGTAGCACTGAAGATCCATCATGGACATCAGGATCTTGTGCGAGGCACATTCTTCTCTTTGACTGCACAAGCAGCACACAGCAGTGTCTAGTTAGTTTCTAAGCTGCAC
Source organism: Oxyruncus cristatus (assembly GCA_013399855.1). Lineage (NCBI taxonomy): Eukaryota > Metazoa > Chordata > Aves > Passeriformes > Cotingidae > Oxyruncus > Oxyruncus cristatus. The sequence continues at coordinate 202,098 of VXAY01006786.1, read as the reverse complement.
TTTGAATGCACATTTCTATAGACAAAACAATTAAGATTATTTTTTTCTCGTTGAAAGAATAAATACGCAAAGTGTTATTACGCTAGTTTAATTTCAACTGCAAACCAGGAAAAGCAATAATGGCATACATTGTTTAAGGAAAGTCAGTGGGACTCATTCTTCAGTTTTTGTGATCTAATATTGCCAAAAACAAATTCTAAGTCTTTGACATGCTTACAATAGATCTTTCAAAGCCCTAGATATCAGATAATGCTACAGTTGTATCACAGTACAAAAAAGAATAAGACAGGATATATCTCTGCATGCCAGTAAGCATCCAAGCCACATTCTCTTTGCATCCGAGTTTTATAATGGATGTTTTTAACTTACTTTACATACTGAAAATGTGTTTATAAGATAGGCTTAGCATTGATATGGAAACACATAGAACTGCTGTAAGATCATTTTTGTTTTAAATAAGTAGACTGACAGCAGCTCAGAAAATCAATTTCATGAGCTTGTTCTCTCCCACAAATATTTTTAACAGTCTTTGGGAATGACTGTGTAGGAGCCCAGGCTCCTCCACCATCAGAAGTGCTCCACGCACTACTGCACTCTATATTAAGATGTTGCCTCTTGGCTAATTTCTGCCACGCAGCATTTATGCATTCCATTTTCAGAATCTAAGTGTCCTGCTGAATAAATCAGCATCATAAAGTTTTTGGAAGAAACATTTGGAAGAAACATTAGTGACTCTTCTCTCAATGCTCTACATCCATATGATGTCTACTAGATTCCTTTTTTTTCCTTTCCATGTTTCTTCCATTGTTGGCTTTTTTTTCCTAGTCATAAGTACTTCCCTTTTACTCCTTACACGGTGCGGTAGTCAAGCCAAGAGTGATGAATCAGCCACCAGCACCATTCAGCATTACATCGATCAGCAACTGTTTACTATGTGGAACAATCAAAACAAATTTGTTTTAGCGGGAAGCTGAGACAGAACAGATCTAGTGGCCAACATGTACGATGGTGTTCAGCCCAGCTGGGTTCCTTTTGGGAACAGCATGTGAACCTGCTGCTCTCATCAGTGCCCTCTCTGAGAGAACTGACCAGTACCTCCCTTGCTTAATATAAGAGAAAATATGGCTAAGTGAAAAGCTGATCAGTGCCACAGAGTAGTTTTAAAGTATCTTATCGACAGGTTTAGAAGAAGTGAAAATTGAGAAGTACACATATGTAAACAGGATTGTATCTAGATAAATACACATAAGTTGAATTTAAATTGAAAAGAGGATAAAAGAAAAGAGAAGCAGCAACAAATACCATTTCAGACTTGGGGAGAATGTGTTTTTTGACTAATAGTACTGCCACATCTATAAAGCAGAGAGCCAGAGGTCAGGGTGAGGACTAATCCGTTCAAGTACGACTGTTGCTCTCTGGGAAGTATCACCTGAACGCATTAGTTAATACAGACCATGGAGGGCTTCAGCCTCACATGTATTTGCATTAACATGTCCCCCTGTCATCCCCCTGTAACAGCTTACACCTCGCCAGTTGCTAAGCTCCCACAGAAATCCCACTGACATTAATGGGAATTGTGCTTGTCCAGCAACTTGCAAGGAGCAGTCCAACTGGCAAAGCTTTAGCCTTAGTCTTTTTGGCAGGTGGAAAACATATTTTTCTTGCCTAATCTGTCCTATCCCAGAGGCCAAGCTCCTGTTTCCCTGTGCAGCTACCTACCGAACACGCACCACTAGTCCAGCAAACACTGGAGATGGTGCGTTGCATCCAGCTTACTGTGAGGTTTTCTGGTTTTATTTAAGACTGCAGTAGCTTGTATTTACCCCATAATTTGGGTGAATCTGCTTGCTCTCAAAGGCCAGGACAAAGCAGGCAACTGCCTCTGCAGTGGTCAGCCCCAGGGCAGTGGAACCTCTGTAGCTGAACTGCCTGGTGTGGCTAAAGCCTGGTGCTGCAAGGATGCTATGCTGAGCTGGGGCAGGGGCTGGATCACACGGGGCTCTGGGACTGCGGAGCCGGCTGCTCCCAAGGGGAGGGGTTCACCGACAGCTATGAGAGGAATGAAGCTCTTAACAGCTGCAGTTGCTGCCTCCATGATCTTTAGTGGATGGGAAAGAAGGGTGCAGGAGCTCCAGGGCTCTTGCCTTTACTATTTGCTGCTGGTTCAAACACCCATGGAAACTTCCTGCCCCAGCCCTTCCCTTGGCTGTGTCTGTACTGGGAATAACCTTGGCCCCAAGCCCTGGAAAGCAGCAAAACTCAATTCAGAGTGGCCTTGGGCCAGCTCATTTTGGAGCCCCTGCATTTCACTATCCTGTGTTTCCTCGCTTTCTCCCATCATAACCTCCTGGATCCCTATGGAGTTGCTTTATATGGGCTTCAGTGGAGAACAGGAGTAGCAGGCACATGCAAGGAGATGGGCCTTGATCTCCTTTCATAGAGGCCTGTAAGTGTCAAACCCCACCAAACCACAAGGAAAGGAAGATAAGCAAAGAGGAGGGCTTTTTGCTGGGGAAAAATATCAAGGTAAAAATTAACCAGTATAAGCATAAAAAGGTTTTTCTAAGTCTGCTCTGTCAAAGAAAAAAGTTTGAAAAGCATGATTACAATCTCCTTCTGAAGGGCTAAGTAATCTTTAATAAATTAATACAACAATAATTTATTATTTATTAGAAAACTTACCAATTGGTTTTAAGGCCTCTTACAAACTCTAACAATGTACGTGGTTTATATACTCAAAATAAATAGTTTTTCTTTCTGAATAAATTAAAGGAAGAAGACTTTCACAAACTTGATGTGAGGTTCTGGGAGAAAACCGATGACTTTTAAACAAGAAGAGTCAAGCGGTGCATGTATTGTTACTGAACTCTTCAGACACCCTAAGATGATCTTACCACTAATATTAGAATTCATAGAAATTCCTTCATGTTTTTCTCATTTTAATATGTGTTTCCCAATGACAGACCACTTGGCCTGTGGGCCAGTGGATGGCTGGAATGTAATAAAATAATACATCTTGAGGAAAGAAAAGTATTTTCTTTAAGTCCATTGGGTATCTCTAAGTATTGCTTGACTTATTTTAGTATTATCTGAGAAGCTTAACAAATCCAGTATTTTCAGGGGATTACACTAGTATAAATCACAGCCTACAGACACCAATGGCACTAATCTCTTGGGAGAGATAATAACAACAATTAACAAACAGTTTAAAATACTGGTAAGCAGTGCCTGTGTAATTGCACACGGTTTCTGACCTATGAAGTCACGTGTGTACAGAACATTGCTGTCTCTGACACTGTAGCCTAAAATCAACATAAAAAACAATACTAGTGGATTAGATAATAATTTGGTTCTGGGGCTGGCTGTGGTTACTGTTTACCAGCATGTTCTCCTCTAGGTAAGAGCTCCCATCAGTTATCACATGCTGACTGCTGAGGCTCTGTTACTTGACTCCAGTGCACCCAGCACAGCACCTAGAAAACTGCATCTGGGTCATGGACTATCTGAAGTCTTCTCCAGTGTCCCAAATCTGGGATGTAAAAACTATTCTTTCAAGTGAAGAAATCATTTACAAGTGTCTAACTAGGCATAGCCCATGAGAATAGTGTCCCTCTTCTCTGCAAGCCTTGAATCCAGAGCATAGTTTGTTGTGAAGAATAGGTGTCTTGTGTGTGGGTAGTTCTGTTTCAGCACAGGTCACACACAGGCAAGTTCTCAGCATCAGGTTTTGGCATTTCTGAAGACAGCTATTTACCTGTGCATGGGAAGAAAGTGTTTCCTGCCTCATCGTATCAAAATAAATGGTATATGTGCACACTGAATGCCAATGTATAGATCTGACAGATGTACAGCAATAAACCCTTGTGAGCAGAGATGAAGGCCTGGTCTGCTTGGCCAATACTTGGGCTGTGTTGGGCATTGAATAAGCAAGGGTAAATAGGGAGGTTTGAATTTTGTCTGTGTTCTTGTTTATATCCTGAGGGGCAGCAGCTTCCCTTGATTCTCTTCTCCCAGGAGGAAAAGATGCCTCCAAAAGGACACCATAAACTCACACATATTGCCTACATACTGTGTGTCTGGTCATTAGTTCCATGATTAACACATAAAGACGACACATGGGGACAGAATTGAGAATGTTTTAATAAATTGTCTGTGGGCCTAAATCCTCTCTTAGATAGCTTGAATGCTGATAGCCTCTGCATGCTCCTGGAAGGGCATGAAGGAGTGATCCTACCTATGTAGAGGAGTGTTCTGTGGTCTGAGCTCCGGCCCAATGATTAGAGCACTTAATTGTGTGAAACCTCCAGGCCATGGTAGGGCTGGCAGTACAGCACGCACTTCTCCTGTCCTGTGTCTACAGCTGCATCCTTCACCAGCTGGATAGGTAGACATGGTGGGGACAAATAAATGCAGGCAATCTCCTGGTGGGAGTCAGCCTTCCAGCTCAGGACCAAAATGCAGGCACCCACTTTCCAACAACTGGAAAAAGGCAGCAGCCTCTAGGAGTGTGCCTGAATAGCAGCTCTTGCATGGGGGAAAACAGAGGCAGTGTGGGGTCTGATAATAACCTTAATAAAAGAGAATCCCAGGGATTTCAGCAAGACCTGGCCTTAGACCAAGGTGGGAGGACTGGAAGTGGGACTGCAGAAGTAATTGCCCTGACGATATAAGGCAGAGTTGAAGAGAAATCATCTATAGAACATTCTATGGGTGATTCGTAATCCTTTGAAGTAATACATATGGCATTATGGTGGCTTTATATTTGAAATAAAGAATTTAAATAGAGCATAAATCACTACTTCAAATTGTGCCTTTCAATAAGGTATGTATATGTTATTGCTGGTGATGTGGAGTCAATGGCTGCCATCAGTCTCGTGTGCACAAGTGACAGAAGCTAATAGGTACAAGCCTTGTTCTCCTCCTATTAAACAGGTTTTTGTTACTGAAACTGATGGTGAAGCACAATCAACCAAACATTTTTTTGCCTCTAACAACCAAGAATTTGTTTGTCATGCTGCATTCCTTGTGCCAGACTGTACAAAATCAGAGAGCTAAGAAATAACTACCAGCAACTCCTTTCCAGTGTTATGTGAGCCCTTCCCATGAGCTTTGTAAATTGAGAATTACTGCCTCCATTTTAGTGAAGTACAAGGTGTTCCGTATCAGTCCCTTGGTTTGGCCCCATTAACCGTTGGGAAACAGCACATCAAACCCCACTGTGAAATACCCCCCTTCAACAGTTTATTTCAGTAGCTTTCTCCACATTGTTATAATTTACCAAATAATGAATTGGAAGCCAAGTTCTCCATGGACCTTGAGATGTCGTTTTGAAGGATCACACTGGGACAGAGAGTGCAAACACCATTCTTCCTGTACATTTCCTGTATACAATTCCACTGGGACATACAGACCCCTCCAGAGCCTTTAGGCAGGGACTGTCACCCCAAGGTCTGCTTATATCTTTCACAGAAAGTATGCATCAGCCACAGGCATGATTTCTGGAAGAAGCAGCGTAATCCTGTTCTTTCCACTTCTGCACACATGCTCTGCTCACTGTGCTTAACAGTTGCTTGATTAATCCCTCCAACTAAGAATCATGGGATTGCACCCACTGGAAAAGAGTTACACACAGTTATATAGCCCTGGAAGTTCAGATATTCTCCAGAGAATGGGAGACGTGCTTTAAATCTGTCAGCTGAAAGAAGAGACTGAGCCCATGTGAGAGGACTAGGCAGGATGGGGGGAAGCATCCTCACCCCGGGTGGTTGGATAAGGAGAACAGTAACAGCAGTATTCCTGCTGTATTTCAAACAAGGGCAATAGCCTACAACAGTCCTTTTTGCAGAGTGTGGCCTAGAAAAGCACTGCATCTGCTGCTCTGGGGCAGAACATGGGCAGGAAGGAGGCTGTCACCGAGCTGCTCCGTTCTGTTGAGGCTGACATGTCTCTGGGCGTGCTCAAAGGCAGAGCTTCAGGGGTCTGGGTAATCATCCAGGATCGAGTCAGCAGCTGTGTGAGTATACAGAGGATGGCAGGTTTAGTCACAGACTGTCTAAACTCAAACCAGATCCCTTTTGGGGATCTGCAACTCTCTGAAGACTTGGGAATGAGTCTTCCCAACTCAGTGGATTTTGACTCAGCAGCAGTATCATCTGATCATCTCACCTAGCACACACTTCTCGTCACCAGAAGGTACCAGTATTGCTTCCAATACTGAATCTGAAGTGATGAAAGCACAAGCATTAGAGAAGGAAAGAAAATAATCAAGGGCAGACAGGGGCCTTCTTGTCATTCTCCTGGAACTTCTCCGCTTCTGAGGCCATGTCCCTACTACCTTCATGTCCTAGGTTGCACTACCCTCTACCTCTGGCTTTTTCCAACTTGGATGAGACACGGACAAGGTTAAAAATCCTGCTCTACAACATACATTTCTAAGTAGTTCTCAAAAGACAACAAGAATCCAGCAGTTAAGAGGTGTCCTAAAAGTCCTCCTTTGCACCTCTGTATTGCTATAGGTGGCAAAGTTTTGGTAGGAGGGAGGCTGCAGGGGTGGTCTCTGGGGAAAAGATTTCAGGGGCTATAGGATGTGTAAGAACTGCAGATGCAGTTTCCTGACTCCTTAAAAATGAATATATGAAGTGACAGCTTGTTTTTTGGGTCATATAGAAAGAGAGGTTTTATTTTGTCCTAAATAGCACATATGAGTTTGATCAAGTAGTAATTATATCTAAGCCATGAAGAAATAATCGCCGAGGCATAATTAGTAACACCACCTTCCCTGGGAGATGCGATTCCCTCCACCTCTCACTTCCCCTCCCTGCTTTGAAAACAGAGCTCTGTGCTATTCACCTCAAGAAAGATGTCTGAAAAATAAACGACCAATTTAATAAAAGGAGGGTGTTTATATAGAGTGAGTAGAATTCACCTGCAGATCTGCAGAAACTGCTTGTTGAAAAGAGAAAAGAAGCACTAAAAAAAGAAAAATCCCAAGTGGAAAAGCAAGAAGAAAAGCTGAAACCACAAGAGGAAAGGTAATGGCCTATGTTGGCAAAAAGGCAGACTTCTGCAGAGGATAAACAAAATGCCAGGGTGGCCCAAAGCCAGAATCATCCTCTACAGTTGTCAAAAGGGCCATTGAAGCAAAGCAAAGCTTAAAATGGAATGAGTTCACCTGAAAATAAAAAAATGCCTTGCCATGGGGCCAGACAGTTGTCCTAATATAGTACAATTGTATTTCAGCAAGTGTATATCTGTTTCTTAAACTGTATTGCTACCCAAGGCTCACAGTGACCACTTGAGAAACTTAAACCAACTTGGGTAAATGAAAAAGACACAGGCACACAGTGAGACCCTCCAGATTTTCACTCAAGCAGGTACACAGGCACTTCCTCTGTTCTTACACTGCCTCTTTCCTGCCAACTTGTCTAGATTAGGTATGTTTGTCACACTGTAACTGTATCTATAAATCCCAGATGTAAATATATATACAAACCCTGAGTGTAAATATATGTATCAAAAGGATTTTGCCAAGAACTTAGTAGTGCATGAGCACTCGGGCTTATCTCTAGGTAAGGACTTCCATTTGATTCTGCTAAAACAAATTCTCATCTAGACCAGTCAGTCCACACCTAGAGCTGTGCAGCCAGCAGTTACCAGCCTCCACACCTTGGCCTCAGGCTGCTGTAGGAAGCAGCACTGGGGATTGGCACGGTTATCACTTGCCACAAGAGTGCCAGGGTTTACTGGGAAATTTATTTTTCTTGGCTCAGACTTTATACACATCTCCACACAGAACACCCCCCTCCTTCCATATGACATTTTTAATGGTACTCTGTTATATAAACAACATAACTGGAAAAACTATTGCACCTGCATAGGGTTGCACCTTAAAAAAAAATTAATTGTAGTTAAGGAAAAGCTAAAGGATAAACTTTGATTTTGTTTGCTAAAATACAATGCGTCAAATTGCTAATAAGCCACGAGGAGCTAATCGAGAGACTGTCTATTACAAATCTTGCCAGGATGCTCCAGTGGTTTATGGCCATCTTGGATATCTTGGGAAAGGTGAAATGGGTCTAATGTATTTGAAGTTTTGTGGGGTTTTGAGAAATCCAGACGTGTGTGTTTTAATATTTGGAAAATCCCGAGATCAGCAAGACTATCGTCTGCAGGATATAACCACAAGTTGGACCCACTTCTTAGGAAGTCTAAAAGTCTTATGATTGCTGTAAAAGCAACAACGCCACCCCCCAAAAAAAAAAAAAAAGAGAAAACAAAAACCAACCTTTTTTTTAATATGTACACATAATGATGGGGTTTGCCCTATAAAACATTTATCTTTAAATGACAGAGTAGAATATGATAATTCATGCTTTCTTAATAACCAAGTTACTTGGATGTGTCTCGGTGACTGATTTAAGTAACTGCCCCTTTTCATCTTGTTCTTTGTTTGCAATGTGTGTACTGCAGCTCTGTGTGTCAGCAACACAGAAAAGGGTAAGAGCATCTCAAACGCTGTGCAAGACTCATAGGCTCACAAAGCACTCCTTCTGACTTTTAAATGGTCCTGTTACACTGCTACCATCACATCTACCTCTCATCAGGGTTTTTTTTTTTAAACACGAGGTATGTGGTTCAACTGAGAGGTGCTGCATGTACACACCAGTGGTTTTTGCTGACAGGCACACTTTTTAAAGTTTCACATTTCCTCTCTTGTTACCTGTCCTTTCATATTTGAAATTCAGGAAAGATCCGAAGGCAGGCCCAACTCTTCAACATTTGAGATTTTGAGTTAAGTGGGACATTGAAATAGCTCCAACACTGTCAGCAGGGACTTCCAACTAAAAACGTAGTAACACAATGACTTCCCTTTTGATGTAAAAATCAATCATGCCAAGCACTCATATTTACACCTCCCTTCATATGTACTAACCTATACCACCATAACTGCTTTACACATTTCTAGTATTTACTTTGGCTTCCTACATCCTCTGTTAATCAAGTCTTACTTTTCCATGACACAGGTAGCTGTCCGGAACTTTTCTAGAAGCTGATATGACACACTCCCGTTTGGAAACTGCAATAAAACATAAGTGCACACCCAGTGTAACAACTACAGTAATTAGAGTCACTGCTCATTAAAAAGTGAAAATAGGAGGATTGTGCTGTGCAGTGCATCTGTGCTGTGGCAGCAATACTGCACTGCTCCATAAATGAGAGAAAAAAACCTCAAACATTAAAGCCATTTATGGTACTTGTCTCCAATAAGGACACTAATTCCAGGTATTTGGAACAAAGAACACAGTGTACTTTACTCTTTTTCATCTTTCTTCTTCTAGACTGGGCAAATTAACATTGTTTTGTTACCACAGACCTCTGGAGACATCATGGTTTAAGAATGTTTTTCTGAACTCTCACGCTAAAAAGTAATCAACCAGCTACTGAACTTCAGAGGAAGGAGGTGGCATCTCTGTTCATAAACCCACCTTAAATACCAGTTACCCTGCAGGGAGCCAGGCTGGGTAAACTGGGGCTAGGCAGAAATACCACAACACCTTTTCCTTTCCATTCAGACCTGGCATAGCTCACTAAATCCAGTATTTTACACACACCATCTTAGATTAAAAGGCATACACACTTTTTCAGTGTGCCCTACCATTGTCTAAATCATCAGCTATATGCTGCCTTAGACAAGCATAGAGGCATGGTGAACCTCTCCTCTCCCTCTCCATACAGGGGGAATGCTTCTGTCTCAGAAAGCTAGTCTGCTGCCAGCTGTCCTAGTCCAGCCCCAGCACAGCACTGTGTGATGGAGGTTGCCTGAAACTGCAGTGCTGGGAACCCTACTACAGAAGAAACGTTTGTGCGTGGCTAAGAGGGAGAAAAACAGAAAAAGGAAAGAAAAAAGACTTTCATCCAATCTGCAACATATTTCTCTAGAGAAAAGTAATCTTGTTATATTAACCATTATATTTTATACCTTCTTTTCCGCAGTGGCCACGTTTTAGTGGAGCAAAACTAACTAACTTCAGTTAGTCTCTGAGAAAGGAACCAGAGGTTTGCTTCCTTGGCAAGGGGGTGTGGAAGGGGGAAGAGCTGACAAAATAACTTTTTAACTTTTACAATAGGCTCACGCAGGACTGTCCGCCAAACCTACCCCAAGCCAAGCAGCTGGGGAGCCCAGGGGCTGAATCAGCGGTGTACCACGTCTATCTGAACCTCCCAGAACACACAGATGCTGGGTTTGATATCTGCCAGACAGACAGGTTTCCGGGAAAAAAAACAGCCCCTTCCCCCACTTCCTCGTGCCTCTCTCCTGCCATCAAGCACAGGAATGAGCCATCTGCTTCCATGAGCTCACCGGAGCAATGCCTACATCCGAGCCGGTCACAGCGTGTGCTCTCCACAGCACCATCCGCTTTCCGCTCCAAGCTGTGACGCACCGCGACATTCCCCTCCGGCTGGGGACTCCAGGAAGCGAGCTGTTTGACTTGGACCTGGGCACTGTGACACAGACACAGGTGGTTCCATGTATTACGCAGGGTCAAGTTTGCTGCAAAGGCTCCTACTAGCCCCGCTTGTTTCTCTAGGGATCAGGAAACAGGGTGAAAAGCAGGGCCCTTGCTGGAATTAAATTCTAGTGAAGTTCACTCCTTGAATACCTATGCAGCTCCCTAGCATTTCTTGATAAATCAGCTCAGGCCCCATCAACAGGGAGAGGCAAAAATGAGGAAAATCTCATTTCTCTCCTACATTTGGGGAAAATTACAACCCAGACGTGGAAGCTGCTTTGTGGCTGACGTGCACTTCCACTACAGACCTAGGCAAAATCCCACTCCCAGCTGACTCCTGTTGCAGGACATTTGGGTCTGGCACAGGGCTGGGCAGGTACTTGTCCTCTGCAGTAGGAACTCCCTGGCTGAAAGATGTACCTGCTAGGATGTGGGACATCTCCAGATGCATGCAGTTTTGATTTTGAACTCCTCCTCTTTCTCAGCTGTTTTTTTCACCTCTTCTTGATTTTTGGTGTAACACCCATTTTAATATGTTTTCTGCCATCTTTTACATGGTGGTATTTTTCTCCAGTGGGAGAAAGTATCAGTGTTTGAAACATATTTGAGGGAAAAATAAAAACTAAGAGTCAAGCTCTCAGTGACAGGGGCTCCTTCCTTTTCTGGATGGTCTACACGTACTTCATTGCTGTTAATAATTTTATCCTGGATAAAATTGGATAGAGACTTCCACCTGCCAGGCCTGAGGCAAGCAATTCACTGTCTGACTTGGCCAGCATGTGAGATAGTGCTCTTAATACTGATTCTGCTTTGCCAGCACTGTTTGATTAGGATGCAGGAAGGATATGCTCCAATTAATCAGGGTGAATGCTGTATGAGAAGGCATATCTCAGAGAGGGTAAAAAAGCACAGTTCTTCCTAATGGGGAGCAGGTAAAGTGAGGCTGCAATGTTCAGCCTTAGTGGTCGCTTCCCTCATCTTTCCTTCTCTAGACTTCTTGGCCAACACGAGGGGTGATTCACAACTTGGAACTTGTGTGCCCCTCACCCCCTGTCTTTGGCAGTGGAAAGGCTTCCCACATGATCCTCGAGCCAAATCCTGCTGGAACTGCAGTTGTCCCATGCTGTTTTCATCCCAAATAGCTTAGCTGCTATGCTGGCTTCTGTAGTTATGAACTGCTTAAATTTTATGTTGTCTGAAGAGAGTGTATTTCTTGGTAGGCACAGTGAATCTGGGATCGAGAGCAGGACTATGGCATGAGGAACAAAAAGTCCAGTATTGCACAAGTGGTTCACATATCTTCTAAAGATTTCATTTGCAATGCTCTTCTGGAGTTAAAGCAAATTCACTGCCAAGTACAGTAACTGAAGTATTCAGTACGGGTGATATGTTGTACTTGATACTTCTTCTGACCACAAATGGATAGCACTTTTTACAGTCTTTTCTTATAACCATCTGGTGAAGAGGTTCAATAAAAGCAATTTTTGCCTATGGGTTGCTGAATGGTACCAATATCTCCAAGAGTTTTTGTACAGGATTCAAATATGCTGTGTGACTGGTCATCCACGTTAAAAAATATGCTTTCCATTCCCTATCCAGATTCTTATAGAGGCCAGGACTACACAGAAAATTTAAAAAGGCATTGAAAGGAGATATAGAGAGAGGCAAATTTAGAAAATTCAGCAATCTTCTTTCCTCTTGCAAAAGAAACTGCCTCATCTAAGGCTAGACACATGCAGTTCAGACTTGAAAATACCCACATACTTCTTACGCTTGCAGATACATCTGTCTGGATGGTGTTTTACTCAACACATCTACTCCAAGTCCTGCCTTGTACATGTATACTTTGAGTTTTTTATTGTAAAAGGTGCCTACAGGTCAGTGTACAGCTTTCAAATATAGATGTCAACTTGAAGGTTCACGGAGGCGCTTACTTTCATATAGTACATGGCTCATATTATTTTACATATTTACTGGTTCTGTGAATGGGTTGTGTCTGCTTTATATTGCAGTGTGGCTGGCTAAGTACAGCACTTCCAGGTGTGTAAGGTGCACAAGAGCCTTCAGGAACCCAAGGATCTTCTAGGTTCCTTGGAACTTCAGACCTCACCTCACTCAAAGTTCTCTCCTATCACTCAATTTTTGCCACCACTAAGAACCACGATGAGGTGGAAGCAATTGAGGTCCTTTGATGTAGTTCCCGGGGGAAGTCTCCGAACTAGTGAGAAAGTCAAACAGGGACACCCTGCTTTCCTCTGAGGTTTCTATCTTTGGCGTTTTGCTGCTGAAGAATGTGTGTTTAGTGCTCAAGGGAGAGGAGACATACCATGTGCTTTTAGGCAGAGGACCTCTTTCTCCTGCATCCCCATATACCTTTATCCTGCTTTTGTACACCCTGGTATTCAGGCTAACAAGTTTTAAAACATGTTTTAAGATCCATTAAATATCAAGATTAATGCCCAAACTCTAGCAGTAGCAAAGTCGATGAACTAAACTGTCAGCCTGTCCCAAAAACCTTATCAAAACAAACTGCTTGCTGTGTGTGGCTTGAGGCAACTTTATATTTCATTCTGTAATACAAGCTCTATGACCTAAGCTCTCATGCTAGAGACTGCTTAGGATATTAAAACTCACAGCTTCCAGTGGGGTAAGTGTTCTGTCTAAATCCACCAGTCAACTTAAAAAAAAAAATAAAAAGAAAGCTATCATTTGAATTTTAAGTCCTGCAGGCTGCATTTACGAATGTGTTGTTTCTTAACCTTGATGTAATGTAACTACTTGGATTTCATGCAGATATAACACAGGTTTCATAGAATCATTAAGGTTGGAAAATATCTCCAAGATGATCAAATCCAACCTTCAACTGAACACCACCATGCCCACTAAACCATATCAAAAAACATCTACTTGTTTTATGAATTTCTCCAAGGGATGGTGACTCTACCACTTACCTGGGCAGCCTGTTCCAATACTTAACCACTCTTTCAGTGAAGAAATTTTTTCTGACCTGAATGCCCCCTGGCTTCAAAATATTTGAAAAGTTCTGCAAAGAGCTAACACTGTTGTACAAGGTAAAGTTTTCCATAGCTTCACAGAACAGATAAGAAGCAGTTTAATAAAACATCTGGAAACACAGTACCACTATTATTGGTCTTTAAATGGTAGCTGGCTCTGAGTGCTGACTATCTATAGTAATACCATGTCAAGCTCAGGAAGTATGGATAAAATTTAAAAGTCTGTGTTTCATTTACTTAAACTTACATAAGCATACTTAAAAAAATACATATATTGGGCTTTTATTTCAGCCACTCTTAGCTTTGTACTTTTTATAGTGAAAAAGTACTTACACTTTCAATAAATATTTTCCTCAAAATGTACATTCTGCTGCAGAACTTCAACAATAAGGATGATACATGCAGTCCCTCAGAAAGTGAGGCAAATAACAAATGAGAAATATGCAGTGCCAAGAATCAAGCACTGAAATATATAACCTTGACAAACCTTGCTTTATGTAACCAGCTGTTGGAAGAGCACTTCATATGTTGAAAAGAGATTGGATAACAAAAGCTGAATCCTGTCTGCCTTTGCTACTTACTACAGGTAATCTTCTGGAGGCTCAGACAAATGCTGTGTTACATAAATGCAACTGGAAGTATAAAAACCCTACATGAGTTTCACAGCCTCTACTGTGTTCTGAGATCTAAGTTGGTTTTTCAGGTAAGTCATATGGTCATCATAGAATATTACAGCATCAAAAATTACATATTTTAAATAAGGATGTGGTTAAAATCCCAAACAAAATTTCTTCTGCATGTCAGGTAATAGAGTAAATAAATTAAACCCTTTAAAAATTGTGAAAGAAGGAGAAACTAGTAAGAATGCACATTATCTGTGCCATAAATTCAATGACAATACGAAGTGTAGTATAAATGGACTCTATTATCAAAATGCATTTACTGGGCACCAAAGCAGAAAATATGTTATCATTTGCTGAAACCAGCCTAAATACATATCTGTCAAAGAATAAAACAATTTACAAGGGGACCTTCCTGTGTCTAATGGGAGTATATGTTTAACAATTTTTCCTTCTTCATGTCGGTATTTGAACTGGGTCACATACAGTGCTCTTAAGACGACAGTTTAGAACCTATTTATAGACACTCATCCTGTCTGCCACATCTTGTTTCAATTAAAATTTGATCTTGAAACAAGTCAGAAGGATGGAAGTGGGGGGACACTGTTGTACCAGCTACTGATGATCTATTAAAAGTTTATGCTGCCCTTTGAATGGAAGGGAAAGCTTACAGGAAAACACCAGCACAGAAGCACTGCCCTGAAAACCTGCAAAGCCTCCTTCTGCAGCAGGAAAATGACAGTCCCAGATGTCTCCTCCCCTTCCACCGGCACGACATTCTGCCCTGAAGTTTTTAGAAGTTGCTTTCAGCTCTGCTGGCCCTGTTGTCCATACACCTTTTGCCTTTTTATGCAATACTTCCTGCCCCATTTCTCACTGTTTTTCAGAGCACAAGACTACTGTCTAGTTTAGAACAAGCTTTTGCATTTCAGACTTTTATTTATCAATGGTCTTTGTGGATTTCTGTTTCAAATGTGTTTCTAGGACATGGGTAGGTTCCTTCAGGTGCCGTTGATCTTGGGAATCCTGGCTGGTTTGGGACATTTAACCAACTTCCACATCCCTGCTATTCACCCCAGCAACTCCAATTCATCTCTCACATTCCCAGTGATCTCAACCTTCCCAATATTTTCTGCCACTTCTCTTTTCCACAGGTCTCTTGCCTGCAACATTCCATCTGGCTGACTTAAGTCCTTCAGGTCCCCCTTGAGGAGGACTGAGATCTCCTCCACGTTTCTGTCTGGCTGAGACTGACACATGTGGACGTGAACAGGATCAGAGACGAGGTAACATAGTGGGAGGAGAGAGAGATAGAAATGTCAGAAAGCCTAAAAAGATCATCTGTAAATTTATAGCTCTGGCACCCCTCTTGAAAAAGAAAGCACCTTACTTTAGGCTTCATATGGTGCAGTTCAGACTTCCAAGTAGTTGTAGTCTTTTTAAAAAGGCAGAGAGATCTGCCTTGGGGCATCTGAAAATTCCTGATCGACCTTCCTCTCCACACAAATAGACAATACCTTAATATCTACTGACCCTCTTGCCCTCTCAAGTGAGACTGAAATCAGCCAGCTGGTTCAAAACCCACTAGAGAAATGGTGGCAAACACTTGCACTGTGACGAATGAAAAAAAAATCCCCTAACATGGTTGCTGCCGATGCCTTGGCCCAGCATTGACAGTGGGAAGCAAGAGGATTCGGAAGCATTGCCCTGGGCTGCTGAGAACAAGCCTGGTCTTGACACCACAGCTGCACCTCATCACGACAGGCTCTCAGAGCTGCCAAAACACATAACACACATTTCATACCTGGCCTGAAAAATAGGGAGACAGTTGGGCATCTCCACCTTTATTCCTCGGACTCCCACCGGCCCAGGCCCTACACGTCTCCTTGGCCTGTGCTACCCTCTGAGGTCACAGCAGCCTCCAGCAGTCCTCCCAGCTCTTGCATCCCCCAAGTGTGGGGTCTCAACACCCTGACCCTCCTCTGCAATTGCACCCATCCCATGCCAACCTGAGCCCCCTCGTCTCTCCCTTCTGCCTCTCACATTACAGCAGACAGCTGTATTCCCTCCTGCATGCTCACACACACACACTCTCACATTTCCTTCCTCCATTCTTCTGTCTCTGAAGTTGGACAATTTTAATGTTTTTATGTTAATTGCTTTTGAATAACAGCCCTTCTGGAAAACAAAAGGTTTCCCAGAGTACTGGTTTCTTTGGAATTGTTCCCATGGCCAACTACAAGCTGAAATAATAACAGTAATAGGAAAATTTCCACATAAGTATATGAGACCTTTTTTAACAACTGGGAAAAAGTTGTGGAGTTCTCTTTGGTTGCTTGGGGTTTGGGTTTGGTTTGTTTTTTGACGTTTCAGGCCAGTTTTCCCCTCTAGTGTCCCAATCCCCCACTCCCACCAGGGGACAGGCATAAAGCACAGCCTTGTCACAGTCTGCTTCAAGACAGGGAGAGGCAGTAACCTTGTTTACCGAGAGCACCCTCGGTGTGAATGAGCAAAGAGCTGTGTGGAAAGGCTGCCTGACTTGGCCAGCATTCCTCTGTTGTTAAAGAGCACAGGAAATGATGGACATTTCTAAACCGGAAAAATTTGCAAGCAAGCATCGGTTAACCACAAGAAAATAAAGCACACGGCAAGAATCACAAGGCTCATGGCAGAAGAGGAAAAGCTGACAACTCTTGATACATGTGCTGTTAGAGGTTATGATGCTGCCATCTAACATTATGGAAACGAAGCCACCATTTTGAACACTAAAGAGGTAGCTGCTTCAGCAAAGATACACAAGGTTTGCTTTTTTTTCCACGTATTTGTATGTGAATCGGTGGTGAAGTTGGGCTGGACTCACAGAGACAGTGGCATCAGTGAAAGTGGTTGTGAGGGTCAACTTACATGCAGAGCAGTACAAGACCTCTCGGGCTTGCCTCATTCCCATCTCCCTGAATTTCTGGAGCTTTCTGATGTCCCCTTCCACCTTTAGAAAGTGAGGGTCTGATGTCAGTGACACAGACTGAGCCAACGGTTCCATTATAGCCAATGTGAATTGGTGAAAGATTAACAACCATATAGATGCAATCCTACCTTTTTGACTTTTGCTCTGATAGCCACAAACTTGCAGATTTTCCTTTCAGTTGGTTCTTCTCAGCTTGCTCTGTCTTCCTCTGTTATGCTCCAGTTCCACAGACTTCCTAAAACAAAAAAGAATAATTCAAAAGGTGCTGTAAAGGAAAGCATACATCACATACTATCTCATTTCCATGTAGGATTTTTCTCACAGCATACACATAATGTTTTTTAACTACTAAAATACCACAGAGTATCATCTCATATGTTGAATTGGCAGAAAGAGAGGAAAAGCATTTCACAACTTACCTTTCACCAGTGACTGGCATGCTTTGGGGCTTGGCAAGGAAAGACAATACTGAACTACCTTCTGCCAGTGCAGAGACTGCCCCTGTGCTGGCACTGGCACAGCTGTGCCTGGGGTTGTCTGCATATGGGGCTTCCAGCAAAGAGGGAAGAAATCACAGGACCACAGAAGGTAGGGACCTTCAAGATGATCTAGTTCCAAACCCCTGCCATGGGCAGACACACCTTGCACCAGACCAGGTTGCTCAAAAGGAAGAAGGTTTTGCTCGTGGGCCCACCTTTGTACCAATAACCTCACAGCATGCATAGGGTGGAGGAAGATAAAGCAGAGAAGTATAGTGGGACTTGGTGCTTTACAAAACTTTACCTTCTGACAGTGCTAGAGGGCTTCATGAAGGTTTCCCAGCACACTGCCATAGAGGGATGCTGGAAAGAAAGTTGCTGAGTCCTCCACTTTTCTCATGACAATTCTTTTGAATCACAGAGGGCATGAAAATAGAAAAAGAAAGGACCCCAAAGTAACCTCAAGGGGGAAAAAGGGAAGGAGTACTCGCAAGCTGAAAGAGAGAGCATGCTGGCAAACAGCAGCTGTTACCAAGTAAGTCCCAAAAGGTTGCAGGTGCTCATTTTTCTCTAGGTTTAAAGCAACAGTTTTCAGCAAGTCTGCTGCAGGTTTGCAGGGGCCTGTGAGTCAGGCAGGGACTATCAGCTCGAGCATGAAAACCAGAACATATCACAGAGTGGTTTGGGTTGGAAGGGACCTTAAAGACCATCTAGTTCCAATTCCCTGGCCATGGATGGAGGCACCTTCCACTAGAGCAGTTTGCTTAGGAACACATCAACTTGGTCTTGAATGCTTCCAGTGGCAGGGAATCCACAGCTTCCAGTGTCCCACCTCACAATGTTTTTACTCCTTTCAAAAAGTATTTTCTGTGTTCAGTCTTGAACCAGTTCTTGGTCTGCCCACTAAGTAATCTTTTCATGAGGTTTGAGAAAGCTGCCTATCTTGGTTCCAGCTGTGGTGGAAAAGCAGACTTCCCTGTCAGTTTCTAAACTGGGGATCCACACAAACAAATTTTTGTGAGCCTGTTGTTAGAAAGGAGTTTTAATTTCCTTAGACATACAGTGCCTGCACCATGTTGAAAAGGAGACAAACAGCTTGCTATGAGCCTGCAATGCTTGTGTGACACCCATTGCCTGTGCATGCATGCAGACTTGAGTGATGAAAGAATGGCTGTGTCTGACTAGCACCTGCTGCCAGAAATTGTGCTATAACAGCATCCAAAATCTGCCTCCAAGAGCCCTCAGTGAAAAACCCTTTGCCCATAACCACTAACCTATGTAGCCTCTGCTTATTCCATTGGAAATAGGGCATGGATAGACAGATAGAGATGCAATAGACTCTGGCACAGTTTTTGCAACAGACTATTTACACGGACATCAGGGTGCATATTTCCAAATGTACTGAGGCATCTCATATATGCTGCAGTCACAGGGGTCAGCTTTCCATCTGCTGCAGGCCCTACTGCTTTAGTGTCTTTCTCCTTTCAGATCCCAGAAAACGAGGGGTGTGGTATCAATGTATATCTTATATTTTATGTCTATGAGTATCATCTACAGTAAAGGTAGATCCTTAAGTTATGAAACAGGTAGGTGAAATTTGTAGGTAAGAGCCAGCTGAAATTATAAATATTGGTGAACCTGAGGTTATGAGCATACAGCTGCTAAGTGAAAAAGATTTATTCATTGAGAGATGGAAAAAAGAAACAGAAAATTCAATACGCTGTCTGTCTGTGCTGCACATATCCAGATGAAAATAACAGAAATGCTTCTCTCTGCCTCTCATGCAAATTTAACAAAACATAAATGGACTGTGCTCCTCTACTACTCTGTAGGCATGAAGGAGTGATGAATTAGTGTCAGATGCTGAAATGGGTGAAGTAACCACTTTAGCTTTGCAAACTAGCATGAAGCAGCGTGAGACAACCACCAGCCATGTGTAAGCACCACTGCGGAGCACCGGCTACTTCTCGGCTGAGTCGAGTTCTGGCATCAAGAGAGCAGAGAGGGACAGGCTGCTGCTGCTGCAGATGGATCTGCACAACAGCAATGTACACTCATTGCAGGGCAATGTGGGAAGTGGTGGTTGTGCCTAAAGAAGTGGAGAGATCAACAGCAAAGAGGGACTTCAACGTAATGATCTTCATCACTGCGGGATTTTGCTCTTAATCTTCCCTACTTGCTAAGGGAAGCTATAGCCATCTCAAGTTATTTCAGTTGAGGCTGTCTAGATGCTGTCAGCAAACTGTTTGAAGTTCTTGCAGTTGAGGGATAAGCAGCTTTTATGCAGAAAAAGCTGGCACTTCAAAATTTTTAAAAATTCAGACATCACACAAGGAAGTCCTTAAAAGCTGCCACTGATAGAGATTTTGTGCGAAGAACAACTGCTTTTCCCTCAAATGGCAGAGAGGCAAAGAGATGGCATTCTCCCCTCCCAGTGTGCTGAGAGCAGCTACGGGCGAAACATGTCAATTTAAAACAGAAGCTGAATGTAAATGCAAAAATCTAATATTGTGTTGGATGACATTCATAAATAAATAAAAAAAAAAGAGGATTGTCAATACATTCTAATTACTATTGTATATGACAAGTAATGAATGGTCAGCTCTCCGAGACTGCATTGCTGGATTGTCTCAGTGGTAACACCACCTTTTTGCCTTTGTTTCTGTTCTTATTATTTGCTTACCCTCATCATTGCACTGCACAAGTAGCAGTGAGCTCCCTACAGCAGGGATTGCCCCTGGCGGTGTGTGAGCTCCAGCCTGCTGAGGGCCTGTGTAAATGCAAAAAGCGATTGTATCAACTCTTCATGCATCTTATTTGGTTGGGGACAGCTTTGGATGTCCACAACTGTGTTTTATTAACTATTTGTTACTGACAACTTGAAGAGTGCCACAGTACAGATTATCTGGACCAGCTTTCCTGTTCACTGTCAAATGCAGCATGTGGGGAGTGCTGTTAAGTGGTGTCTGCTGTGCGCCCTTACCTTACTGTAGCTAATATAGAAATCAGTCCTTTATTAATGTGGGGAAAACCCAAGTCTTTTCAAGGACACACATGAATCATGTTACACTTGTGTTCTACTGTTTAATTTACTGCATTTTCACGTAGTATCACCGGCATTCACATATTGCAAACAGGAAAACTGAGGCAGGAAGTTTGGGAACTTCTTTTATGTCATGGATTAAAAAAAACCCCAACTTAAAACAGTACATCAGTTATTGTGCTTCTACTGAACAATAGACTAATAAATTCTAGTATTGCATATGCTGTATAGTAAAAGTTAACAATCCCTTATTCTTCAGATTAAGTGTCTCCTCATACAAAACACACCCTGAAGTGCTCAGCAACAATATTTTTATCATCTATCCAGGTATTTATATGGTTCCCATCACTGCGGTACCTGCTTTTATGGTAGCTGTGAAATACAGAGCCACAGAATCAGAACCAGAAAACATTGCTTGTCCAACTACTATATAAGCCAACAAAGGAAACTAAGCAAGAATCCCAGTGAGCTCCAAGTTCTTCTTATGATGCTGGATCACTTGACTTTTCATTTATGGATCACAAATTGCTATTGTTAAGATTAAGTATGAGCATCACCTGCAAGAAAGTTACCACTCCTCGAGAGACTGTGATGTGAGCTACAGAGAAGGAGAGAAGAGTGTGATTCCCATTTCTTCTCTTAGAAAACCCTCAAAAAGGAAAATATTTGTCTTGCACACAACCATCAATTGGTATTAGTCACTCTTAATTTTGATTCTGTAAAAGAACAGTAAAGAAAAAATGAGAAGCGCACACAAGAAAGTAAGTGCACGTACATCCCATCTGTTATGTGCTGCCTCTTAGAACAAAATGGTATTATCTCCTCAGGGAAGGCCCACTTCATTTTGCTCCCACAGTCATTAGCATCTTCACAAAGTAAATACAAGAGACAGCATTGGGCATTGTTTTGTACTCTCTGCAGGGACATGATTGATGGTACAAGACTGTGACAGAATCAGAACTGTGAGAACATAAAGCTTTCATATGCCCATTTTTCTTGTGAACACTGAATACTTTCAGTAATGAACATGCTCAGGTATTCTGATCTCAGACAGAAACAGGGTTTTTACTTCTGAGGAACCATTCAGGTGAACAGGCTGAAGCATCCAACGCATGGGGCCAAGGTGCAGCTCTACCTGCAGCTGCAGCACAGCAGACAGGGACCTGCTACCAAGAGTGAAGGCACACAGGGATCCTGAGGGAAAGCACCCTCAGAGGTGAGGACAATCTGGAGGTAAAGCAGAGTGATGTCCCTTTTGGAACAGGGAGGTGTAAGGAGAAGTATGTGCAAGCAGGGAGGGACGTTGGGAGTAAAATGAACATGACATAAAATCATCTTGGGAACACTCATTGCCCAAAGAAGAACAGCTGGCATGCATATGGAGATGCATTAAGACTTTCCCCAAGGAAAGGTTCCCGGGGAACCTCTACAGCAGCACGCTGCAGCAGGCAAACCATTTGACCAGTAGGTCAATGGGAACACAGAATCATAGAATAGAATCATAGAATCAACCAGGCTGAAAAAGACCTCTGAGATCATCAAGTCCAACCCTTAATCCAACACCGCTGTGGTTACCAGACCATGGCACTAAATGCCACATCCAGCCTCATCTTAAAAACCTCCAGGGACGGTGAATCCCTGGGAAGGCCATTCCAATGTCTGATTACTCTCTCTGTAAAGAACTTCTTCCTAATATCCTGGCACAGCTTAAAACCATGCCCTCTTGTCCTGGTCGCCTGGGAGAAGAGACTGATGCCCACCTGGCTACAACCTCCTTTCAGGCAGTTGTAGAGAGTGATGAGGTCTCCCCTGAGCCTTCTCTTCTCCAGGCTAAACAACCCCAGCTCCCTCAGCCTCTCCTCATAGGACTTGTGCTTGAGTCACTTCACCAGCCTGGTTGCTCTTCTCTGCACCTGCTCCAGCACTTCAATATCCTTCCTGAACTGAGGGGCCCAGAACTGGACACAGCACTCCAGGTGGGGCCTCACCAGCACTGAGTACAGGGGCAGAATCACCTCCCTGTTCCGGCTGGCCACACTGTTCCTGATACAGGCCAGGATGCCATTGGCCTTCTTACCCACCTGGGCACACTGCTGGCTCATGTTCAGCTTCCTGTCAATCCAAACTCCAGGTCCCTTTCTGCCTGGCTGCTCTCCAGCCACTCTGTGCCCAGCCTGTAGCGCTGCAGGGGGTTGTTGTGGCCAAAGTGCAGGACCCGGCACTTGGTCTTGTTGAACCTCATCC
>VXAY01006786.1:75263-179097 GCA_013399855.1 Oxyruncus cristatus | reverse complement strand
TGGGCCCAACACTGATCCCTGGGGGACACCACTGGTGACCGGCCACCAACTGGATGCAGCCCCGTTCACCACCACTCTCTGGGCCTGGCCCTCCAGCCAATTCCTAACCCAGCACAGGGTGCCCCTGTCCAAGCCGTGGACTGCCAGTTTTTCCAGGAGAATGCTGTAGGAGACAGTGTTGAAGGCTTTGCTGATGTCCAGATAGACACATCCACAGCCTTCCCCTCATCCACAGCCTTCCCCTCATCCACCAGGCAGGTCACCTGATCATAAAAGGAGATCAGGTTGGTCAGACAGGACCTGCCCTTCCTAAACCCGTGCTGGCTGGGTCTGATCCCTTGTCCATCCTGTAGGTGCTGTGTGATTGCACTTAGGATGATCTGCTCCATAACCTTGCCAGGCACTGAGGTCAGGCTGACAGGCCTGTAGTTTCACAGGTCCTCCCTCCAGCCCTTTTCATAGATCAGCATGGCATTCACCAACTCCCAATCATTTGGCACCTCCCCAGTGAGCCAGGACTGCTGGTAAATGATGGAGAGCGGCTTGTAGAGCTCTTCCGCCACCTTCCTCATCACCCTAGGACGGATCCCATCCGGTTCCATAGACTTGTGAGGATCCAAGTGGCTCAAGAGGTTGCAAACTGTTTCCTTCTAGATTGCAGGGGTGATATTCAGCTTCCTGTCTCTGTCTACCAGCCCTGGAGGCCAGCTGTCCTCAGGACAACCCGTCTTACTGTTGAAAACTGAGGCAAAGAAGGTGTTAAGTACCTCAGCCCTTTCCTCATCTTTGCTGACTATGTTCCCACCCTTGTCCAACAAAGGGTGGAGGTTTCCCTTGCCCTTCCTTTTGCTATTGATGTATTTGTAGAAGGACTTCTTGTTATCCCTAACAGAATTGGCTAGATTGAGTTCAAATTGTGCCTTTGTCTCTCTAATTTTCTTTCTACATGACCTAACAATATTCCTAAACTCTTCCTGAGTAGCCAGTCCTTTTTTCCATGATCAGTAGGCTCTCTTTTTTACCCTAATTTCCTTCAAAATCTCCCCATTCAGCCAGGCCGGCCGTCTTCCCTGCCGGCTTGCCTTTCAGCACACTGGGACAGCCTGCTCTTGTGCATTCAAGACTTCCTTCTTGAAGCATGTCCATCCCTCCTGGACCCCTTTGTTTTCAAGGGCTGTTTCCCAAGGTACCCTCTGAACCAGTCTTTCGGGTAGGCCAAAATCTGCCCTCCGGAAGTCCAGCGTAGAGGTTTTATTGAGGGCCCTCCTTGCATCCCTGAGTATTAAAAACTATTATTTCATGGTGACTGTGCCCCAGACGGCCTCCAACCACCACATCTCCCACCAGCCCCTCTCTGTCTGTGAACAGGTCTAGCGGGGCCCCACCCCTGGTAGGCTCATTTAGCAGCTGGAGCAGGAAATTATCCTCTATACACTGTATCAATCTCCTAGACTGCCTCTTCTCTGTTGTGTTGAGTTTCCAGAAGACATCCAGCAGGTTAAAGTCACCCACAGGAACAAGGGCTGGCAATTTTGAGATATCTGCCAGCTGTTTGTAGAATAATTCATCACCCTCTTCATCCTGGTTGGGTGGTCTGTAACAGACTCCCACCAGGATATCAGCCTTGTTTGCCTTCCCCCTGATTTTGATCCACAGGCACTCAACCTTATAACTTACTGACTTCAAGTTCTACAGAGTCAAGAGACTCTCTTACATACAGAGCCACTCCTCCACCCCTCCTACCTTGCCTGTCCCTTCTGAAGAGCTTGTAGCCATCCATGGCAGCACTCCAGTCATGTGTGTCATCCCACCACGTTTCCGTGATGGCGACTACATCACAGCGTTCCTGCTGCACGATGGCTTCCAGCTCCTCCTGTTTGTTACCCATACTGTGAGCATTGGTGTACATGCACTTCAGCTGGGCTGCTGATTTCACTCAACTCAGGCTTTCCACCCTTAGGCTCATCTCCGGACAGCCTGGTTTCAGCCTCTTCCCCTTTCAAACCTAGTTTAAAGCCCTCCTTATCAGCCCCAACAACTTACGTGCTAGAGCCCTTTTGCCCTTGCTAGATAGATGAAGCCCACAGAAAGTTCCCCTTCCAGTTTCATTTCACTCAGCCATGGACACTTCCCACAGCAAACATTACTTTGTCAAGGATCTGTCTTGGCTTTCGTGAGTGTCTCAGACAAACCCTTAGTCTGCAAAACACAAGAAGTCTAGAGAGCAAGACAGAAAAAGAGCCACCCACCAGAGAAGGTCTGGTCCAGAAGGTGCTTAGCAGTCAGCATTATGGCAGGCCAGAAACACACGAACAAGCAAATAGGGGGCTTCAGATAGAAACAGTGTTTGTGCAGTGAGTGCTAGGTTTAAGTCTCTGTTTCAGACAAGACATCTCTCGTATGCTGTAGTGAGCTCTAGGGTGACCAGCCTGTACAATGAAATCTGTGTTACTTGATTAAAATAGAGGTCAGAATCTTTTTAGTTCATACACTGGAATGTCAAAGAGCAAGCAGAAAAGGAGGTGTTCCTTCACAGGAAAGACATCTCTCTGACACTGCCACTTCACAAAGATGTTGAAACGAGACAGGAAAAACACCTGCAGTGGTGTCTGTTCTCTGTTTCTGAGGCAAGAGCAGAGGGGAAGAGAAAGGGTTGCCAAACGCCATTTTGAAAGTGGCTTTTCTGTGTCTGATATTACCAGGCCACCTGTGGACGCACGTGATGCCCATGCTGACAGACCTTCCTCAAGGGTGAAGCCAGGGAATGAGGCTCAGGTTCTGCAGCAGCCAGGATCACCCAGAATCAAGCACTCAGGATGGGAGAGCACGACAGAAGTCCAGACCCACTGTGGCTCTCACAGCACCCTCATCTAGGGAACTAGGTCCCACTGCTTCTCCAGGGCTGTGGAGGATTAAACTTAGAAACAGCCCTGCACAGGCAAGGTGGCCAACTACACAGTTTACACAGGCCCAGAAATTAACACTTGCTATTCCTTACCTTGTTTTTGAGGCTTTGTTGCAGCACCACAGGTGGCTATAGGGGTGGCTTCCTCTGTAAGACCCTCTGTAAGACCCTCACACTGTTTAAGCCCAGATCTGATATGGCAGCTTCTGGGTGGGTGCTTTGGGGAAGGAGAAGCTGGGAAATTACATTTCCAGTGCAAGGTGACTGCATGGTGGAGAGGAAGAGGCATGTGGGGGTGGGGACCATGGCACTTTAGGGACTCTGAAACAGGTATGGTGTGGGTCACTGTTTCTAGACAAGTGTCTGTTTCAGAAGCAGTGACCCACGAACTCCCTTCTGCCCCTCACTGGGTCTGATCACTGTCTCAGTCACACCAACCACGAA
This sequence comes from Oxyruncus cristatus, assembly GCA_013399855.1. Taxonomy (NCBI): domain Eukaryota; kingdom Metazoa; phylum Chordata; class Aves; order Passeriformes; family Cotingidae; genus Oxyruncus; species Oxyruncus cristatus. Next base: position 175,748 of record VXAY01006786.1, on the reverse strand, counting down.
CAGTCTTTCTGACCTCAGGTCTCAGGCTGAGTGACGGAGAGGACATCAAGTGACAAAGTCCTTACTTTTTCCAGAGCTTGGGTCAGAAGTAAGAAAATAAGTAGAATCCCTGGGTCTCTGATGTTGGCATCTCTCCTCCCTGGAGAATTTAGGGAGGGAAAAAAAGATCAACATAGTCTGGCTAAGCCTGTATGTCTTTTTACCACAAACACCTTCTGTTCTGGCCTATGTAGTTGCTTTCACAGCTGGAAAGGGAATAATTTTTACCTTAAATAAAAAGGAAAAAATGTCTGGACTGTTTTCAGTGTTCTCTGGGGAGCTTCAGGAAGCCACATGAAACTAAAATGCTCTCCATCACACCTCCGGCACCTCACCACAGCTCCCCGGGTGTCACTGTGAATTAAGTTATGTTGGCTACCCTTACAACTTTTTGTTGGACATAACTCATTGAAGGTAAACACTTGGAAAACCTCTGGCTTTGGTAGCAATTAAAGGGGATATCTTGATGACGAAACCACATGTTCCCTCAGGGCTGGCCTTAAGCATTCTGCCTTAGTATGCCTGCACTGAGGTGACCCTTGAAAGACACTTTCTACTGCTTGCCTGAAAGGCTGGATGAGGAATTCTAAGGGGAAGCTGAAACCTGTTACAACAGAGGTTCTGCTTTTGTAGCAGGAGGTAGCATGATTAGACCCCATACAAGGACCGGGCATAGACAGGAGGGAACAGAAAGCATGTGCCCATTCTCTATAAAACACTCCTCAGCTACCAAACATTTCCCGTGATATTCTCCCCCCAGAACAGCTAATCCCTCCAGCAACATGGGTGACCAGTGTGGCCATTCCAGCCAGGTTCCCCTTACCAGCTCTTTCCATGCATAGCCCAGCCCCTTGGTCTACCTTGGTTGAGAGGCACTGCATAGTATTCAAAGAAGTTTCTCTGGAGTTTATTTTCTTACCTTGCTGGCCTCCCTGCATGGCAGTGACTCGCTTTCGGGATGTAAGCCATCCCAGCCCAGGAGAAGCCTGCATGCCAGCATAGACAAGGACCCCTTTGCAAGGACTAAACACTGCAATCAGGGGCTCTGAAGAAATGATGTGGCTTATTCCTGAGGGAAGGTGAGGAGGGGAGAGATGTGGCTGTGGCTGCTCTCTTTCTATGTGGATATTCAAATAGACAAGGTTTTCTTCCCCATGCAGATGTATGAATAGGGGTTGGTAACATGTCTTTCATTAAGGGAGGGATGGAGCACCTTACATATTTTCCTTCCTTTCACTACATGATTTTTAAGACAGAAGTGCTTAATACAGTGGGACTGACCCTGATCTTATACCAATACAACTTAGACTTCACTGATGTGTATTTCTATTTATACTGGAAGAAAACAAAATCAGTTTCTACTCATAGCAGCACTAGAAAGATGAGAAGAAAAAGGACTGTGAGTGCTATACGACTGAGTTGTCATAGCAGCATAATTACATTTGAGTCTACTTTGTACAAAAGCAGACTGCCAGAACCTCCTTTTGGAGGGAAAATTGCTGTCAGGAGAAAAAGGGAGGGCTGCTCTGACTAAATTATGTTAGACAGCAAACAGCAAACTGGATCTGCATCTCCCTGCAAATGAACCTCCTTGTATGAAACCAACCAGGCCATTTTCATCTGTTGTGAATTCAGAAACAGATCACATGGAGCATTTCTTCATGGAGTTTGAGGAAAGTATATCAAATTTTAAACTCCAGAGCATAACAATCTATTAATTATGGATGTGAACAGTGTTTTCCAGAGGTTACATTGTCACTGAATTAAAATTTAAACAATGATGAATTTGTTAGATTGCCTTCCTGTTGAATAAGTAATTTCAGTGATCATGGAAATACGGCTTCTCTGACCATCAGCTACCGAACTGATGGTCAGATCCCTTTTAGATGCTCTGGTTGTGTAAAAAAAATCCAAACAGAATATCCAGAAAAAGATAAATCAAAACAAAATGCACCTTAATTGTTTTTTCTCTGATATGCATATAGGCTAGCTGCTCAGTTCAAGTTTTCATGGCATACCTGAAAGCAACATTTCTTGTGGATGCCAGCTGTGGCAATTCTTACACCCCTCTGCATCTTGACAAACCATCCTAAGGAAAGACACTTTCCCATTGTGACATGGACATATTCACACCAAATTCACTGTGTTTCTTAGAGGTTAGGAGACTAACTTTCCTCCATACACCTAAAATGAGCACCTCAAAACCTTTTGGCAGTGGCTGCAGGGGTGGAGGTTACAGGCAGCATGTCCCCTTTTCTTCTGAGAACCTCACGCCCTACTGCACTGGTGAGTAACTCTGAGTCAGCAGGGCAGGACAATGGATAGTTGCTGCTGTCAGAGCAATTTCAACAACTTTAGAACCATAGAATCACAGAATCACAGAGTAAGAATAAAGGAATGGTTTGGGTTGGAAGGGACCTTAAAGACCATCTTCCAACCCCCCTGCCATGAGCAGGAATGCCACCCAGAGTGAACAGGTTGCTCAAAGCCCCATGCAACATCCAAGTGCTCCCTTGAACACTTGCAGGGATGATGCATCCATAATTTCTCTGGGCAACCTGTTTCAGTGGTTTACCACCCTTACAGTAAAGAATTTCTTGCTAATATCTAACCTAAATCTACCCTCTTTCAGTTTGAAGGGATTCCTCGTTTTTCTATCACTGCAAGCCCTTGCAAGAAGTCCTTCTCCAGAGACTCCCCTCTCTTATAGCCTCCCCTTAGGTACTGGAAAGTGCTATAAGGTCTTGCTGGAACCTTCTCCAGGCTGAACAACCCCACCTCTCTCAGCCTGTCTACACAGGAGAGGTGCTCCATCCCTTTGATCATCTTCTTGGCCCTTCTCTGGACTCACTCAGAGTTTGTATTTTGTATGAGTAACTTGTAAATAGTTTATTTTCAATAAAGAAACAGACAATAAGGGATGTTAAAAAAAAAAAAAAAAAGGAGTAAACATGCTCCAGATGGCACAGGATTATAAACCAGAAATAGGCAGGCATACAATTTCTGCAACAACCTGGAGCAGCCACAGCATAAAGCAAAACCATACAAGTGGTTGAAGGGTTCTGAGGTTGAAGGTCAGAGAAATAAAATAGGGGAGACATTGTCAGCAGGAAAGCAGAGAGAATATATTTGCTAGCAGAGCAATTATTATAGCTAACCAAAACTTCCATCCAGAGTAAAATAAAACTTCTCAGTAAACTTTTTTTGATTTCCTTTGACATCATTATTTCTTTTTCTGAATAGAAAAACTTTTTTTCGTGGATGGTTTGTATAACCTTTATGTTTTTGCTTGTGAGGAAAATCTTTGTCATGAAAAAAAAGGTGTAATTGATGTGGTGCCCGGAAATAGACCTATCATATGCTGAAATAATATTTCTGAATCATAAGTAGTTTCATTCATCTCCAGAGGACATTTGCACTGAAGCTTCACCATGCCCATCTGAATGTCAACATCATTAAATACTTTGCAGCCACTCAAAGCTTACTTTCAAGAAAGGAGAAGTTTCCTACCAATCTCTCTTCCTATATTGATGGCTGCAGCTATATTTCTGAACAGTCAATATTGTCTGTGCTGTATTTTATTTTTGTGGTATAAGTAAACAGTAGATAAAACGAAAATGCTATTAGTTTTCTCTTGAATTTTACCCATCTGGGAAAATATCCTGTCTTACTTTCCAGATAAACATTCACATTATAATAGCTTTCATGGGCTCCTACTTTGTTATTCTTGTAATTGTGAGTCATTCACCTTATCTACCTCTGAGTTATACTTTTTCTTCTTAGGAGTGACATTGAAAAAAATCTTTAAAAGCCAGGTCAATCTTTTCTGTTGGTGGAGTTTTGGTTGGTTGGTTGGTTGGTGGGGTTTTTTGGGGGGAGGCATTTTTTGTTGTTGTTGTTTTTTGCTTTGGGTTTTTTTTTACAAAACATGGAGCTGAAGCTTCCAGTATGTTAGGTTGGATGTTGTGCTGGGATGGAGTAGAGTGACATTAAGAGGACAACACTGGGACTCAGTGCAGCTGCCAAAAGAAGGCAATACCCAGTTTTAAGCCTTGGTTCCTTTTTCAAAAGTGCTGCAAGCCCAAGTTCCTTGCAAGGCTGATGGAAACCTTGGGAGGTCCTTGGGGAACCGAGGGTGTGAGGAGACCCCATGGGCAGCATGCACATGCCCACTGTCCAGTGTTGCCCCACAGAGCCCTGGGTGCAGAGGAGAGGCGGCACTACATCAGACAAACTCCTCTCTTGGTCACAGCATTTGCTCCTGTCTGTAGCAAGGACCATTTCTCTTCCTTCCTTATGTTTTCTAAACCTTTCTCTGACAGTGTTCCCTCTTTCTCCTATCTGTTTCCCAGCATAAGAAAACCCACTAAAACCAACAGTTGTGTGCCCAAGCAAGAAACAGCAGCTGCCCCTCATGCCTTGAGGACAGCAGAAAAGCCAGTGACTGGTCACAGCTGGGAGGCACGGCACAGCCTGCCCCCTTGCAGGAGTCCGTATACATCTCATTCCCCAAGCCCACAGCTGTGTTTCCCAGGCAGTGACGGGGAGAAAAGGAGGTGTTATTTAGAGCTCCTAATTGAGATCACCACCTCTCTGTTTATATCCAGAGCTGTCCTGGAGACCTCGTGTCTAAGCGTGTAACTATTTTTTATTGGGTCTCCTGATAGATATGTGTCTGCTCACAGAGCTGCTGCACGAGAGCCCCCTCTCATCCCAGGATGAACCAGAGCTGCTGCAATGCCCTACTTTCCCCTACAGCCTAGACCTGCTTCTAGCACCAAAGACGCAGCTCAACCTGCATGTCTTCAAGTTCACTTTCTCTTTTTCTCTAATGATCTTGTTCTTGCCCCTGTCCTGTGTTCTGCCTTTAACTGTATTTTCTCAGCTGCTCAGCACATCGGATTAGGAAACTGGTTCATCTGGGAGAAAATGCATTATGTTTTTCCTGCTTATTTATCAGCTGAATCAGTTTCTGAACCTGGTCCACTGAATGGCCATATAAATACTTCTGTTAGCGTGAACATGAGGCTACTTTGAGGTCAGGAACAAGCAGCTGGGGGGCAGTGATTTGTTTCAAGACAGATCAGCTCCTTGAACCAGATCTCAAGATGTCTGTCTCTGCACCAATGCCTGCACAGTGGAAGAAGCAGGAATATGGGGTGGGGAAAGAAAGTCTGGCCAGCAGCCTGGGCTTGGATTGACTTAATCAGACCAATTTCAATTACTACAGGAAAAAGAACAAAAAAGAGAATTTGTCCACATTTATTCTGTTTTCCAGAAAAATCATTTAAAATGCATTTTTTTTGGGTAGCTAGACACTCTCCAAAGAATGTGACCTTTTAAACCTTTGGGGTTTTTTTGCAGTTGCTTTGTCAGACCTGATAAATATCCCAAGGCTTGTCTACCTTTCCCATTTATATCTCCTGACATAACAGAAGATGCTACTCCTTCACGCAAAGGTGTATATCCATGTTACTGTTCACACTCATGAAGAACACAGTGAGCCCAGTTATTCCCATGGGCAGAAGGGCAGTTCCTTGCTTAAGGAAATCAGGACCTAAACAGACTGTAAGAGAGGAGGTCAGGAAAATTATTTTGGATACCAGACTTCAGAGGACAGCAACAGCAATTAAAGTTATAGCTCAAAAATGGCCAGAGCACCATCCAAAGCTGTAATCGCTCCTCTTTTGACCAGTTTAATGACAGGGGTTTGACAGACAGATCATGGGCGCAGAATTGCTGCCCAATGCACCTTTAGCTAAATGCACTATGTCAGGGCTAAGAACAGCGTGCTACTGCTACAGCAACCCAAGGCATGGAACTGGCAGAGAGCAAACAAAGTGGCCTTCCAAACATCAACCATTAGCAGGTCTCAGTCAGGGAGAAACGAATGCAAGAATGGCCAGATCATTCTTAGAGCTCCAGAAAAAAAGTTGTTTGTCGCAATCTGAATTGGATCTTGAAATAACTAAAATATACCCGATTTTCCAAATGACCTCTATTTGCGTAGCTAATTCTGGGTCTCATGGGTTTTTCCAAGTAAATCACACTCCAACATCTGCTTGCAATAAAAGCAGATGACAGTGCTTCTACATGTACAGAGCAAGCTGACTCCCCATTAAAATAAAAGCACCCCTCTCTCCATTAAATACAGTGTAAATTTTGACGTACTTCGTCCAGATGTCAGTGGATGTAACTTGGAAGGTTTGAGATCTGAAACAAAACTAATGATGATTTTTAATATCCCATGCTATTAAAAGTGACTCTTGGCTGCTATGTCTAAGCACTCAGGTGAGGATCGCTGCAGGGAAAATGTTCCCTGCTCCACAGCAGACAAACCCACCCACATAGCAGTGAGGAAGGTTTTGAGTGCCATGAGTGGAGCATGGTTATTACCAGCCAGCTTCAGCCTGCCTGGTGCTGAGTTAACATGCCATTTTTCCTGTCCTGTCAAAGCCTTTGTCACGGTAATAGCCTGTTTCCTCTTTTTGTTAATATCTCTGTCAAGAGAATGAAGCAGCAGAATTGAAAGTGCCACGGTGTGTGATAGCACCGTTCTGCTCAGGCTGCGCTGGCAGCCTGCTGTGTTTTGATTAACTGGATGTTCCTCTAAAATTTGCATGAAATTATTTTTCCATGGAAGCACAGAGTGATGAAGGAAGAAGAAGTGGCTAGGACAGAACTGGAGGCTAGTTATCTGGTCACTCAGGAGCGGGCAGGGCTGATCAGGCTGTGGCTGCCTGCATCTGCTCCTGTGCCTTGCCCGTGGCTTGGGCTCTGGTGAGGATAAACTGCTCTTGTCCTCACAAGTCACTTCCAGGTTCTACTCAGCTCTTCCCAGAAGATTCTGTCAATAAATGTGAACTGTGACCTGAGATATGTGAAAGGTAGTTTGGAATGAAACCCAGAAGCCTTGAAGTTTTACAAAATCTTTAGATACCTGGCAAGCAAACTCAGTATATCAGTCTGTATGTACCGACACTGTTATTCCCACCACACATAAGCTCCACAGTACAGGGGGGAGGATGTGTTGACTTTCAGTTCCACAAATTTGTCCAGTGACCCCAGATCTCACTGAGGTCAGACAGCAAAATACCACTGCCATGTTGTTCCTCTCCTCTGCCCCTCTGGCCAGTAAAGCCACCAAGGATTTTCCAGTAGGGGGCTTTGATTTCCTTGCATGTCTGGTTGGGCTTTGCAGAACATGGCAAAAGAAAGCCACTTCACTTTGCCTTCTCTTGGTCCCCATAACTGAATGGGACAAAACTGATGAACAAGGAGTTCTAATTTTATTTCCTAGGGCATCTCACTACTCTGGAAACAGAGATCCAGAGTCCCATTTTCAAGATTAAGCACAGTTCATGGACAAGGTTGTAATGAATCTAAAAGACTGGTGTAGAAACTGCTGGCATATCACACCCTGCATTACTTGCTGCAGCTCTGAGAAGTGGACAGAATAATCCAAACTGACACATTTTCGTTTTGATTTAGCACCAGTGCAAATGACAGAGGATGTAGGTAGCTAGGACCCAGACACTCCTTTCATTGATCTCCGGTTTTACTGCCTAACTGAAGTTGCAGAGGGCTTTTGTGTTACAATCTAATCTGTTTCATGCTCAGAATTCATGAGTAAAACAGTTTGGGTAAGTGCGATGTCCATACCACTTGTTGACTTGCATCTGCAGACTTTTTAACACCATTGCTCTGCAATCAATTGAAAATTGGCATGAGATTAACTTTCCCATCACTTATAAATTCAAGCTCATGTTTTATAAAAAATTTCAAAGTTTTTCTAATGAGTTGGATTGACTTTTCAATCTGCATGCTTATTATAAATCTCTCAGAATATTTTATGTATTAATAGAGAAATCTGGAATGTATTTCTGATGACACCTCCCTTGCTCTTCTCCCCCCTCTCCCTTACTACACATGCTTGATAGAATCTCTCTAGTCTAGTCCAGTAGTTTTGTAACACATAAAAAGTTTGAGACATGGGTTTTGTTTTGGTAACTTAAAGTACTATATAAAAAATTTAAAAATTGAGAGGGTTGGAGAGACACCAATGAAACCTGAGGTCTGACAACCTCAAGAAAGTGGGCCACTCCACTTAGGCGACTCCTAGTCCTGCTGCCTACAGACAGTCCTCCTGCACCCTTCCCCATGCAGAGGATTTGAACAAGGCTTAGACCTCTGCAACTCACCATAACAAGAGAAATGATTTTAGCTACCCTTTCTATTGTCTAATCCAATTCAAAGGAAAGCACACCTGAAAAAAACTTACCTATAGCAGATATTACAAGTTGTTGCTTTGTATGAGGTTCAACTACTGCTAACTTGCAATAAACTCACTGACAGCTGGTTTTGATTTCCTTCAGGGTTTTTTTTGCGTTGTTATTATGGTTTGTTTTTGGGTTTGGGGTTTTGTTTTTGTTTTGTTTGTTTTATTTTGCAACAAATGGAATGGAAAAGGAGGATGTCATTTATATGACACATTGTACTATAAGGGCTTTTACCAGAATATTGAGACATACAGACTGATGAAAGAACATGCCTGGAAATCCAACCATTTCCAAGTCAGATAATACTGTGTATTTAGCTGAATTGTTACTGTAATGCTTGCAAACTGCTGTTTCTTACCAAAGACCAAGTATTTCTTACCGAAGACAGAAGTGGGAAAAGTATTGAACAAGACTGCAATGCAACAATAAAGCAAATAGCACATGGCTCTGGAAGACACATGAATCATAGATATTTTAGAAATTAAATATGACAAATAAAAAATAGGGAAAAGGGACTTAACAAATATCAAATCCAACAAAGGTGCACCAGAAGAGAAACAGAAAGAAAAATTTACAAGCGGTGGGCTGGTTCTGCATTTCAAAACACCAGATAATGGTGCTGGATAAAAGGAAACAAAAAAAGAATGGGAAAGATATGGGAAAGATGTGGGAAAACGACAAAAGAAGGAGGAAACTGCCTTGGCAGGGAACATGGACACAATGATGTAGGTATATGGAATAAAAAAGTCAACTGCCATAAAGCATCTACTGCTCATAGCCAAAAGCAGCAAACCAGCGTGGCTGGGCTAGAGCACGAGTGGGGTTTTTGGGTCACAGCACGAAACACCACACACTGTATTTTGTTAGGCTGCTGCACTGTTTTGCACACATGGAGGAAGGGGGCATTGTAGATATGAAAAGGCAAGGCAAGTTGTTTCATTTGTTTATATTAAAAATAAATAGCTTTTGAAAATATGACCGAGTCAGTGAAGCATATGAAACAAAATCCTCAATTTGTTATGATTTAGCCAGTAAGAAGTAGAGAGAGGTAAAAGCCATGCAACAAATGCACACAACAGCTTTCAAACTTCCGCTCAGTCCCCAGAAATGCTTTCAAGAGATCATGCCAGTATTGTTCTAAGAAGACCAGCTTGCTTCAAAGTCCAGCAAAAATAAGCAGGTTTTCATAAGAGAAACAACTGCCCCTGCCGAAGACCAGGCACAACCCACACCTCGGGAAGAAACACTACATAGCATGATGCCAAGGGAGTTCACGGGTAGAAAACCTCTGTCAGTGCATCATGTCACTAAAAGAAACCAGACCACACTTAAGAGCTGTCAGCTCCCCCCTCCCCGGCCTTAAACTTTGCTTTGGTTTAAGAACATAATTCTCAAGTTATTTCTTCTGGTATCACTGTAGCTTTGCCTAATCTCAAAATGTTACTCTGTCTGACCTCCAAGTGGCAGAGCTGTGATAATCTCAGGATATAAGCGAAGTAAAACTCATAGAGAGAGAGATAATATCTTTTATTAGTCTAACCGGCAGAGCTGAAGAAACTTGCCAAGTGTGGACAGAGCCTACATTCATTAGAAGCAGATACAGTGATTTCCAGCTTTCTGTGCTGCAGGAATGCTGAGACTGCAGTTTATATGGGTCACAGGCAAGCAAGCCAGCTCAAGAATCACACCCAACCTAGCTAATTCCGTGTGGAGCCTTTGCAGCCAAGGTTCAAATGGCTAGATTGCTGCAAATCCTAGGCTGGGTAGGTTAAGGCTAAACTGCGTGCTATGCATTCTGTGAATGGAGACTGGGGTGCTTTTGTCACAGGAGAGCAGCAACAGCTTTATGCAGTCTTGCCCAGCGACCCCCTGGAGCTGCAGGCTGGCGATGCTTGGGATGGAGGGTCCTTGTTCCTGACCCACCTGTCAGCAGGACCCAATCAAGACTGGGGCAGGGGTTCACTATAGCAGAGCTATTTCTCTGAACTTGTTCAGCTACTTCGTTTCATTTCTTCATTTCATTTGCACACCTTTCCAAAGCTCTGTAAATGTACTTGTCTCATTTCACAACACCTAAGGTTTGGTAACAGGATGAGGCTGGAAGCTCAGGTTGCAGTGATCTCTTTCCCCAGAGGATGAGGGTGGTGGAGGCCCTATAACAATTACCTCTTATGATAAAAACATGAAGAAATTGGAACTTACTAGATGAATAAAAAGTTACATAAACTTGTTATTAATAGAAGCCTCTGAAAAACTCCAGAGCTAGTTTTTGAGCCAAGACTAGGAGAAATTAGCAACATTTTTGCTTTGTTTTCTTTCAGGTATTTTTGACTTCGAGGCAGTGATAGTATGAATGCTAGGTGTTTTCTTTATAGTTTCATAATATGAAATCCATAGACCTTCATCCTTTCAGCATCCTTTGTTGCAAATATATGTGTACAAACCTACATGTATTTATACATATAAAGTAAAACATATACCAAGAATAAACACATGATATTACACAAATAAAAGTCCTGAAAGACTTTCGACACAAAAGGTTTCTCTCTGTTCTTTAAAGTACTATCTTTAAGGCGCAAATTGCTACCAACTACCTTTTTTCTGTATCTTTAAATTAAAAAGGGCACGCAGGCCTCTGGTACTCATAGGAAAAAGACTTCCTGCAGGCACACAAATTATGTAGATGAAATCATATCTCTCATATATTTAGTTGATGATAGACTCAGGCCAGGATCTTCTTACTACAATCACATAAAAAGGGATGAAGAATTTCCCACAAAGAGCACTTGAGCAGTGATTGTACGTTTGAAGGAGGAAATGAAAGTGCTCAGTGTTACCAAGCTTCAGCTTGGAAAGACTGAATCCTCTGTTTAAGCTCCATAACATCAATAAATGACTAAATTGTCCTCAGCCTATGGGAAGCAACCTGCAACTTACAGTAGCTAAGTCTCACCAACATAATAGCAATAGAGTAGAAGCAAAAGAGGGGCACATTGTATTCAGAATGATGTGATCACTTTAATTTTCTGTTATAAAAACTTAGTTTACAGTGGTCAGCCTAAGGAGCAGATGTGTTGGTTATGACTAATTCTGAATATGAAACTGAGAGCACCCTCCAGATTAAGAGCTCATGAAAGTGGGTTTGACACTATAAAGCCTTCTCTCGGCTCATGGAGCTTGCTGTGTAGCAACTACATGCAGCATGTAGGTGTTTGGATTGATTACTTTTTCCCCCATAATGGTGACAGGGTCAGCTGCAGTCACTCAGAGAAACTTGCAGCTTTAACTTTTTCAAAATCCTGGCCTTTGGGGACTATCTGGATGAGCAAATTTTTAAATCAAAAATAGAATTAAGTTCAACCCACCACAAAGACACATATATATGCATATATACAACCCCAGGACAGACAATGTTGTTACGATTTCTTTTCTAATTGCTTACCTATTTTATTGTTGCTAGCACTGTAACTCTACCTGTGTTACTTTAATTAAAGCTAACACTCCAACAATAACTCCCTCCTCCCTTTTAATATTCCTGTTAATACCTGGGGTATAGAATAAATAATGCAAACTCTTTACTGGAACATGACCATAAATTATAAATTGCAAACCATGCTTAATTTTAAGACCAAAAGAACTATGGAAGGTAAAATATACAGTTTTATCTTCACATAACACTGAGTTCCTATTTTAAACACGAGAATATGATCTCAACTCCCTCATCACTCCACCATCCAACGAGGTAGATATGTGCTTGTATCAACACCTCATCCTTCAGAGAGTGACACATCACCATTTGTGTTGTTTTGAAAAAAAAAAAAAAAAGTTTTGTCTCATACAATAACAAGCCTTTCCTACCTTTCAAGTGAATTTCAGAAACAGAAGCCTGTGATTGTCACTGAGGGTCACAGAGTTCACAAATGAGGTCAATTCTTCCCTTGAAAAGTTTTTCAGAGTAACACATTGAAGCGTTTGCGACCCAAGACCTAACCAAAATAAGTGTGGACGTTCTTTTTTCCTGTCTTATCATCCCTCTTCTTCCTTTCTTGACATTTTAATGAACTATCAAATATTCCCTAATTCCCAGTCTGTAATTTTAGCGGTAGCATTCAGAAGCATCTTGCGTGTAGTTTAATTTAAACAAGATTCATTACTTGATCATTTGAATGGATTTCAGTGTCCTTATAATAAACATTTGGTGCCATACCTATCATTAATTGAGTTTTCTATAAATGAAATTTTCAGTTGGTTTATGACTAGGAATGACTGTTTAAAAATCTGTAATCCATGCCAGTGTTGATCTCCCAAAACTCACACAAACACAAACATTTTAATGTGCAAATGTGCCTTTATTGGTAAACATATACAGAACAGAAAAAGTGACCTCCACTCAGAAGGAGGTTATTCGCAATGTGCCCCAGTCCGTATCATTCTGTTTGGTTTAATTATTAATCAGATCCAGCTGAGAAACGGCTCATCTAGTTTCCTGGTACAAGCATGTACATGAGCTTCTTCCATCCACTGTGTTTTTCAGCCTAAAACACACTAGAAAGTCAATTCCATTGCATTCTCCTCTTCAGTTACATAGGCATAGGAAGAACACATTGAAATAAAAAAAACCCCAAACGTTAAAACAAGTCTTGTAAAGCAGTTGCTAACTGATGGTGTCTGGTTTTGTACTAAGTAAAAAAAAAAGACAAAATACCCTTACTAAATGTCTTTTACTAGTATAGCATAGCACGCTTAGAAAGAAGCCCTAGTGTTTGTGGTCACCCTCCTGGAGCAGACATAAGGCTTTATGATCAGATGCATCTGCTTTCATTCACTATGGTGGCATCATGGCTGTCACTTTAAGCAGTTGCTGCAAACACTGTCTGGAATTGTCAGTTATATGGCGCCTGGAAACAGTTAAAACTCCACCCAGGACTTCCCTCCCTTGTTGACCTCACTGGTTGCTGTGTCTCTGCAGTGGGATTCTGTAGCTGACAGAAAATTCAAGACCGCTATTCTCACTGTGGTCCCCACTCTTTAAGATAAGTTTGTGCTAGAAGAACCCTTAACAAACAAATGAGCTTTCAAGTTGTCAAGATGCTGTTGTCCTGATATTTACCCTAATAAAGCATAATTTTTACTTTCAGGAAGCATGTTTAAAAACAATAGTAACACCAATATGTTAGGAATGTAAAGTTAAAAGAAAATTTTAAAAAGGTGCCAAAACCAAAGAGGTTCCAGAACAGCGTTATTTATAACACCGAGACATACACCCAGAAGTGGTACAACCAGTGCTGAGGTTCTGGAGGACCCTGAAGCAGAAGCTGTGAGAATGCAGACAGGCAGCCCATGGTCTAGCTGAGGTGTGTTTGAGCACAGCGCCATAAGACGAGGGCAAACTTCACTTTAATCCATCTGTATGACTTATTATTTATGCTGCTTATAGCTCCAGCTGTGCACAAACCCAACACACTGTGTCCTTTTTCTAGCTATGGTCTGTTAGTTGGGGACAGGAGCTAACACTCACCTTCTGCAGTTGCTGAATCCAATGAAGAGACTTTCCCTGCATGGAAGTCATCAGCACAGACTAATGCAAGAGGGACCATTTGAGGTAAAGTGGCTGAGCCAAGACCTTGAGAACAAGGACTTTGAGAGACCAATATCCACTTTTCAGTTTTATATTACGGGCAACTCCACAAAGTGTTACAGAAAAACAGTATGGATCTAGGGGAATCAATAACTGATTATCAAATCTAGAAGTGTTGTCTAGACACATGTTTAAAACGATCAAGTCTTTCTCAAGGAAGGACTATGGCATAAGCAAACCAGCGCACGGAGTGAAAGTCTGCAGAAGGTAGGAGTTCTGGCAGGTGAGTGTTACTACTTGGAAAACCTTGGTGTCTCTGTGAGATAATATTCTTAGGTGATTCAAATGGAAAAGCTGTGAAATTTCAATGAGAAAATCCACTAGGATGACTTGGCTATAATAGCACTAAAACACAAAGAACTTCAGTGAAAGCTGCCTTTTCTTGACCGGACAATCCCACCTCATATTCCTTTCCCTTGCTTAGCGCAAGATCCCACCTTGCCACCACATCTATGGTCACCTGCATCCTCCCTCTCCCACCATCAAAAAAACAGTGCTCTTCCCTTCCAGTCCATTCACTACTCTCCCTCATAAAGGCCAACATTCATGACAGCTGGCCATTGCTCTCTCTGTCCTGCTAGTTGTCTGCTGTCTATTCTGCTAGCACATGGGCTACCTGGCCAGAACCTCTCTCCCCACAGCAATTCTTCTCATTTGTGCTCCTCCAAGAGGAGTTACAGGGGTCATGGAAATGATTTGGCCTTCCAGAAACTGAGGTGCTTTGGTGCCTGTGAGCAATTAATGTCATCTGCCCTCTAAAAAGGACCAAAAGGAAGCCAAGATGATTAGGACTGAATACGAAAATAAGCAAGAGCTCTTGCTCAGATAAACCGCTGAAATCTCTCCAGCATTAACAGCAATAGGGTTTTTGTAGAGTAAAAGATTGGATTAAAAGTGTTTCCAAAATCCTGAATTGTTGAAATTTAGTTTAGGTGTGGTTATAATCTTACAAGATACATGAAACAAGGAGCTGGCTCCAGAGGAACCCATTCGCAACTATTAGCCAAGCTGATGCATGCTAGCTGCCCCACTGAGTCAGGGTCGTGTGAAGTGTCAGTCTCTGCTCTTTCAGTCCGTCCTTCTCCAAGGCCAGTCACTGGCTCAGTGTAATACCTTTTTTGGATATGAAGGACCGGAAAAGCTCAGCGTGGCTTTGTTGACTGACAGGGCTGAAAACAAAATGCTTTATTTTAGGATTCCAGCATGTTACACACATGACTCCAAAGCTGTCTGATAAGCATTTGTGTTCTTTTAATTGGCAAAAGAAGGGTCTTAATATTGGCTTTGAAGGCTGTTAAATGTACAACTGGAATGATGTTTTAAATGCCGTAGGATTAGCTGTTACTGTGATCACTAACAGCAAAACACACAGACAAAAGTATTCCTTCGTCTCTCAGAAGCACATTTTGGAGAGCAGATGGGAGCAGGGAGGTCAGGAATGGTGGGAGAAAGCCAGTAGTAGACCCAGCAGCCTCAGAGGGCTGCCTGTGAAGTATTTTCCCCTCATGACAAAAGGTTGATTTAACTGAGACCCTCTCAGTAATTGCAAAGTCCGCCTTACTATTGAACATGCACAAGAGGGGGCTTGAAACAGCCAAGTATGCCTCTTTTATAGCACATGTCATGCCAGAAAGGTCAGCTAGCTTGTGCAGTCACCTCCAAACAGGAGAAGAATCCTAAAGGAAAAAAAAGTGTGAACCTCTATTGCCTCTACAAAGCAAACTGTTTTCCCCCACTCCTCCACCCCTTTTATGGGGGGAAACAATTGACCTTTCAGCCCTCTCTATTCAGGAAGATGTTTTTCTGCCACGCTTCTGTCTTCTGCCTCCTTTTGACACAACAAAAAACTGAAAAGAGGTTATGAGGAAATATCTTTTGAAGGGCTTATGCAGGTTACAGGAAGAGGCACTTAATTGTTGGTAGGTGGAAAACCTGGCTCTGGGTGATCCAGCCCTGATGACAGTGAAGGGGTGTACAGGGGAATAGTTGTTTTGCTCTGTTACACATTTCTGTATACCATTTCTTTAAAGATAAATTATTAAAGTTTAAACTGAAATAAGTCCAATTAATATTTCGTCATGTCAGAAGGATTTTGGTATTCTACAACTATGACCTATGTTGCTTTTATCTCATATAAACTAACCAGATGCAATTGTTTCTTTACAGTAAGCTTTGTGTATATATCCACATCTCATAATTCCTACCAGCTTACTTGGTATGATTTAAACAAAAAAACAAATCTGTGTAACCAAACCCTCTTATTTAAATGAAAATATTTCTCCTTTCTGCCTTTAATAGGTTTATTTTCCAAACAAGGCTTTATTGGTGCAAAACACCTTAAAACACATGTGGTGAATTCTTACTGGGAGAAGTATGTCACTGTCCATGTTTAAGCTCAAACTTGGAAATACTTTAAGACTCTCAAAGAATACACAGCGGTTTAATTGATTCCAGCCACATTAACAGTCACAAAAATCTGTGGTGCTTTACCAAGGGAGTAATGGGTTGTGAATAATTTATTTTTTATTCCTCACTCACAGGTGATGGGGATTAACCTGGCTATTTCTAATGAGTTTTAGATTATTTTAGAGTGCTGAATAATATCCTCTTTGAAGGCAGCTATTATACGTCAACAAGCCAATGTTTGCGCAGTGGGTCATTCAGAAGTGAGAGGAAATTCTGACCACATACTCAGAGTTCAAGTGCTGAATACTTTATGTACTTTGCCTGTAATATAGGGAATAAACTCAAAGTACTTTTCTTCATCCCAGTTCTTTCCTCCCCTAATTCCCTTTTCTTCTATCCTTGAAGACCCTAGTGTCACTCTGGTGCTCCTCTCTGGAAACATAAGAATATACGTATCACCCCCATTCTAGTAAGTGCTGCTGAACTTCTGGCTCTGAAGCAATCCTACGTAAAATTAAACATTGCTGTCACTAAATAAATTTCAGTGCCTTACGGTTACAACTACAAAATTGCATTTCAGTGCCTTACGGTTACAACTACAAAATTGCTCACTAATGACCAGGTGTGGCTGATAGCAGAAGCAGCTGTCCTTGCTCACAGAAGAACATTGCGTCCATGTCACTGGTGGACCCACGCCATGGAGCTGATGCAACCAGGTGTGCCTCCAATACAGCATTTAGCAAGGCAAGCACATGGAACAGAGCATGTGTATGGGAACAGTTCACAGAGGTCTAAATATTCATGAAAACAAGTTTCCTGGTGTTTTCCACAACTCGTGCTGTTCATCATCCTGCTTAGCTCCTTGCTAGGAATCAACATGTCTAAGTTTGCCTCTTTTCTAAGAGTTGCTGAATGTCAAATCAGTTACTTGAGTAGCAAGGAATGGGACAAGTTTCTGCAGTATGGTCTGGCCAGAGAAACATTTGCTGGCCCCAGTGACATTAGTAATCTAAGCCACATCTTCCGCAGTTGCTAAAACAAAGACTCTAGAAGGGTCTCTGCAGAGCTTTTGAGGCATATTTCAATGTGGCCTAGAGCAGCTCAGATCTCCATTCAACCCAGTGCTGTCATAACATTAGGTTTGGTTTTGCTTTAATATGTATTAAGATCATTCAGATATGGACTATTTCACCTCATTACTACAGAGGTAGGAATGAGTAAGGAACATTGTACACGCTACCCTTGTAGGGAACAGCTATTGAACGTAATTCTTCTCACTGTGTGTAAAAGCAAGTAGAAAAGCAGCGAGCCAGCTTCTCTTAGTCTAGCTAATAGGGTCTGGAGAAGGGCAATAATTCTGCTTCACCCAGACTGATTTTCTTACAAAAGAGATACTGTTCAGATACAAATTCCCTTTTTGGCCACCATAAAGTGACTACATAGTTGATAGAGTCTGATTCCCCTGAAATGGTGTATTCCTAGGCAACCTTGAACTTCTCCAGGCTTCCCTACCTCATACACGAGGCAAGGCAATTCGGCCTGAGGAATGATGCAGTTCCACAGTGACATTAATAAAAAAATTTACTTCCATTTTCTGAGCATCGGGTTGATACCTGTGCAAAGGCAGAAGGTAAGGCCTGTCATCTTCCTCGCCACACAGACTCACATAGGGGATTGGGAGTAGAGACAGGACTTGACTCAACATGAGCCACATGTTGACTCAACGTGCGCTACAATGTGTGTGTTCCCAAAAGGCACAGGGGAGCCTGATGACTTTCTGTGAGGAATGGCCCCTGGAGCCCAGCCAGCCACCACGCTGCTGCTTGCTGATGCCTGCCTTTAGTGGCTCAATCCAGGCTGCAGGTGATGAGTGCTGAGAAGAACACGTATGTTAGAGTAAGGCGTGCCACTGGGTATGTGTGAGCTCATCTCGCCCAGGACAGCAGTGGAAGCTGTGCTGTCTTGAACTGCACACAGCAAACTGTTACAAGCAAAAATCGTCCCTTTGCCAACTGATTTGCCATGAAGTGTGACACACACACAAGCAGGCATTGAAACAGTGGCAGATGCAAGACTTTCTGTCCCTTATCCCACTGCTTGTAGACTACTGCCCCCATGCCCTGAACATTGAGAGGACTTAAGAACCCCTGGAGAGCAATGAAAAGGTAGTTTCAAAAATATCAGCTTGTCTGAGGAAGTCTTTATGTATCAAAAAGCCTGGTGGTTTTTCTCAAATACTTTAAATCTTTCAATGCTCCAAAATTAATGCTGAAATGTGTGTTTGTATCTAGCTATTATATATATTTACACATAGACATTTAACCTGTCCTTGAAACAACCTACCTGTGAGCATAGCAGTGGTAAATTAGTTCAACAAGAACCAGTTACTTTTCATAAGTTATTAAATGTACTGTACACTATTAAGTTTTAAATAGGCACTAGACTAATTAGAGACTATTTGTAGGATGACACAACATTTTTGAGAGGCTTTTAGTCCTTGAAGGCAGATCAGAGCCTGCTAAAGGCTATCAAATGGAGGAAATCAGAAATACTCTATAGCCACACGCAAATGAAAATCAGAGGGGAACATTTCAGGCATTGCCATTACAGAAATAAAAGACATATTTAGAACAATTCCCAACCCAAAAGCAAAACCTTATCAAAACACAAAGCAAAACAAAAAATAAATGTTGTGCAGCAGTCCATCCGTTCAAACTTGGGATTTGAACAACCTCATCATTCCACAGGGGAGATGGTGATTTTGCAAACAGACATAGTTGCAAGTAATGTCAATGGCAGAGGAAAGAAGACATATTTCATTTCGAGGGGAGAAAGACAAACACACACACACCCTGCTCTGCCTGCCCCCTTCCCTGGCAGAGGCCCAGGTCAGCTGTCTCAGTGAACAACAACAGCATTCCTGGTCTTCAGAAACCTCTGGAAGCAAACCAGGGCCATACATGTATGTCTTGGCTCTTTCCCTTTTTGTGATATAAGCCTGGTTATGTATTAAATACCTGACTGGTTTCTTGGATTTCTCGTATTTTTGATGCTTCTCTGACCCCAGCTGACTGAGATACAGAGGGAAGGGTAAAGTGGATCAATAATGCCCCACTGCCTCCAAGAGCAAATCTTAGTAAAAGAAATCCACTCATGTAACTTTTGTTCATGGCAAGCAAGGTCTTTTTAGCTCTGGCTGCACATCACTCAAAATCACCTTTTGCACCAAGAAACTACAATTTACTGGGTTATCGATAGTCAGCACTACAAAAAAACTTTCCCTGAGAACTTTGCAGTAGTCCTTCCCAAGCCCTGGAGAACCACACCCAGAAAATGAGCTCGTTTGTCAGCTATGCTGAGTGCTTCAGAATGGATTTCAAAACAAAGCAAGGACAACTCAAAACAACTGCTCCACACAGACTGCTCCTCAGCTTGAAAATCAGCCTCACAGAGTGACTACTACGTCAAGGCTTGCGTTTGTACTGGTCACATCAGTTCCTGTGGCTGCTGATACTCCCAGTGATTACAGCAAGTGAAGAGGAATAATCCATTACCTTTATCACAACAGTTTTAATCATGACAGACAGAAGGGCTCTAAACATAGCACATGATTTATTTGCAGTACTTTCTAATTTAGCCACTGAGACAAGTTAGTTACTGAGACTGAATATTAAGGGTATCGTACTGTGTTGGGTCAGTCTAGAGAAAGCAATTTTAATTTCTAGAAGGTAAAGATTTTTTGAAAAAAATAACAGGACAATTATGTCTCTGTTCACTACTTTGCTATTTTTCCAGACATCAAGAGACTTGTTAATGCATGATCACATCAGGGACTCCTGCTGCCTCATACCACTGTATTCCTACCTATCCAGACATAACAATTCTCGTATAAATGCCTGACTAGTAACTAATGTAGCTAATGGTTTGTAAGGTTGTTGTGGACTTTTTTGTCTTCCACTGTTTTTATGGAGAAATGGCACTTTCTGAGAGAGAGAGCAGACTGCATATATAGGTTCAGAACACACATCACTGACGCAAAGCATTTTGCTTGAATTTCTCCTTCAAAGAGTGACTCTTTCAGTCCTAAAATTTGAAAGGTAAGTCCCTCTGCTAGTTCCTTCTTGAAGCCATGTGTGGCGGTATTTAAAATCTGTATTTTTCATGTACATATACATGCATATATATAATGTATATACATCATATATATATACATAAACAGAAACACACAGATGTTGCTACATCTGAAAATTTTAATAAAAGTCTTTCTCAAAGGTGACTTTAAACTAAGACTAAATACCAAATGATGTTTGAATAATGACACATCACGTGTTGGTGAACCCCTTAAGAGCTTTCAGCAATTTTTTTTGCTGACCTACCTGCTTCAGTAGGTCTTTATCAGATCTCAGCAGGTATAACTTAATATGAGAAAAATTATAGTAATTGTAAATGTCTGTAAATGTGTGGTAACTAAGCACTACATGTGTTACTACATCAATAGGCTATTCTGCTGTAATATGTCTTATAATTGTCCTTCAAGGAATAAAATTAAAAGAAAAAGAAAGGGAGAAGAGGNGAGAAGAGAAGAGAAGAGAAGAGAAGAGAAGAGAAGAGAAGAGAAGAGAAGAGAAGAGAAGAGAAGAGAAGAGAAGAGAAGAGAAGAGAAGAGAAGAGAAGAGAAGAGAAGAGAAGAGAAGAGAAGAGAAGAGAAGAGAAGAGAAGAGAAGAGAAGAGAAGAGAAGAGAAGAGAAGAGAAGAGAAGAGAAGAGAAGAGAAGAGAAGAGAAGAGAAGAGAAGAGAAGAGAAGAGAAGAGAAGAGAAGAGAAGAGAAGAGAAGAGAAGAGAAGAGAAGAGAAGAGAAGAGAAGAGAAGAGAAGAGAAGAGAAGAGAAGAGAAGAGAAGAGAAGAGAAGAGAAGAGAAAAAGAAAAGAAAAGAAAAGAAAAGAAAAGAAAAGAAAAGAAAAGAAAAGAAAAGAAAAGAAAAGAAAAGAAAAGAAAAGAAAAGAAAAGAAAAAAAGAAAAGAAAAAAGAAAAAGAAAAGAAAAAAGAAAAGAAAAGAAAAACCTACTTCTTCAAGTCTAGTGAGAAGTGGGAATACACTGAGGAAAAGGGCAATCAGATGCTCCTTAGCAAATAGAAGTTACATCAGTGACTTTTGTAGTTGAAATAAATTATTCTCTTTTCCTTTTTTTTTCCCTGCTTCATTTTGAAAACAATTTCTATGTTTTTACATTTTCTGTTACATATTAAAATATAATTCAGAGTCTTGGAAAATTGTGGAACTGTGAGACTGAAGTTGACCTTCAGACTCTAAAGTAACTACAGCTTACTTTTGGGAGGTCAGTGAAAACACTTAGCGGAGAGGGCTACATTTGCTTTGGAAATCATTGCCATAAAGCATAACATTCAATTTCTTTTATATAATATATAAATAATATAATATAAAAATAACATAAAAAGGGCAAAAGAGGCAGAGAACATTTCAAATTCCCAGCAATTTCATTCGACTTCATTTGAACTTCCACTCTCCATAAGATACTAACGTCTAATGAGGAAACACATGCAATCGGTGCAAGCCCACACACTGCCATTGCTTTCCTCAGAACTACAGAAGTTTAAGATGGCTCACTAAAATTGTACAGCAAAGCTAGATAGTGACTTACCAGTTCAGGTCACTCTTCTGTATTAGAGGAAGGTAATCTCTGTCCAACTAAAATTGAGCATCTCTTACTGTACAATTCTATGGAAGGTATTTTTCTTCATTTCACTTCACAGAAGTGAAGTTTGTAACCCAGAATTCAATATTTGATACTGGTCATATAATTTGTCTGCTGTAAAGCTGTTAATGGTAGCAGGATGATCTAATTCTTTAGATCTTGGAACCTTACTTTTTATGACATTCTGTTAGCACTGAATTCTTCAGAATTATTTCCTTTCATTTGTTTTAAGGATATTCAAATTGCTGTTGCTTGTGACTATAGCTTTCATTTTCTGGGAACCTACAACACAACTTTCTCATTGCTCTTTTTGCCTGTTTGAAGCAGGCTGAACAGCTGTCAATAACCTCTCCTAGATCTCTAATTCTTTGTTTAAGTTCATTGCCATCTCTGGAAAAACTAGATTTTTCTTCCTATTGTATGTGAGTCTGTATGTATACAAGTTAAATTTTACCTACAGTTTTGTTCACCAGAGTGAATAAATGAAGTAAGAATGAAATGAGTAATTCTAAATTTTGTGTGCTCCTCTAGATTTTCAAAACATGGATAGTGATACATAATGACCACATCTTCAACTCAGCCTTAAAATCACTGAAAAAAATCAGACAATTCCTGCACAGATCTTTGCATGCCATTATTAGGCGACCGACATTTTGAAAACCAGCCAGGACTTAAAATATTTGATGCCTAGCCAGCATTTAATTTGAAAAAAAAAAAAAAAAATTACCTGTCTAGCATAAGAAAAAGGGAAAAAACATTATCAAAACTTCCTAAAACCCTGGATGATACATGCCAGATTTTTCTTCCCAATATTTTAAATAAAGTCTTCAAATAACTTCAAAGACCGGCAGAGGACTTTCAGCAGAAACTGTGTTGTTGGTCAGATGATGTAATTCTGTTTTTCTAAGTATATGTTTCCGTTCTAACTAGCCTGAAATGCTTCCCCTTTATGTAGGTTATTGCGCATTCACCTGCAAATTCCAAGGTCACTCTTCATTGCATTTTGAAAGTGATGCTCCCTGGTGACACCTTTACAGCAACCAGGAAGAACTCCTATTTTAAGGAATATATTGCATGTGTTTGTCAGAAGCTTTCCAGTTTTGGAGCTGAGATCCCTCACAGCTTGAGATGAACACCATCTGGTCCTGGCAGTTCACTAGAATTAAGATTCCCAAATTGTTCCTTGAATTCCTCCCTTGAGGTGTCTCCCCTTCTTAACAACATACTAAGGACTAAGGTCTCCCTTGGGCAAAATCTCCTTGGGATGAGAACAACACACATCTTTAGCCTAGTTTAAGTGCTTCAGGCAATTAGCTTTTCTTCAATCTTGTCATCTGTCTTTAAACTTCCTTTTTCCATTGATCTCTCTGTACCTGGGGGTCCAATGGTGCCTCAGACACACATTAATACTTCTTGTGTGGTAGCAGTGGCCATCTCTTTACCTTTTCTGTAATTGAGAAAAAAAGTCTTTACTTATGAGCTCAAAAGTTAGAGTGTAATTTTTCATCTTCCTTGGAGAGAGGAGATATTTTGCAACTTGAAAAACACGGGTACACAAAAGCTTGTACAGATACACAAAATCTAAGAGCCTAAATGGAGTTAAAAGGGTCACTGTTGTCAGCTGATTTAACTCGCAGCACAAACTGGGCTGCTTTCTGCTGCCTGATTTTATTTCTGAATGCATGTTTTGGTTGGGATAATAAAGTCCAGAAAACTGCTCCACAGTATGCTTCCTTTTAGCGTACAGACTTTGCACCTTAAAGTAAAGGGGTGGCTTACAGTAATGTAAGCAGTATTACAGAAGATAAATATGCCTGATGTACACAGCAAAATAAAAATCAAAAGGCCAGAAAGAATAAAAATGAAAAGAAACAGAATCTGAGGAGAGCCAGCATTGCAAAGCGAAAAACGTGGCTGACTAGTGGATGCCTATAAAAAATCCTTATGGTTAAAGGAGACAAAATGTTGGTGACCTGGCCAGAAGGAAAGGAACTGGTGTGGCGGAGGTTAATTAAAGCAGAGTTAGGGTTTAGGTTAGGGTTTGGGGTTGGGGTTAGGGCTAGGGCATGTGTAGTAGGTTAGAAAGGCAGAAACGTGCTTTGGGCAGATGGGTCAGAATGTAAGATAACCAACAATAAGCAGGGGTTAAGCACCTCCACATAAAATACACTACATCTTCTTCAAAGATGAGGAAACACTCATGAGAAACTTTAGAGGAGGCTTTGTTCTAGGAGAAGGAAATTTGAAATACTCTGGTTTATCTCTTTTCGGGGATATGAGCGTGAATACTCATAAGCTCCAGCTGGCCCTCCTGGGCTCCCAAGTTTTGGAACAGCGCAGTTGCAGGAACTTGTGAGCAAGACTTGCTTGCTATAGGGGAATCTGTCTTCTCCCTTTTCCTGGATATCATTTCATGGATCAGAGCAGTTTTCTTTAATGACGAGAAGCCTGCTGCCAAATCCAGATGCTCCCATTAATAACCTTTTTGGACTCAGATGTGACAAAATGGATTCTACTGGCCTCTGTCTTTGCAGACCTCCTGAGCACTGATCTTCTGTTCCTGGAGGAGCCCCTTGGTTGCCGAATGTATATGGGTGCCCCTGTCTGCCCTTTCACATTCAAGAACTCCACCACACTTACTCCTTTTCATCCTTTTACCTTCAGTATGGTGACTCATACACAATATTCACAAAATTATTTTCAAAGCTGTCGAGTTAAATGAACAGTCTATAGCTTACCAAACCCTGACAGAGAAATTAGAGGCAAGCTGGTAAACTCAAAGGCGAATACCAAAGGTGTAATGAAAACACAGAACTCTCTGTACTTTTGAATAAATAAAGCATTTTAGAAGAAAGATAAAATGCTCCCCTAATAGTGGATGATCTTTTCTACTCTTCAGCTTTTTCTTCAACTCACCTGAATTAAATCCACTTAGAGCACACACAAAGCATTCCTCTTGTTTGAACACCAGTGGGACAAAACTACTGAATTGCAGTTCACATGTGGCACTGACAGAGCTGTGTCCTTCCCAGATAGCCATATAAATACTTGTATGGCACACAACACTAAGTATCTTACTGGACTCTAACTAGCAGCTTTTAATTCAGCCCCATAATCCCATCTAAGACCAAGATTAGGTGCCTCCTATAGAATGTGCATCTCTATTTGACTCCAGATCCCCAGAAGACAGTTTTCAGAGATGTCAAGCACTTGTAAAGTTGGAACAGGTCATTTTAGAGCTGGTATTCTGAGAGATAAATAATGCAGAAAAACAAGGTTATACACTTCCTGGAGGCTGGAGCTGAAATCAATGGATGCTTTGTTTTGTTGTTTTTGTTTTTAACCTGGGTGCAAAGCCAAATAGAAGTCAGGTAATCTTGTGCCCTTCCCTCTGTGTACTGCATAACATGTTCTGCTTCTTACCCACATCCACAGCCTGTGGGCCAAGGCACTTGTTTTGGTTCTGTGCCACTGAAATCAGATTGTTCCAAAGTGATCTGCCAGAGGACAGAATTACAGTCTCTAGGAGCCAAGGGCAAAGAACTTCATTTCAGATTAAACCACAAGACCATTTTTCTTTTCTACATGTGACTGAATCTCATATGAGGGATGGTTCCTCATGGAGACACTTCACTCATTCAAGACCATAGTTTCACAGCTGAGATGGTGCTGAATGCTCTTTAAGCGATAGGGTTTCAATTAAAGCAGCAACAGAGTTTTTGGCTCTTGGAACAGCACCACGTCAGTAAGCCCAAGGACTCCAGATGTTTTTTCAAGGAAATGTCATGGCAACAGCCTCTCTGACACAGCTCCTCTGTTCTGCAGCATGCTTCAGGGGTTGTCATCATGACTTTGTCATTGCTGCCACTCCTCTCCCCTCCAGTCCATAGAGATTTGCAGCTTTGGCTGACTTAGGCTCTTCTTGGTATTTCTGAGATTTCACCACAACTCCTTCAATATTGCTGCTATCCTGTTTCAGGGCTCTGGATAGTTGCAGACCACAGGTAACATGCTGCCTACGTGATGAATGATCTCAACACCTTACTATAAGCTTCCTGGGAACTGGATGTTTTCAGCTGGAAAGCTGGACTGCCAAAGGTTTTCATCACCTCAGAAAACCCTTTTCTCACTGGGCAAACTTAGCGGCTCGGCTGCAACTTAGATAAAACAATGATCTCTTGCTCTGAATTGTATAGTTTCTCACATCCCTGACTACTTTTGAATAGTTCACAAAGTCCAGATCGTTGGTCTGTATCAACTTTTGAATCAGAGTGCTCAAAGCCATGTAGATGAGAGGCTGGGATAAGCAGAGAAATGTTTTCCACATCTCTTTTGAATGATCCAACAACCCAATAGTACTTGCATCTGAAATTCTGTTTCCACATAAAACTGTGTTATTGCTAACTGGTAAAGAATACTTGAATAGAATAGACTGTTTCTGTTGGAATTGACCTACAATGATCATCTAGTCCAAGTGCCTGACCACTTCAGGGCTGACCAGAAGTTAGAGAAGGTTGTTAAGAGCATTGTCCAAATGTCTCTTAAAAACTGATAGACTTGGGGCATCAACCACCTCTCTAGGAAGACTGGTCCAATGTTTGACCACTCTCTCAGTAGAGAAATGCTTCCTAATGTCCAATCTGAACCTCCTCTGGCATGGCTTTGATCCATTCCCATATGTCCTTTTGCTGGGTACCTTTGTCTCCGTGTCTCCTCCTCAGGAAGCTGTAGAGACGAAAGGACTGTTATAATCATATTAGGGGCAAGTGAATGAATGGGAACTGGAGCAACTTGTTAGAAGTGTTTGAATAAATAGTTTGAGGCATACCACTTATTCTGGTAGTTTACTGTCATGTTTTGTTTTCAGGGTGGCCTATTTTAGCTATAAGCAGTTCATTTTCTCTGAATGGGTCAGAGTTTTGCCCATGATTTCCTCCTTGTTGCTAATGCATCAGGGGCTTTTCCATCTGATTGCCTAGGGAGACCTCAGAGGTGCAAATATATGATTCAGACTGGAAAGTGTAACTTCTAGTAATAGTAAATGATTCATCCTGAGCAAACACTTCAGTGAGAGGGTAATCAAACCTGCAGCAGCTACAGTAATGGATGTGTATTGGGTTTGTGTGGCCAGGTTTTGGTAGTGGGGTGGCTACGGAGGTGACTTCTGTGAGAAGCTGCTGGAAGCTTCCTCCACATCCAGCAGAGCCAATGCCAGCCGGCTCCAGGACAGACCTGCTGCTGGCCAAGGCTGAGCCAATCAGAAATGGTGGTAGTGCCTCTGAGATAACACATTTAAGAAAGGAAAAAAAGTTACTGTGCGGATGAAGTTGCAGCCAGAGAAGACTGGAGTGAGAATATGTGAGAGAAAGAGCTCTGCAGACATCAAGGTCAGTGGAGAAGGAGGGGAAGGCGGTTCTCCTGGCACTGGAGCTGACCCGTGCAGCCTGTGGTGAAGACCATGGTGAAGCAGCTGTGCCTCTGCAGCCCATGGAGGTCCACAGGGGTGCAAAGATTCACTTGCAGCCTGTGGAGGACCCCACGCTATAGCAGGTGGATGCCTGAGAGAGGGCTGTGATCCCATGGGAAACCTGTGCTGGAGCAGGGTCCTGGCAGGGACCTGCAAGACCCATGGAGAGAGGAGCCCACACTGGAGCATGTTTGCTGGCAGGACTTGCAACCCTGTGGGAGACCTATGTTGGAGCAGGATATGCCTGAAGGATTGCACCCCGTAGAAGAGTGACCCATGCTGGAGAAGTTTGTGAAGAACTATGGCCCGTGGGAAGGACTCATGTTGAAGAAGCCTGTGGAGAACTGTCTCCTGTGGGAGGACCCCCCTCTCCTTGTCCTTATCTCAACTCATGACTCTTCTGCTACAATTTCTGTTTCCTGTCCAGTTGCAAAGGGGAGTGATAGAGTGGCTTTGGTGGGCACCTCGCATCCAACCAGGAGGGTTAACCCACCAAAGGATGCCATATCCTTGGGTGCTCTTAATGAGGTACTCTTTTCTTTTGCAGCTTCACAATATATTCATCTTCCTAAATAAAACATTTTTGGGCAGCTTTTTACAGTCACTTTCACAGAAAGCAGCTCTGGGTCCAACTGGTATCAAAGTGGGGGAAGGAGGTGGAAAGGGGGATAGGGAAGGGAATCAACCCACTGACTGTGTCTTGTGTCTTTCTGGTCTCAATCCAGTCATTGCTCTTCCCATTTAGTGAGCCTGCAACAGGACTTCTCTGGCTCTGGTCTCCACCGCATGTCCAGTATCATGAAGCTGAGCACACCTAGAACCTTAACACGCTGCTGTGGCATGTTTCTGTGGACTTCACATAGACTGCCTTTGAAACAAACGTGTAGACAAGAGAAAAGCAAAATCACTGACTCCAAGGCCTCCTCACCAGCAGTTATCACAGAGAAAACAGGCTCAATCATTTTGTCTGTAAGCTCTCCTATAGCCATTCAAAGCAGACTTTTAAAAAAAATAAGGAAATTGCTTCTTAGCCACAAAGTGCCTGTTCCTCAGCAGCTCTACTCCCTTCTCTTCTATTATTCCACTGAAAGCTTCAAATAACTTCTACAAAGACCATATTACAAAACCAAAAGTTAAACCACCATCTATCAAAACAAATACCTTGAAGACAAATGGCTAAAACTGACCACCGATGCTTGATACTTTAGCAATGTCATATTAATTCAGTTCTTACCCAACTTCTCGTGGATGGTGGTGTTGCAGCCCAGAAATGGGAGGCCCAAGAAGATTGGTAGGATAAGCCAAATGGAGTGCTGAACTCACAAGGAAGCTGGTGGAATACCACTGATGGGAATGAAATGAGCTGTCTGCCTTCTGCACAAGCTGAAGGAAAGGAGTGTCACTGTCATTAAAATAAGCTGGCTTTTTTTCTTACTTGTGCTAATACATAGTTTTTAAATCCAGGGCATCTTCTTAGGGAATAGACAGAAAGGTACAGTTAATGACTCCAAGGACAATTTGGACTATTATTTCTTCTTGTAGTTAGCTGGTAACCATAAACCTGAATGACTTAAAATAAAGGGATGTATTAAAATTTTGAATAACAACAGAAACACCCATTTTTTGTAAAAAAAAATAATTTTTTGTAAAAATTCATTCATTCCCCAGTTGCCCTGCAAACTCTATTTTCAGCTCCTCTTAACTCATTCACCCTACTTACCATCCAAACTCAGAGAGTTGTATCAGTTTTCCATCACACTTGGTAAAAATACAATATTTTCATGTTTACTAATAAGGAATATTTCTTTCCATATCTGTTTCCTGGAAGCTATGCTAATTCCTCCAGGCTTCTTCAAATGTGCTAGTAACATCATCATTTTATCTTAATTACTATCTCAGTTGGAATCACCAAGTTGCTATCTTCTTTGATTTTTTTGTCTCTGAAAATACAAATAAAATTCATTGGTTCTCTACAAGGAACTAGACAGTATGTGCATCTAATTCTTACACAAAGAAAGAATTAACAGACATAGTATTCAGAAAGTAGTATTTTGCCAGAAACCAGAGTGGTGGGCCAGAATGACAATGATATTCAGGACTGTACCTACACTCCTGGGATTGTATAAAATCTGCTGGAATATGAGAAAAGTTAAGGTCACTGTGTGGAACAAGTTGACTCACTGCATATTACTGTGAATGACAGGAACATTTTAGTAAGTGCTCTTTTAAAGTTATAAAAATTTTCAGATTTATCTCAATTTAGCTTCATGAAAACTGAAACTTGCAGAGCTTTAAAAAAAGCTTCATTTTTCCCTTTGACATGAAAAAGCTTAAAGACCACATAAGAACCTGAGACTTCTCAGAGCTGTGGCTCCATTTTTCACCTTACCTGATGCGGACTATTTATTTGCTATGCCAAACTTTCATCTCCACTGCATAATAAAGTCTTATTAATATTGTTTCTGTCTATGAGTTTTATGCTGCTTCCCTA
The DNA here is from genome assembly GCA_013399855.1 of Oxyruncus cristatus. Classification (NCBI taxonomy): domain Eukaryota; kingdom Metazoa; phylum Chordata; class Aves; order Passeriformes; family Cotingidae; genus Oxyruncus; species Oxyruncus cristatus. The sequence continues at coordinate 145,714 of VXAY01006786.1, read as the reverse complement.
AAATGGATGAGCCAAGTATTTTTTTGTTGTGAGGGACATCAAAATCAAAGTGCCCTCGGAGGCTTGCTGGCAGGATATACTTGTTCCTCAGCTTTCAAGAAATTCTTCATAGCTTTTGTGGTATCCCTGCATCCATACCCAGTGGTGGGAAGTTCTCTGAGGAGCACATAGACTATTAATTCATTCTTTGATTGAAACTGAGATTTGACTGTTTGAAAGGCTTGACTTGTCTTTCTTTCCTCCTTTCCTCTTCATTCTCAAGCTTAAACTTATAACATAAGCTCATGGGGGGTGAAAAAAATCCTAAATGCAAACATCCCTCTGTTCCCTACTCTGAGTTCCATCAGTCTATAAATACATATAACACTGTATTTTTAAGATCTAGGTTGTAACTGATTTGAGAGGCTCAGAACTGGACATGGTACATGAGGTGCAACCTCACAAGTGCTGAGTAAAGGGAAGAATCACTTCCCTGGTCCTGCTGGCTACACTATTTCTGGCACAAGCCGGGATGCCATTGGCCTTCTTGGCCACGTGGGCACACTGCTGGCTCATGTACAGCCATTGCCAACCAACACCCCCAGGTCATTTTCCACTTTCCCCAGCCTGTATTGGTGTGTGGGGTCATTGCGACCCAAGTGCAGGATCTGGCACTTTGCCATATTGAACTTCACATCATTGACCTCTACCCACTAATCCAAAATGGCCTTTTTCTGACGCCTCTGTGTGGTTACCCTAGTATGCGCTGTGTGGAGTTTTCAGACCACCTAAAATTCTACAAATGCACCAGAACCATTTTCCCACTTACTAATAGCACTATTAATAGTAGTAATAAAGGAGTAGTCTCTACTCTTTCAAGTTTCCTACTTCTGATACTACGAGCTCTGCAGGGATGAGTGAACTCAGAGAAAGGTTTGAAATTTTAAGCAATTTTCAGAAGTCTTCCTGATTCACATGGGCTGTGGAATCTGTTTGGAGACAACATGAGAAGAGATCTTCTCGTGAATTTTACTGATACTTCTGGTTTTTACTGGTGGTCAAATAAGGGAAGTATTTGAGGAGCTCGCCAAAAGAGAAAGTAACATGGGTACTTTTCCAAGTGGGACGGTAAAACTTGGAAGAATGGAAGAATGGGGTTTGTTTTGAATGCCGAACGAAATGTTTGTCATGATATATGCTTCACAAGCACTGCTCTGATGAATTGCTGTTTTTGTGTTTCAGGAGAGGACGTTTGTTGGAGGTTCTGGCCAGATCGGAGAGAAGAAAATGGAGAAAAAGCCTGGGAGGTGGGTGAAGCTGAGGAAACCAGTCTAATAGAACTACTGTGCAGTAGGGAGTACTAACAGAGGAACTTATGTTTTTGTTTGGTAGAGTGTGAAATGTTAATCACTTTCAGTATCATGCTGTCACGGCAGTTGATTGGAATTATTACAGAATGATAAACTAGAGGCAATTTTTTTTTTTTTCATTGGAGAGTATTTACTTCAAATACTCTTGCCAGGGCCTGTTCAAGGAGCCCACAAATTTCAAGAGAGACTTGGCAAATCGGATTCTGTATCTTTCTAGTAATTTGCTCACAGGAGCATTTCTCCCTTCAGTATTATTGGGATAATGACTATGACCTGGGTTTCACAGAAGGAAGGTTTGCAAGGAGAGGTAGTACCTTACTAGACAGTGATAGGGCTGAAGATAGGAGGTGAGATTTCAAGGGTACAACCTTGATATCAAATCAAATTTCACAATGCTGCTTCTGCAGTCTGAGGGGTAAACCCTCTAGCCACAGACAGGCAGATATGTGTGACAGATGCACAGGTTCCCTTAAGGAGACAGCAGAAGTTCTAATCCCCACCATGTAGCTACCAGTACCTGAACAAGCTTTCCTTCTTAAAAACGGAAAGAACTAAGGTCCTAGAAAACATCTTGGGTCTTCCACTCAGGCGTGTTCTCAGTCAGCTTGTTTGCACTTCAACTTCTCTTTAAAGGAACCGCAAAATTACAAGACACTTCTTCCAGTAGCTTTGTATAGATCTACACCGGTAGTGTTCTGTCATGCTCACCTTTTTTTGTCCTAACTACCCACTTACCGCAGAAATCCATGAAAGAAGACTTTCAAGAGCCAGCCGTTTCTGATGATCTGTGAGGTGGCCTGTCTCTTTAGCTCACTGTACTGTAAACCTACTGTTTTCACATCCTGGGCCCTGTTGTTATTGACTCAGCTGTAACACCGCTGGTTCTCCCAGTCATTAACGCGCGGTTCCTTAATGAGCAAGTAAACAATTTTGTCACATTAACAACATGTTTACAGCATACACAGCTTGTAAAAGCACCGGCATTGAGGAAAACAGCCTTCTGTCAACCCAATGCTTTCAACAAAAAACAAGCTCTGTGGGTTTATTAGAAAGATTTGCAGTACATTATCTGAGGACTGCTAATTGCAAGCTAAGCTCGGGACATGAATCAAAACTTCAAGCTCCAATTTTCTGCAGTGGTGTAAAATGCATTAGGCTTTTCAATAAAGCTTAGCTGCTGCGGCAAGGTAGGAGATGATATTTCCTTACCAAATTTAACTCAGGTTCTTTAATTATGGGTGAGTATTAACAATTCAGCTTCTGACCTTTGCTATAAATATACGTGTCTGTAGCTTCAATTAGTCAAGACTTGTCTGAATTGCAAAGTGAAGGTCCACTCCTGCTCCCATTTCAATCAACAGGGGAAAATACAGGCTGGTTCCATCTTGTTAATTTTAAACTTTGACTTTTGTGGAAAGAAAGACAGAAGGAAATGTAACATCCGTGGTTCAAGGGGATTTTCACGCCTCTATGAAACTTGAAAAATGGTTTTCATAGCATAAGGAAAATCATAATTTTGGGATACTTTGTTTTGGTCCACTGTAAGTGCTGTGTTTTTTCTCCTACCTACTGAATTCTAAGCTAGTCAAACCCTTTCTCATCAGGCATCTGCACACTTCCTTGCTCAGAAAGCCTCACAATTTTTAGTTCTGTCCCCGCTTTGTTATGGCAAAGGCATTCATAACAATGACTACTCTGTTAGCATTGTATCTTCCTAATTTTGAGACCTTGAGAAGATATGAGAAATAAAAGACATAGTTTAAAACTGCAAAATTAAAAACATCCAAGTAAAGAATAATTGTTTCAATGCTTGTGACAGATAAAGAAATGACAACTCCAAAATCCCATCTACGTGCTTTCCTGCAAAGACATTCCAACAATGTTTTAATTTTTAACCAGAAAGATTGAGGCATATTACTCAACACTTCTGTTCATGTCAGAAATCTGATTTACTGGTTTTGATTTGCTGCTGATGGTGACCAAGACTCAATTAAAATGCTAAAGGAACACCTTCACTATATTGTGGATTAGAAGTGAATTTCCCTTTTCTGGCTTCTACAGTGTTGCATGTAGGATTTCAAGAAAAAAGTCTCAGTGACCTTAAAGTTCATATTTAGACTCAGCTAAGTCTCTTTCAGACTGCAGCATTTCTTTTTCTTCTTTTTTTTCTAAGCAATTCCTTCCCTCTAGCTACAGCAGCTATTTATTTGTGAGTTACTTTAAATCTCTTCCATTTTATAAGGCACTTCACTTTTGACAGCACTGGAAAAATGCAGCTTTGCCTTCTAAATTTAGTAGAAGAAGAAAAAAACCACCAGATTGTTTGCTGGTCTCTCTGCTTCTATTCTTTGGTTCCAAACTATTCTCCATAAGTTCCTGTCTATCGCCTTTCATAAATAACATCTGCTTTTCAAACTCCCTGTCTGCTAATTAGTCTGAATCGTTTGTAAGAGTACAGTACTTATTTAGAAATGTACAAATCAAATTCTAATGGATAGTAACAAGAATTTCCCACTCACTCAGCACTTACACATCAATTTCTCCATTAGAACTATGTAAAAAAGAAACAAACCTAGAAAATTTGCTGGGAAAGAAGGAAAGCTGTTTCAAAGTTGTGCATTTGGGTTGACACTGCCAAATACTTTCAATCTTTTTCAAGATTTTCCAGGTGATATAAATGTATTAGTTTTCCTTATCTCTTCTAAAAAATATCAACTGGTTTGGGGATACCTCCCCTCTGCTGGAAAGAGCTTCAAACCGCATCCTGTCTTTCTCAGGGGAATGTCTCCACTCCAGGTTATAAAGTACTTACTCCCTGCTCAGTTGCTTTCTGTCTCCAGGACTATTTAAAAATTTCATACAAAACAAAATACTGCAGACCAGCTCTATCAGTAGAGATTGTAGGAAGGAAGTCCTGGAATACTTATTTCCTGATTATTAAGGACTTGATAGTAAGACAAATGGGAGACAAATATAAATCTACTATACCTGTGGCAAAATATGGCTTTGAACCAAAAATGTCTACCTTCACCAGGTAAACTTCCTGAGTCCCAGGATCTCAGGAACAAACTCTATGATCTGATAAATCCAGTCCTAATGGTCTTTCATCAGTAAGTTCCTTAGCCAAATTAAGCACGCTGAAGGACAAAACAGAAAAATCAACACACTACTTTGAATAAAGCCCAACTAAGTAAAGTTCTCAAGAGCCAGCTGGAAACACAGACATGAGCCAGAGCCATGTCAGAGGCGATTCTGTACAACTTCACTCTTGGATGTATTTTTTTTAATGTGTTTTATGAATGATCTGGAGAAACATGTGACTGTTATTGGTAGAAAAAAAAATCCAAACAAACCCCCAAATCTGGCTGTACACCTCCTGTTAACAGCCACTAAATCATTGCCAGGAAAACCAGCTACTGGATCCCATCTGCAATCTGTATTTTAGTCAAATTCTTGAAAGCTATAACAACATTAACACTCACCCCAGTCCTGGTCCCTCAGATGCATCAGTGCCCCTTCTGAAAAAACAGGGTATCTTTCTGAATCCCACCCTTCTGGCTTACAGTTTAATTGGTCAAGAGGCACATACTCAATGGTGCCAGGCATGTACAGAAGCCAGCATTAGACAAAATCATTGCTAAGTGTTTGAAAACAGCATCTCTAATGCTCTTTTGAAAGGGAGTTCTTGGGGGAAAAAGAAAAGTTGCTAGGTTTGGAGAGACAGGGAGTTGTCATTCCTCACCACTGGCAACTGAGAACGGCTGAAAAGCCCCCAGTAGCTCAGTTGCTGCCACCTGATGACTGGCCAGGCCCTCTCAGAGGTAATTTCACTGCTAGGGGATCCCTTGACACCAAAACAAAAGAATGGCCATAAGACTCCAAAACAAGAGTCCATTTAAATTGACATCCTAATGCTGACACTTATGGCCACAAGTGACCATTAAGGGAAGGAAAGGAACAGGGTAGGCATATTCATTCCTTTTCCTGAATGTTTTCCTGAATTTCAACTCTTACTAGTTCAAAAGATTTCCTCTGGTCTGTCTTTAAACCCCAGAAGGTTTACAGTGGAATACTCTTCCAAAACACGTGGAAATTTTGCATTTACAACCTTCAGCAAGTTCTCCAGGTCTTCTGTGAATCTATTCCCTGGGACAGAAATGCAATGCAAAGTAAATATGTCAAGCCAGCTTTAAACCCACTATTGTAGGCACTGACAGAAGCTCATCCACAGCCTAATCTCACCATTTCATTATTCACAGAGCTTCCCCAGTCAGTTTTGCAGCTTCTTTGAGGCTCTACAGTGCCGCAGTACCACTGTTTCCAGACCACAGCTCAGGTCTGTGGAAGTTGTCAGGACTGCACATACAGCTCTTATCTCCCACAGCTTACTCCTACATAAAATTGGTAAAGAGTCACAAATGCTGGGGCACACTTTGTTGTGGTGGAAGTCCCACACTGACATAACAAGAAGCATGAGTGACCTGCTAGCACTGCACGAACAAGAAGGAAGAGCTAAATTCCTGCCCCATCCTCCCCAGCTACCGGTGCTACATTTGAGGACAAAGTTTGACACTGAATTAGAAACCATCCAACTGCAGAGCAGTGGTCTGCTATTTCTTATTGATCCTCTTTTGCATCTCTCTCAGTCAGTGCAGCTTGAGCTTGGATCATATCTCTGCTCACCAAAGTTTCAAGCTGAGTCACTTACCAATTTCACCCCAACTGTGCTATTTCTATCTCCATTTGTCATGTTTATGGTAACACGTTTACTACTTAATGTTCATATGCAGCTTGGAAGGTAAAAAGTGCTGTCTGACTGCTAAATGCTGTCATTTATACCATTCCTAAAGTCTCCGAGGCAAGAAGCACACGCACAGGAGGCAGTTTGCAGTGCCTGGTTTCCATTACAGTAGACTGAGGGGCAGTTACATGGGGGCCACCGTGGTGGCTCGCTCACATAGTCAAAGGCAGGGTCGCATCCCATACCTGATGCATATTTATGGCTACTCAGGCAGTGCTTTAATGAAAGCCCACTGAAAAGGCTGCCCAGAGCCCCAGTGCCATGCTGCCTGTGCCAGCGGCAGGCAGACAGGCAGCTCCCATTGCATCTGCTGGGTCCCTGCCAGCTCCCATTGCCTCCCAGGAAGCACCACCTCTGGCACCTTAGCCAGCACCACTTGGCACACAGAGCATGTATTTATGGTGCCATATAAATGATTTATAGGAACACATACCTTATTAGTTCAAGAAAGAATGAAGGATTTCTGTGCACTGTGGTCTATTAAGTAATAGTAATGGATCTCAATTACTTGAAAGACCTCTAATTAATTTCTATATTGGCAATGCCCGAGTTAAGAGGTCATTCAAGAGATTAACTCCCGTTCCCTCACTGTTGCTCAGCCTGTCAGTACCAATTTCCATGAGCCAGGCAATGCTGCGGGAATCAAACACCTAAAGAGAAAAAAAGAAATCTAAACCAGCTATTTTCATTACCACCTCTTCCTCCTTCCCTCACTAGTTGACAAGAAATACTATAATGCAGAAGGATAATGGAGGAGGAAAAAAGTTTTGGTGTATAAGAGATACCTTCTTCACTCTGGCATAATCCTCCTGATCTATTTAAATTGCTTCCCTTCTTAGCCTCCCTCTCCATTTTGGCTGCTCATTCGTTTTGAGTTTCCTTCTGAACTTTTCTCTTTCTCTGCTGCTGACTGAAGAGTTTTAAGTTGTACTCATTAGTTATATATTTCCTGCACCTAAAACCCAACTTTTCCTATAGTTTTCTGGAAAAATCTAATCTGTTGTCAGCTGCCAAGCTTGGACTACAGGACAAGCTGTACGCTGAATTTCTCTGTATGGGCTTTTTATTACAGAAGCATACATCCACCCAGGGATGACAAGTGAAGCAGTTTCAAATGGCACATTTTCATTCTACATTACTGAAGTACTTACATTCTTCTTCTAAGTATATATTACTCTATGCAGGGTATATCTATAATATACACTTACACTGTAAGCAGCAGGACTGTAATTTTTCAACAGTGGTTGAAATCCTCAGTCACCAATATGGTTTTGGCAGCATACTGCCCTTCATTTTTTGTATCACTAACTCCGTTTGACTTAAATGCTTTCAGGTTTAAAACCTGTTTTCTCATGAGTTCAGTAGTTACATCTCAGACATCTCCTGCGTCATCTAGATTGAAGAATGAAATCTCATCAAAAGCCAGGAAATCTGTCTAGATGCAAAATGTCATAATGAGAGTTGAAAACTGCTGGGCTAATAGAAATAGATAGGCCGAGAGTTACATTAAGCTCAGACTCCCCCATTCCTAATTGAACTTCTGACCGCAATGAAGTTCTGATACCAGCTGTCACTAAATGTTCCTTAAAGGACAACTTGGGACCGTGGTAACAATAAATATCTGAAGTTTCTAAACTAAGGCTGCCATTACTGTGTTTCTGAGTCTGCACTGACTTTGTAAGATACAGACTAGCAACCCCATGGCTTCCAACAGATCATTTGGTTAGAATAGTCTTCAGTTTTGCAAATGCCTCTCAAGATGAGCTCAGACTAGGCCATAGATCACAGCTTGTAAACAATCTCAAGGGACACAGGCCTTACTGGGCACAAAACACAGGCACACTTTGGTCAATAGTTCAGGAGATTAACCAGCTTCCTTTTTCGTATCCCACCTGCTGCATTAGGATCTCCATTTCTTCTGTCAGTCAGCTTAGCCTCACCTCCTACTTCTTTGCTTCACGAAAGCAATGCACTGAAAACAAGTAACTCAAAACAGTGAGCCACTTAATAAGCTCTTGACTGGTGCATGTGAACAAGTCAATGCTGGGCATCTCCATGAGGATTCTGCACCAGACCCTGTGCAGCCATTGCAGTGGAGCAAAGACAGATGCTGGAGAGAATCAGTGCTGCACAGATAGTAGCCCATCAAACTCCCAAAACACAAAAAAAAGCACTTCTCAGACTAGCAGAATAGGGGCAACGGGGCAACAGGGCAGAGAACAATTTATTAGGCAGAGAACAAAGATTTGGGTGTTGTGTTTGTTAATTTGTTTTAAAGAACAGCTTTATTACAAGGCCTAGATTTAGTCTACTTTGCAATTGGTATTGCTTGCTGGCTTAAAATGTTTGCTTTGTTATATTCCAAAGCTTTGTATATATATTTTTTAAGGGAGAAAAAAAGGGATAATTTTGTCTCTCTTCTGGCCAAGTTTGAATGTTGAGTCTTTTTTTTAAAGTCAGAACAGTACAGAGTTTGACTGTGAAGATAAAATTTAAGGAAAACAAGCTCTGAAAAGGTTTTCTAAAGCAGAACTAAGAACAAGAAAAATCCACTCAGTCCTTTTTCTTAATGGGGTGCCTGGTGAGTCAGTGTATTTAGAAGTCATTCCAGGTTACGGCAGCTTGTCTACTTTTATGTTTCGATCTTACTTTGGTTCAGCTTCTTTAGATATAAATATTGTAAACTTGAAAGTCAACCCGAGGTCAGGCTCTGATGAGAGCAGTATATAAACTATGGAAGAATAACAAAGTCATGTGTTACAACGCTGTGAGACATAAGCTGAGAGTTTAGATGGTCATGCTCCTGCTCCCTGTACCTCTTTGAAGGCTGAAAAAAGGGCAAGACCTTGCAGAACAGAAGTCACAGCTCCAAACTGAGAGCTGATAACAGCACAGTGTGCAATGCAGAATAAAAATCTATTACCCCTACTAGAAAGTTCAGTAAGGATTTGTAACTCAAGGAATGAGAAACACTGTTTTTGGAATGACAAAACCTAATAAACTTGAACAGAAGGGGAGAGAAACTGAAGAGTCCTTTCTTGCCCTGCAAATATGAGAAAGAAAATCAGATCCATTCATTTGGAAGCAACTACTACTGTAAAGAAGCTGTTTTTTTTTTTTTGGGGGGGGGGGGAGGTTGGTGTTTTTTTGGGGTTGTTTTTTTTTTTAAACCCAAGTCACGTTAATCAATCCCAGCTATGATACAGAAAAAAAATTATGTGAAACTCTTTCCATATGTTTCTCTCTGTAAATAGCAATATTTTTGAAACAAATTTTATATAAAGAATTCCAGAGAGTAAGCAGAATAGTCTGAAGATATTTTCTAAAAAGCATTTTTCAGAATTATTTAAAGCAGATGGAAGAACTGGCCTTATGGTTAAACAAGATTCTAGAATCTGAGATTCAGTTTTATGTCTGGAATGGGTCTTGGTAGATTTTCAAATAATTTTACTTTGCCTACTTCACCATTTCTGACTCTGAGTTACAGAGACTTAGAAGAACATTCTTTTCTTCAAGACTAACCATAGCTGGAGCAGACAATGTAAAATTCCCCATTCTGAAATATCTGAGGAAGTGAAGTTAAAAACAAAGCTTTATTGGCCCAAAGGATACATTTATAGTTTGGCTGTTACAGAAGGTACTGTCAGAAACTGATTATCATTCTTATTTATTCAGACAAAATTTGTAGATGACATTAAACCACATTTCATATATATTTGTCAAGTTTGCCTGACACCAGCAGTATTTAAAGGTGTGCTTAATACCCAGTCACATATACCATATCTTCAAGTCTTCTCTGAAAAGACTCCGGAATTTTGCATATATGTTGTGCAGCCAAAGGAAAATATCGAAAAGTCGATTATTCAGTGACCTTAAGTCACAGGGCTCAGGTACAGAAAGCTTTGAGGTTTGAGTTCTTCCTGCTTCAGGAATTAAACTCCTGTGAGTTCATAAATAACTAAGGTAGCCAGAAGGTTTATGTAATATTTATCTTATTTAAACTCATCACAAGTACAATTTCTTCAAAGTCCTCCTATTTCCTATTTGCTCAAAGTCCAACAGCAAATAGGTTTGCCTCTTTCAAGCTCACGTACACAGTTCAAAATACCACTGTGCAAAACAGAACCTCTCGAAGTAGGTGCTGTGGACCAAGTGGAGAGAGATCCCTTGGACCAGCAAGCTGGCTCTGATCTTTGCCTCTGGCTGCTGTCTGTGAAGTGAAAGATCAGAGATTCTTTCATACTGCTATTCCAGGTAGGCCGTTGCTGTAATGGCCATCAGAGAAATGTTGTAATCTCATGTGGGAGAGCATATAAATAATCTTGAATGGGTTGTGAAGTATCCAGGAGACAATTTGTCTATTAAGACGTGGGATGTGCTGTGAGCCGCACGTAAGCAGATCTTGTTTGGTTGCTCATGAACTGTTAAGGATCTTTCTTACTCCTAAAGGGGATGCCATCACTAAGAATAGACTATGTTCCCTGTTTTTATGTAGGGCTGTATAACAGCTAGTCTGCTTACACCAAAGGGCAGACACTTTACCATGCTGGGCAACCTGCCCCAGTTTGGATTCGAAAGCTCAAGATCTAAATACAGCCTCTATGTGGTGATGTTTAAGGTTTACCGCGTTTCAAAAGCCTGCTTTCTTCTGTTTGTCTTCTTATACACATACATCCTTCAAGTTTGTGTTCAAAGAGCCTTTATCTGATCTAGAATTTACTGGTGTAACTATGCCATGTTGGGACAAACCAAGACAATCTGAGCAATACACTGGTTCAATACTTCTGGTATCAGATAAGACCAGAGATGCCTCCAATAGGTGTAAAGAGCAGATGAGTATTTAAGGGATCTATACTCATCCCCCCTCCAGGGATCTGAATGCAGGTGCAGGGAGTACAGGCAGTTGTGAAGAGCCTAGGAAGTGTCTAGGAGAAATGCTGCAGCCAGGAAGGCTCTGAAATAACCAGCAGCAGTTTGCCACAGACTGCACTAACTCAGGACCACAGGAAAAGGATGAGCAGGAGACCAAGACACAACAAAGTTGTTACAGAATCACTGCTCCAAAAGGAAGTTAGAAGTCAGAGTGAATACAAAAGGACTCAAAAACTGGGTTGAGTCTTGGGAAAATTTTGCAGAGTCACAAGTCCACCCCTCACACCTGGAGCAGACATTGGAGCCAGCATGCATCACTTCCCTTCCCTCTTTTGTCCCCTGGACAAGTGACCAAAGTTAAGCAATGTTTCCTCATATCACTGTATTAAGAAACATAGTAGACAGAGAGGAAAAACAGCCTCAGCTGCAAAATTCCCTCCTTAGTCATAGGTATGAGAAAATGCTTCACTGTAGACAGGAAAAGTGAACGCCCATTCTCCTCCCTTTCACCTCCTCTTGGGAGACTGGGTTCAGTTAATGGAAATATCAGGGGAGTGTCTTTTTAGAATTTAAATGGCATGTTATTACAGGGAATTGAGGAAAACGTAGATTGCACAAATTTTCTCACTGCTTGTATTGTTTAAACTTTTGGTTTCAACATGCATGCGCTTCATAGCTCTGAGGAGATATGCAGTGTATCCAGTACTCTGAAGCCCTAATTATCAATACTGTATGCTCCCAGCATCTCTGTGTTTGTACATAAAATCAAATTACCAGTATCCACTGGGCCATATTCTTCCCTTGTTCACGCTGGTAAAACTGTTCCTGTCTTAAAAGTAACTGGGATCCATGTTCAATTTTCTCTGCCTTCATGTAAAATTTTATGTCTTTCTTAAGTACACATTTTATTATTAGGTCTCTTATTTCCATCTGCTCATACTGACTCACACAAAAAGTCTCTCTTCAGGGCATTCTATAAACAAACTAACGAGATGAATGCAAATTACAGCAGTCATTCCTTCTACCACAGATTTCTCAATGCAAAGGCCTGTATGTGCAGAAGGGATACATGGAGCTGTTTCCAAATCAGAACTGCAGATTTTGTTAATTTAAATAAAATATTCACATTTCTTCCAAGAGATGCACCATTTAAAATTTGCCTGTTACTTTGACTATACTAACATCGATTTTTTTTTTAATTAAAAGCTTGGTGACCAGTGGTACACCTTTGGTGGCATTAAGTGTCTTTCTTCACAGCAGCTCATTGGAGTCAGCTCTGACTGTATTCCTGAGCCAGATATGTGCTACTGACAATTGCTGACCTACAGTCCTTACCCATACGACTAGAACACATCAGCTTTCACAGACAAGCACTGCCTGGTGACCCCTGAGTCTCTTGTAGCAAGGCCTGTGACTGCCCTTGGCTCTGCATCATGTTGAATTCTCCTGAAAACTCCATTGCAAGGGCTGCAAAGCAATAGTCTGTGGCTTCTCAGAGAAGTTCCAGAAATCACTGGGCTTTCACCAGAGGTAAAAAGCTGCAGCAGGGAAGATGATATTTGGGACGATTCACTTGAGGTGCAATGTGTTCTCATTTTTTCTTCAGCTCTGACATCCACTTATTGCCACTCATTCAGAGAAGCAGATACTGATGCTAATGAGATGCCCTCAGCAATCTGCAATTCCCTTTCTTCAGCAGAACAGTAACTTTTGACCTAAATGTTCCCCCCATCCCCTGTTTTTTTTGGTTTTTTTGGGTTTTTTTGGCAGAATGTTGAAAGTAGCAGCAAACATACGTATATTTTCACCTTTTTTTGTCTTATAAATCTGAATAGGATAAAAAAGCAAGTAGCAGACAGGCAACTAATGAAATTCTTCCTTGGAACAACTACAGCAACTGCACAACCTTTTTATGAGCCACATGCTTTTAATCTGGTTACTTAACTTTCTGATTCTTTAACTTCCCTTATTTTTTCTACTTTTAATATACAGTTCATGAAATACTGAAATTAATTATCTCCACAGAAATGTTCATCAAAGCACTCCTGCTTCTATGGAAGCCAGAAATGAAAAGTTGCTAGGCAAATCTAAAGGAAAAGTGCACCCATTGGATTCTTACAAGCAGCCTAAAATGTTCACAGGATAAAATAAATAAAATGGGCACATTTCCTTCAAAATGTATTTTCTCCCAGCTGATGTCTCTGAGTGGTGCTAGTATTACCTATCTTGATGATGAACATATTTTCAAGAGCATTTTTCTGCTAACAAATAGACATTCTGAGAGGAAACCATATGTTTAAGTGCTCCACAGAGTCATGGTCTGAAAGACGAAAGGTTCTTATGGAAAGTGTGCCAAGACAAAATCCTGGCCCACAGAAGTCAATAAGAATTTTGCTTTTGATTTTAATGAAGCCAGAATTTCACTCAAGAGAACTGCAGAAGGGTCAACCTATTTAGAGAAAAAAAAAGTATCCAGATGTCTCACAGCATTATGGGCTCTAAATCAGAAATTGTGTAGCACTGTGAAAACTTTCCTCACTCACTTTACTGCATGAAATAAAATTTCTTATTTTTAACTATTTTTTTCCCAATAAAACTAATAGAAAATAAAGTATTGAAGAAGAAATGTAGGTCTACAGTATTGTGAGATTTACATATTCTTGTTGTGTCTTACAGCTTAATCTTTCTTCAGAGCACTAGATTTCTCTTTTTTTTTTTTTTTTTTTTTTTTTTTTTTAATATTGACATCCACATTCTTCTTCTACTTTACGGATTTATATCAGAGTAAAAAGAGAACACTGAAACTCTGGACTGATAATAAGGGTGATATTTTGGTTTTGTTGTTTTTATTTTTTTTCCTAAGTGGGAAGGTGATAGAAGACTTACTACCACTTAGGTATGCACCTTTGCAAGGCTAGTCAGAGATATGAATGGCCATTTTCACTCAGCTGTTCTTAACTACTGTCTTGAAAAATGGACACGCGGTTTTGGTTAAGATGAAGTTACATGCTCATTTCAGAAGCCAAGGGAATTTTAATCACCATCCTATTACAATTTAATTGCATTCAGTCTCTTTTTGTCCTCCCAATCCCTTCCATACACTGCTTTTCTGTTGCGTTCCGACAGTATCCTGCTGGGATGCTGACATTCTGGCATATCTTTGCTTAGAAGTATACACAAGGAGAATATAAATCCTGCCAAAGCTCTCACCAGTTGTAAAGCAAGCAAAAAGTGTCCTCAAAATGTTCCATCATATGCAAAATTAGACAAATTACAGTTATAGTCCAAGTTACAGTCAAGGAAACTTCATGTATTCGATGCAGCTTGTATTTTAGTTGGTGTCTCTCAGTGTCCCCTCCCTGATAGGAATGTATATTGAAATAGGGTGTCACCATTACCACCCAGCCTTTTCCTTGAGAAATCCAGCACTGCAAACCCAGGCTCTTTGACTCACTCAGTCATGAGCTCGTCTGACAGTGCAATCTGTCACTGCTGGCCTACAAGGAGAGGCCAAAAACAAACCGTGTAGTAAATAATCAACCCACAAACACTTTTACATGCTTTTGCACTGTAATTGCAGAGCTTTGAGATTGAAACTGATCTCAGTTACATCAGCATAAATCCTGGCTAACGTCATCAAACTATGCAAATTCCCAGTAATTATTTTAAGGGATTTGAAACTAGATTCCAGCTCAATGAATCCTAAAAGCCAGATGAGACTTAATATAGTCATATAATTTCATTTTATGTGCCAAAACCCAAGTGAGCAGTAGCACTAACTGACCCTCAGTGTACACTCTCATCACAAGTAAATTACACAATATTACTATTAACTTTTTCATTACTGTTGCAAAGAACTGTTAATTTTTTTTTATTTGGAATCATCTAAGTGCAATTACTGTCTAATCACCAGAAATAAGTGCCATCTTTGCCACTGTTGGTTATATAATGGCCAAAGCAACACTCCCCAGATCTATTCTTGTATCCAGAACACTAAAAGGCTGAGAAGCTCTTTGATTCCAGATCAAAAGATATGGCTATATAATTTAATCGCTACAGGGACTATGAAAAGTACTCCGAAGGGAAGTTCCGTTCCTTGGTACCAAAGCAACTCCTGATAAAAAGCAGAAACATATTTGAAACAGGCTTCAAATTTCAATTGGTCTGTCCCAGGCTTGATAAAAACTTTCCTCACCTTAGTCAGCATCACCAGAACTTCCAGGGGACAAATATGCAAAGTTGTCAGGTGCATCTCAGCACTGAGCTATAGCAAGTAAAACAACAGCAGCAGTGATGAACTGGGCTGGTCCCGTCTCTGAGATGGCTGGAGAAAATCTGAATGAAGAAGCCAACCAGCAGGAACATCAGCCTTTTTCCTGGAGAACAACCGGTACCTTTGAGAGGTTTGTTGCCTTCTTCCTCCTGTCTACTCAGCAAAACAACTATCTTATCCAGGCATGTCATTTTTTTCCAGAAAAAGAAATCCTAGAGAAAAGCTACAAGGTTTTATCCAAATATGAAGCATAGATCTGCTTCTTGGCTAAACAACTGTCAGGAATATGTTTAAACATGAGACTCTCCAAAGATGACTGTGGCAGCAGAGGCAATTGCTGTCTTCCTCAAGGCACCCTTGCATCAAACAACCTATCATGAGGTAGAGGGAGTTGAAACATTGTCCCTCTTTCTGGCCTGGTTTGAATGCGCACTGCTGTGGTTTCCGGTTGTGACTCTTTTCTTCTCTGAGGTGGAATTCCAGTTCTAGGTCAAGAATCATAAAAACTAACCGTGCATGCAATGTACAAGGCTCACCCACCAATATTTCCTTCTTTTGTGAGGAGATCCCCAAACATTCTGTTGAGGACAAAATGCATTTTAAATTCAACAGAGAGAGTGCTCAGCTTAACAAGGAAAAAAAAAACTCCAGCCATAAAACTGTGGATTCCTGCTATATTATCTAAGGCTTTGGCAAGATTCTCTTCCACCAGCATATGTGTAGTTTAGAGGACTGATTCCTCCATCAAAACCTCTACTTCTGCCCGAATCTTTTGGCCTTCTCATGGCAGTCCCTCTCAAATTTGGTCGACAAAAGTAGAAGCATCCAAAATAAAACAAAGCCCTCATTATTCCCCTAATTTTTACACAAGTGTAGCAATTATTTTACAGTCTGTTGCCATGAGCTCCTTGTGTAACAAATGAGGTCCCTTCAATTAGATGATCATTACCAGCAGTGGCTTAATTGCCAGTTGTAATTTATTTTTGTTCCAAACACATCACTAGCATTACTTTATCCACAGAACTTGTCTCACGCTTTCAGGATTTAGGGAAAATCAGTGTTTGCTATATGTGATCAGTACACTAAGAAGTAAGGCCTAGATTTTTTTTTTTTTTTCTAAGTACTTAGGTACCTGGCTCCCATTTAAACAGATGGAAACCTTCAGAAACTTGGCCCCAAATGACTTGGGGCTTGTACTCTATGTCCCTCTACTGCCTTCGGGCACTTGCTTAACCAGTAGATATATCAACTAAAAGAAGCCACAAAACCAGCACAGAACTGAGTCATCATTGGAGCAAGAGCAGTCCACAAAGTTTGTCAAACCTCATCAAAGATCTCATGAAGAATAAATAAATATTTATTTATTTATTCTGATAAATGCTTCATCTATTAATAGCATATCTTAAAGCACTTTCTCTTCTGGATTTCATATCCATGTGGATTAGTGTTGTTGGAAGTGCACCACACAGTAATAAATGGCTAGTATTTAACTTAACTCAGAGCATGAGAGTTGATGCAGGAGATCTACCGAGAGGACATCATTGCAAGTGGCATGATTCGTGCCCTAGTGCTAGTACTGCCCATCATCCATATGGGAAGAGGAAGGGAAGAGAGCCCCGCTAGGTCTCACAACAAAACTGTCCCTTTGTGATTTCTAATACCTGTACCTTCCATGCACCACTTAAAGACACACATCAGTTCTCCTCAGAAGTCCGTCATAGACCTGAACGTGTCATAGATTGACAATGCAGCAAAAATATTTAAAAATTTAGTATTGAATTTTTTTTATAACCCTTGGATATGAATTAAAACAAAACCAGTAGGCTTCAGCCCAATGTGAATTATTTAACAAGAACCTTGAAGACCAAAGTGCAGCTTGCAGACCTTCAGAATCCTCAAGCAGGACAAGTGGTTTCTTCACAGCTGTTGGTGAAAGATTCATGGAAATAGACAGGTAAACACACAGACGTGGCATGTGATGGGTAGTCTACTTTAGGCAAAATTTAAAGTTAACCCCTATTTTCTTAAAAATAAAATGTTACTGGCCTTTGTCCTTATAAATAACTCTGAAAATTAAAAATCTACCAAATCAGTCATTAAGGCTGTAAGTTGGAAGCTTGTTGACACTGCACCATCAACATCAATTTCTAATCTGTTGTGTTTCCAGAAACTACACTGCATTTCCCATCTCTTGACTTGCTTATTTTCTGGTTAGTTATACAGGTCAGTGGTGGGGTACAAGGAGGGGAGTGATAGGAAAAAAAAAACCCACCACCACCACCACAACCACAAAAACACCAAAACCAACCAACCAAACAAACAAACCCAAAACACAAAGAACCAGAGGAAAACAGCTATAACTGTTTAGAAAAAAAAAAAACACACAAACAATTCTTTTGTCTTCTCTGGATCTGTCATACTGTTGAAATAAAAGCTTTTCAAGGAGATCATTCCCCAGCTGGCAAAGGTCTGACTGCATTCAGATGTCTGAATTTTTTCTCTGCCTTTTTGTTCTATTCCCAGTAGTCTCATCCCATTTCTTCTCAACCAGTGGAAGATGCCACCTTAGTGACAGATCTATGACTTAAGAGGATAATTATCCTTTGTGAAACATATCTTCATAAAAGTACCAAAAAGCAGATAGTCTTTCAAGGATGGCAGAGAACACTGCTGACTCTTCCCTCACCACATCACCAGACTGAGAACATCAGCAAGAGCCTGGTATGCTTGCATAAACTGTTCAATAGGCCTATCCAATACTCCAAAAGTCATCTCCATTAAAAGGTGCTCATGTAAAGAGGGAAAATCCCAAAGAAAGTAAGCCAGAGATATTGTCAGTGACCTCTACTCCTTCCAGTGGTTTGGCACATCCCTTATCAGCAAAGATCTTTAAACCACAAGGATACAGCCCCACCTGACCACCCCACCAGTGTTGCCCAGGAACTGTTGGCCAGTGGGAGTCACATCTGGGGACAGCGCCCGCAGTGCTTTGGGACAGGAGCTGATCTCCCCTACCAGGTAACGGCAGAACAGCAGCCAGCATTGATTAAGAGCTTCTGAGGATGCTGTCAGAGGAAATGTGCTGTTCATTAGATACTTACAAATATTCTTATGATGTGCTTAAGTTTTCACCACTATATGAAAAGTTGTTTTCATTAATGAAAGCCTACAGAGGACATAGATTAAAATAATAATACTAAAAAATACCTCCAAAACCAAACAACCAAACAGCTCCCCAAAACCAAACAAAACCCCACCCCTTCTGACTTAACATAATTTCTTAGAACCTATGATGATGAAAGGCACTGGACTGTGTTGCTGTCGTGGCAAATAAAAGCCTGTGGGCTCAGCTCTCAGCTGGTGTAAGAAGGTCCCACTCTGCCTCACTGCTTTCCTCCAGTACTCTTTCTGTGATGCTTGTGCAGACGTGGATAGACAATTGTAGGTTTTGTACTGTGAAGGCATTTTGCATATCGCTTTCCTAGCTGATGACACTTCTGATCAGTTTGCTTTGCTGGAAACCCTCTCTTTTGCTACTCAGGATTATGCATGAGGTAGAAGCAACAGTTTTACTGTCTGACTCTAGCACTGAGTTCACTGCATGGGCAGGTAGGAAAAACACCATTAGTAGAGTAAGTTGAGCAAGAGCTAGGACCATTGCCAGATAATAAACACACATCCTCACAAAGCACCAATAAATAGTACAAACAGACTTCAGTTCTTTCCATAAAGAAGACTATTAATTTTCTCCAACTGTGCAGCTTGTAACTTAGTGATCCAAAGGCTACAACAGCATATTTTGGAGGTCTTCTGTGAAAATTGTTTTCCATAGTTCATCAGGTCACCACCATATCTCATAATCAAAAGAGAGTTTGTTTTCAAGGTGATGTCCACTTGGCATTTCAGGTTTTACATTTGGCCCAAGACTCAAAACAAGATGCGAAGCCCCTGCTTGCAAACTTTATTAAGCACAGATCAAATTATACTTTGTCTGTGATTCTTTAGAAGTTTTTATCTGAAATGTCTCAGTTATCATCAGAAAAAAAACCCAAGATATTTGCTCAGGTGAAGTTAAAGAATTTCCCTTTCAGGTCTGATTTTGCAGAGGTGCAGCTCTGTAGCTCATTAAACTCAAGAATTCCATTTTTTGAACTTAAATATAAGCCCTTCTAGCTCACAGGGTGGTTAGCATCTGACCTGGCTGGACACTTGCAGGTGAACAGTAATACTTCTTCCTTTAACACAAAACACATACTGAAGCACATCAGGAGACCATTCTTTCTCTCACAGTTAGCGAAACCTGGATGGTGCTGCAAAAACATATATATTAGACATGTTCTGCCAATCTGTATCACTCACTGCATCTTCCAGGGCTTCTCTTTGACCTTTCCACTAGCCCATAAAAGCATGTCAGGGTACAACTGATCCACACACCAAAACTGACTGCTTCAGAATCTGTTTCCAGTCCTCTTGCCTTCAGGAAGCAATCTCAGTCAGCTCACCCAGCCATGCAGCTAGGGTCAACCCTGGACCAGGCATGCATGCCCGCAATCAAACTGTGTATTTTAGGGTCTAATGGTCCTGCATTTACAATTCAAGTATTTCCATCTCTGACTACCCCTTATAAATATTTCATCGATTCCTTACACAACACATTGTGCAGCAGTTATCCTCTACTACGAGCTTTCTAACTGAGAAGACACTTCCCCTGCATACCGAGCACACATCCCAGCCATTAACAATACCATCAGATTGGTTCCCAGGTTTTCCTTTGAAAGCTGTTCTTAGACATTCCAAATCTACTCAACTGTCCTGGCATCTTGGGCAGACCTTCAATAACCCTCCACTAAACCACAGACACCCTACTTGTTAGTGCAAGCATCTAATTGTTCATATCACACTTCAGACTTACTACATGAGTTGCACAGCACCATCAACTAATCTTTCTCCTTTCTTTAGGGATTCATAACATTGCAATAGCTTAAAGCCCCGTCACAGAAATACTTAAGGAAGTATATTTAAAAAGCTGCATTGATCTGCTCTGCTACAGTACCCTGGCATTCAGGG
This sequence comes from Oxyruncus cristatus, assembly GCA_013399855.1. Lineage (NCBI taxonomy): Eukaryota > Metazoa > Chordata > Aves > Passeriformes > Cotingidae > Oxyruncus > Oxyruncus cristatus. The sequence goes on along the minus strand of VXAY01006786.1, from coordinate 125,352 downwards.
TATTGAAGAAATGTCTAAATGTGGGTGAATAAATCCGCACAATCAAACTGTAAAGCAAGTTAGAAAAAGAAATAAACAGATGTACAGAAAAGCAAGTGGTCATGCCCTGGGTTACACAGTGAGACTGAATTGCATTCTAACAGCTAATCTGTTTTCTGTTTCACCTATATGTGGCTAAACACAGAAAAGAAAACTGCTAAAATGCCAATCAATTTAAATATTCTTCAAGGGAAAATACTTAGAAAAATGTAGCAACCTTATAAGTGAACATTCATCTGCACACTTACTCATGAACTCAAATACTATGAGTCAAGAAGACACATGATTAAGGTTGTTTCCACATCCTTGACTCTGCTCCTATTCCGCTAATCCTTAGTTCATCCCTTCATCATAGCTAACTAGCTCATACCCTGTGGCCACCTTGAAGCCACTAAAGCTATTTTGCCAGCATAAATTTCCCAGTGAACTATGCTCTAGAAAACATAGGTCATGATTTTGGCTTTCAGGAATGTATGATAAGCAAGAATGAGACTGTATACCCCCCTTTTATTTGCTCCAGTGCTTTATTCCTTTTTAGGACCATGTGGAATCCATCACAGCCCTTGAGATATGCAAGAAACCATGTTATTTATGCTATTAGTACTAATTAATTCTGCCAAAAAGGCCTCTGCATCCAGTCGAGACATCAGTCTTTGCCAAAACCAACATATTAAATAAATTTAAATTTCTAGGAAAAGCCATTCCATAGTTACAATGAGCCAAATAGAAAGTTAGGAAAACAATGACAAAATTGCATAATCTTCAACCTTTCTTACAATGCAAAGGCTTTGTATAATTTTCTTCAAATTCGCTGTGAATTTGCAGATAGATTTTTTTCACTTTGTATGTGTCCACAGAGGGGTTGACTGTATAATGAAGAGTTATTGCAAGTGAACAACAAAAAAATTCTTATTACCATGACAAAAGTCTTATTTTATTTTTGAATTTACAGCAACACATCACAGTAAAATGATAGCATTTCTCTAAAGATGCAGGTTTCTCACAAATAATTATATAGAAATCTGTATAGTGTTACATACACAATACTGTGAACATCTTAGATAAGTGTATACATAATACAAAGCATTTAGTTGCAAGCTTGTTCATTGCCTTTTGTACAGCACTCACGTTTCTCTGAGACAAGAACAACAGGAATGATTTATGTTTGCATTTCCACACATTTGCGGCAGATTATAGTTTCAGTCTGCGGAGGTGACTTTTAGCTGTTGCTCCTCACCTTTCCGAGTGATTCTCCCCTGCCCACCAGGATCAGGGCTCTCTGTTATCAGGAATAGTTGACATGATCCTCATACCTTAAGGACACTGACATTCAGCTTTAAGTATGCAGTCAAGCAATTCTTCAAATATTCAATTAATTCAGTTCTTCTTCTAGAAGTGGGTACCTGCACTGGAAAAGACAAGCATATTATCTCAGAACTTCTCACAGCACCCTGCAAGCTCACCTCTGCTTACAAAGAGAAACGAAAAAAAGCTGTGCACCAGCCAGGGTCATACTTAGGTGTAATCTTCTAGTTCTTAATAAGCATAAATTTATAGCAAGCTAAATGAGTAACTAGCGAATGGATCATTCCTCTTTTTTTCCAAAAACTTCAAGTTAGGTTTGAAGAAGTGATGGAGACAAGGTGGTGAGGCAGTGAAATTAGAATTTCCATCCTATACGCAAACACGCCAAGATTGTCTTCCTCATTTCTGGCCACCACTAATCTAAACTTAGTTTGCACTTATTTGGCATGGCGGTGCCAAACTTGCCTTCGTGTATGACTCTGCTTAAGGTACAATTTGGCCACAAGAGCATGTGACTGTGTTAAGGTGCAAGATGCCATCCTTGGTCATGTGTACCCTGGATCACACACACTTTCTAATCAGTTCATCTCCATTACTTCACCAGTTTCATGTTTTTGCTCTGCTCAAATAAAGGAATGCCAATATAAATGCATCTAAAGTGAGCTGTACTGGCCTGAACATGCTGCTATGAAAAATTTTCATTTTTACTATCAGGTTGTTAATGTGTGACTTTTTCTGGAGACCACTTAAAGCTCTCCATAAATCTTAGAGTTAACACATATAGCAATATACTAAGGGAACATTGGTCCCTCTAAATTCAAGGTGTCTTGCTATTAAAATGTTGGCTAATACAGGAAACACCATGGAAAATTTAAGTTGGTCATGATCCAGCCACTACTTTTATTTCTAGTCTAGTTTACTCCCCCAAGAAAGAATTCACCTCTTCCTCATAAGTGCTACAAATATGAGCTTTATACAACACTATTTTCACATGTCTGAAAATGCAACCTATACTAAGGCTTATCCACTCTTATTTTTAATCCAGCCCATAGAAGGCAGGGGTACAGAGATACCCTCCTGCTCAATAAAAGCTGCTGAACCAGTTTGCCTATACAGTGAGTGTGATGATGGCATACTGATTTTCCTGAAATGACTTTGTGATGACTTATGCGCTGCACTAAGCTAACAAGCTAACAAGCTCGGCCTCTTAACAAGACAAAGGCCTGAGCTCTTTCTGCCTCTTTTGTCTCTACTCCTAAGCCTGGGCAAGACCATGCAGGTCAGGCATCTCTTTTTTTTATCACACTACCTCGAACTCATGTGTTCTCAAGAGATCACCAGTGTTACAGTGAGATTTGGAGAAAAATGAAAGAAATGAAGAATCTGTTACACATTCACGAAAGTTGTTATCTGTTTAATTTGTTGGGTTTTTTTTTCCGACTGTTTGAGTGTTTTGTTCACTTAAAAGTAGCAGAGTGTCCTGAAAGGACGCAGGGCTACTCCTTCCCTTGCAAGTAATTGAGCATGGAAAGGGAAGAAAAGACTGTAAACTGCAGGGTAACTTGGGAGGAGAGAGCTGCAGTGCCAAAATGGGAGTCTGTAATTACAGAGGATAATGATAAACTTCTGGGAGGAGCAGAGAAGAAGGCAGGTCTCAGAAGCAATGGAAAGACCGTCCTATGGATCATAATGATCTTGGCGTAACTTGAAGCAACTAAAATAAGTCACTGAATTGATTAAAATAAATTCTGGGATCTGAGGCCTGATTGCAAGATCACAGTAGGTAGGGGAAGAAGGCTGTTTAGAAGTTGTGTTTCTGATTTCTCCACTGGCTTAGTTACTCTGAGTTTGAGAAACTCTTGTAAGTTTCAGGTTCTTCGTAAAAACAGAAGAAACAGATATTCTAATGAAACCATGTTTCTCTCTCTCTTTTTTTTTTTTTTTTTTTGGTTGTCTTTGGTAAGATTAACTTATAGAAGAGGTACACAAGTAGATCCTCATCACATGTGGATTCACTAATATGTACACAGTCTGGTCCCATGAAAAAGTAAAATGTCAGAGAGGAAGAATGAATTTAACCTGGCTAGAACCTGATCAGGCTTTGGAAGTTTCTGCAGTCTAGAAAGTGACATTCAAAACAGAATTCCAGATAGTTTAGGTTCATGCCATATTCTTAGTAGATCATCTTCCAGCTCATTTACTCAGTAACTATTACTTGAGAAGTATTCAGATGATCACCAACAATCTACAAAAAGTTACCCAGTATAAATTGCAGTCACTCCAGAGACATTGAATGGCAGAAATTCTCAGCGATGCACCACCAACCCCTACACTTCCAATGCATCCTGTGGCCCTCTGCCACAAAACCACTTCTTATAAGAAAAGAAGGAAAGATGTACTTAACAAACAACTATCCCAAACAGTTCATGGTCTGCATTGTGACACTGATCTCTGGTGGTGCTTCAGGGTCTGGGTCTTTTGCTAACTTAACAAAATTCCTATGCCTTTGGCTAACTCTATAACCTATTATATGCAATAAAGCAGAAAATCCTTCCTTCTCAGTTTATGCCCTGAAAAGAAAGACTTGCCAAGACCCTTATAAATCTTTGGTCTATCCAAAACAGCCTCAAGTGCTACTACTATATATAGAAGTGCCTATTTTTGAATCTTGCTAAATATTTGCCTCAGTAATATCCTCTGACAGAAAATCCCATGAATTGATTATATGCTAGATTAAAGAGTTCTTAAAATTCATTTAAAAATTGGTGGGTTTTTACACCATTTGCCACATTTGTACTATTGCTTCATTCCATACCTTCCCAGACACATTCCTCTTTTCTCTCCAAGTATACTGCACCACAAGCCGGGGATACTTATGCTTCTCATCTTCCCACATTGCACTACTTCCACTAATGTAGGTTTAGGACAAGAAAACAACCAAGAATTGTCCCCAGTTCAAATAGCAATGAGATAGGAGTTTAAAAGAGTGAGTGATGTGAGCACTAGAGTGCATATCAAAATAATCTAAAACCAGAAAAAGTGAAGTGGCAGAATACTTCTGTATTTGTTCTTAGTGGAAGCTGAAAGTACTTGGGGTATTTATTAAGAAAGTATCTCTTCTCAGGACATACTTTAAAGGATACGTTATAAGGTTCAGTTCTATCTCTCTGTTTCCTACCTGTGTGTTCAAGCAGTATGTGATGAAAGGTGTGAAGGTACCAGTGAAAAATGGACTGTAAGGTCCAAATATTAATTCCTCACATGGCATTTATGTACCTGCTGATATCACATAAAATATTTAACAAGCATTCATTTCAGCAAAGTGGAACCATCACATAAAATGTTGCCTATGTGCTTTATATAGAATTTATTGAAGTGTATAAACTTATAATTTCCAATTCTTATTCTTTTTATCTTGTTGACAAGAATTTAGAAAGAAATTCTTTACAGAGAGGGTAATCAGCCATTGGAATGGGCTGCCCAGGGAAGTGGTGGATTCTCCATCCCTGGAGGTTTTCAAGATGAGGCTGGACGTGGCGCTTAGTGCCATAGTCTAGTAACCACAGTGGGGTTGGATCAAGGGTTGGACTTGATGATCTCAGAGGTCCTTTCCAACCCGTCTGATTCTATGATTCTATGATTCTATGACAAAAAAGCCTGGCCAATCATTTTAATTGTTTGACACCTGGCAGAATTCCTCAGCTACATGTCTGTTACAACAACGGGAAACAAAAGCCACTTCACCAAAATGTGGTTCATAACTGAGCAAAATGCTAAATTATCAAAATTAGACATTTCTACCCCTGAGTGACATTTCTCTAGACATCTACATATTTCCAGAAAAGCCACATCAGGCAATAAAATACATGGGCTTTTATATTTTTATATGAAGTCTCATAACAGGATCCAAAATTTGGATTTTGTATTCTAATTCCCAGAGTTAAACAATGTGACAATGCCACTCAAACCTGCTTTAAACAAGAGAAAGGAATTGCACCACAGAGACTTACCTGTGTGACCCAGTAAGCAAGCACACATACATGGTTAGTTAGAGAACACATACAGCAATCACTTAGGTAGACAACATCCAGACTTCATAGCAGTTGTGAAAGCAGGAAATACACTGGCTTTTCTTCTCCTTTGACATGTTTATTTAAAGGACAACTTACTTCATTGCACTACTGATTTGAAGTACACAAAGACAATTATGTCACTTCTAATGAAAATTTAGTACACCATGTTTGGTTTTTCTCTAAATCAGTTTTTAGACAGAAAATCACTTCTGAACTGGATGGAGAGAATTTATCTTTTGCAAGATTTGTTTGACTCCTGCAGAACCAGAATAAGTTTCTGCCTTCAAATTATTTTTCTCCCGAAGAGAAAAGGTTAAATTCTTGCTCCTGAACAAAAAGCAAGGACAGGGGCTCAAAATCAGAGCACCTGCAATGCCCTCACAGATAAGATGCACCTAAAAAGAAGAAAAGTCAGGTAGAAACTGAAAAAGGGGGTGGGAAGCTATGCAGAGACAATCAACAGAGCTTTGGTCTCTGAGAGATGGATTCACGATCTAACTCATATTCCAAAAGGGCCTAGTCTTTGTTGATCAACGTGATCAAAATTGTGTCAAGTATTCTAAAAAACTAAGTATGTACTCTACAGTGTAAATTCCCACTCAAAATCTGTAGTCTTTATGATGGATTGAAAACCTTAAGTCACCCATATGACTCCCCCTCTTTCTTTAATGATTTTAAGTTATCAACCTTCAGGCACTTACAGCTTTAAATATACATACTTCATACAGATTTTTTTTTCTTGCAGTACACTAATAAATAAGTTTTTAAACTTTGTTCTGGAGGATTTAATTCAGTACGGCTGTAGGACCAAAGTGAGTGTTTACTCAGTTGAGAACAAGGACTCAGTGGGATTCCAGAGAGGACTGATGTGGCTGCTCATGCATATCTGATGGCCCAGGATAAAGTCAAAGTAAGCAGAAAAGAAAAAAAAAAAGGAAAATAAAAAAGTATGGAGCATTTCTGGAGGAATAAAAACCCTTTCCTTAGGGGGAAAAATTGATTTGAAAGCAGCAAGCAGGATTCATCTAACCTCACATTTCTGGTATATCCTCAGTTAGGGTGATAGAAGACCTTTAATGTCTGTTATTTCATTGTGTTTGTTGTCAACAGAATAGCGTTTAAAAGTGCCCTCAATACTTGTCCTTTCCTCCTTTTGGAGCATTGGGATGGCTCAAGTTCTCAATTCCTTCTGCTGCGAAGTCAGCAAGACAGGAGGCTAATGGTCAAAGCATTACATGAGGGCTGAGTTTGTTTCCATGGCATTTAGCATTTGTTTAGGAGTGATTTAAGTTTGAAATGACCGAAGAAAAGGTGTGAGGGAAATCAACATCAGGCAGGAAAAAAAAATCGACCTTTAGCATTTAAAAACTTTACAAGGAATTCCCTGGAAAAATCAAAGGGAAGAGAACACAGCAGGAAGAATAACTCTTACACCTACTTTGCCAGGAACAGGCATACAAAGGGTGCCTTTGAGAATGAGTTTTCCAGATAATTTTTTTTAAAATTATTCAGCTTATTAATCACCTAAGCCTATGAATCACCTAAGCTTCCCTTCAGTTCTCTTGTATTTTATCTTGTAGGGGCTTGCTTGTACAATAGCTACAATGTAATAGGTTCCTTTCAGCATAGGACCATTAAATATCCCCTGCATTTACAGTGAGAATGGAACAAATACAGGTTTATCTTAAACACATAATCCTCCCATCCAATTATTCTGAGAAGCTCAAAAGCGTTTTGCACAGCAGAATGGTTAGCAGAGCACAGGGCTTTCACAAGGGGTGCAGTGGAGAGGCACCCAGCATTCGCTAGCAGACCACGAGGGTTGTGGTGTGCTTGTACCCTTCTGCAACACACATGTCACCCCCAGGTGCCAGGCACCACAATGGCAGGATCCTACACCCCAGCAGCAAAAAGCCAAAGAATGACCTCCAAAGCCCCATCCAAATCCACTTGCTCTCATTCTCTTTGCCTGCTTTTAGGTCAATACTGTCCTGCTTTCATCTTGAATGTTGAGATAAACACAGACAAAAATGTCATCTGAGGCCTATTCTGAACTGTTGTATCACTACTATGGGACATTTTCTTCAACACATAAAGGTTTTAAGATCCTCTTGCCCTTTTCAAGATCACAGTGAATTATAGATCCAGACATGCCACATGTAGCCCAAAACCAGTAGACAGCACTGACAGATACACACATTGAGATCTTCAAACTACTGCCATGATTTAATTCCCCATTCTCCAAATGTGCAGATATCTTATGCCTCTTTTCTCTGTAGTGGTTCATCATAATACAATCAAATGGATGATTACACATCACTGCAATGGCAGTGGGGAGCATGATTTGCCCACCCAAGGCATTACAAAATGCAAACAACAGATGTCTACTAGTCTTTCTTACCCCCTATTTCTAGTGAGAGGAGCTGTTGTGAACGTAAAACATGGAGGTCTTGGAAGGCTGTGGCAATGCCATCCGCTCTGTTAATCAACTTATGCGTGGTGCACTCGGAGAAGAGCAAACAAGATCACAGCTCAAATTCAGCCAACCTGCTAGGGGAGATACCAGGTTTATTAGTACTTTGGGGCTTTACTCTCTTTCCAGCAACTGTTGATAGTCATCTGCACACATCTCTTTGTTACTGGTTATGGCAGATAGTAAAAACAAAGATACAGAATCACACAGCATTGACATATATCTTTATGTGCCACTTGTGATCCATATCATAGGCTGGGTGCAGCAGAAGAGGCCAAAGGGAGATACTTTGATTGTCTAAACTGTAGCAAAAATGACAGCTAAAAGTTTTCTCCATCTGTCTGAATCTAAACAGAATCATGTGTGCATACAAATTTGGAACTAAAACAGCAGCAGCCATAAGATGAATGCATTTACTATAAACACTGATTATTTCACTCATCTCAGTGCAAACCTGCTAATCCAGTGCCCATGAGAAAGTTATTCTATGGTCATGCAGGGCTCTGAGCAACCAATGCCTGCTATTCTTTCAACCATCATGTTGTCTCTCTTTTCCCCACTAAAAGATAAGCCTTTTTACGAGAATCTCAAAACTAATCCCCTGCCACCAGACGCAGTTCAGACGTTACACAGAACAACTACAGATCAGCGTCCACTTCCCATGCCCCACCTCTCCACATACTCAAGTAGCCTTGCTTTTAGCTTGGCCTAGTGTCTACTGTCTTCAAACTTTTGTTTCTGAAAACAACTCAACTTTGAGAAGGTTAAATTTAGCTTGTTTAATAACTTCCTTCCAGTTAAGGATATGAAGCTCTGCTTATGGTATTAAGCAGAGCATAGGTCGACAGGGAGGAATTAAAAAAAAAATTCTTTAAAATGCCTCCAAAACAAAACTTCAGTAACGTCTTTCTGAAATACAAGGCGTGTACAGAATGCAGTGATCATGCCATAAAGGATTTTTTTGGACCTCATTTGTGAGGACTTTTTCCGAGGCTCTTTCACTTTTCGGTAAATACTGGAATTTTCATATTCCAAATGACTGCAAGAGGGACACCTGAAATCTTCCCATCTGAACTACTCCATATAAAGTTACTGCTGTGGTAGGAATGAAAACATTCAGCAGAAATTACACATTACTTTTTTGTTTTGGAAGAAAATTATCAAACTTTTTATTATGATACATAAAAATACTTTGCATTATAAAATATCAGAATAGTAAAATTAAAACAAAAGTTAAAATATGGATGATAAAGTAAAAATTAAACTAATATGAACATCCTTTTTCAGAACATTTGTTTTAAATATTGTGCAAATTGGGCTCTTGATCGTTTGTGCAAACTCTATTTGTTAGTTCAAAATTTCTCTTTTGATGCCCTCATGAATCTTCTCATATTCCACATACATTGTATGTGCAATATCAGCAACACAGATGCACTTTCCACAGTTTTTGCATTCACACCTGTTCTGGGTCATCTCTGCAATTACGGAACCTGATTCCAGCACTTCTGGGAGAAAGAAGATTGAATGCTGCTGTGTTGGTTTTGAGGACCTTGACAAAAATTCTATTAGATAAGTTTCCTGTGGGTCTAGGTACACATCATATGGCAAGGGAGCATAGCAGTTTCCTTAGCAGAGGCAATCTACTGTTAATTTTTAAGGTGGCCACCCATTCCAGGTGCTGCAGAAACTCTTCTCTTGCGGGTGAGCCACCACATAGTGGAAAGACACTGCTCCCTGCATCTCTCTGCATTGTGTTTCCATAGAAGCCCTCCTGAGGCACAAGTTTGATGCTGACAAAAAAGGACCAGAACTTCACCAAATACACTTACACCCATGCTCACATCCTCACAGGCAAAAGATACAGTTTAGTCTACCCAGTGCAGGCCAAAATTTGAAAAGGGACTTTTTGGGGCACAGAACTGTATTGTTTAGACCTGGTTTGTAGAACACATTTTAATGGGTGTCTCTCACTACTAAGAGACAAGCACAGGGAATACAACTACTAACAATGGCTTTGCAAATTATTAAAGACTCTTCTTTATCCCAACTGAAGGAAAAAATTACTCCCAAACCAAAGGGCACACAGTTCCTCTCCTAGCAGCACTGGGTTCCTCTCAGAGAGAGAATATTTTTAGTAGTTTTTCAAAGGGCCTGGTATAATAGTGCTGCGCTTACTTCTAATGTACTCTAGACTTGAACTGCTACCAGCGGGAGGGCTGTGTAGGGACTTCTGAGGAACAGTGACAGGCCTTCAACTGACTTTAGTAGCAGCTTTTACACATCTCTTTGGAGCTCAATTAAAACACTTTATTTAATGTATTTCAATTGCTTTCATTAAAGATTTGTTTTGTGCTGTTCTGGTTGGAGTGCTCTCTCAATCTGGTACTTCTCTGAGGTTTCTGACAGGGATGGAAAAGCTACCACAGTTACCCTGTGGACTGTAGACCACTTAATTTTTACAGGAGTCTCTTTACTTTGAAGCACTAATTCTTTGCATGCAAATCATTCCTACCCATAAATTAAATCTGAATTGCTGTAGCAACGTTGGAAAGGCAGTCATGAATAAAGGATGTATTTTATTAGACTTCAGTATGCATGGGTTATGGATCTTCTTTACTTACATCAAAGAGAAATACTCTTAGAGTCAGAGCTGGTAAACTCAACCAAAACTGCAGGACAGTTAGGACAGATTCAAGTGTAACATGGTCTTGAAGGAGATCATTTAATGAAAAATTGGGATGAGCTACTCTGCACCCTCCCTAATTTCTTTTTTACCCAGCATATCACTCTACAGATGCTGGGGCTGACATTCAGCCACTTCTGTTTAGCACGAGATAGATCTTCAGCTCTTAGAAGAGTCAGGCCTAAAGGTACTCCCTATGCTGCTCTGAAATTATTCCCATGTTGCTTCCACTTGGGATTTGTAAAGTTAACATTTGTTCTAGTCATTTCTGCCCATCTTACCTGGTCTTCCCATTCTTCCTTTTTAAATGAAAGTAAACATTCACATGAAAGATGGGCCTTTAAACATCTGAAAAGCATCTAGCTCAGTGACAGACTTCCTCTAGAAAGCTATAGAACTTCCTTGGAAGTTTCCTACAGGGCAGCTCCTGTGTTCATAACTCATAAAAGGTTCACATATTTAGGCTTTCGTGTTCTCTGAGCACAAGCTGTTTGGAGTTTTTCCCCCTCTTTTTAATTAAATTCACTCAAGGCTCACGAAACTAAAGAATCAGGACACCTTTCTACAAAATTTTGCCTGGTTATCTTTGTATAGAACAAGGGAGTTCTTTGTCAAAAGCAGGTTTTGAACTAACTTTTTTTACTATAGAAAATAGCATAAACATCATTTGGTAAACACAGCTGAATTGCAGTATTCCCTTTATAACCTTTCTGAAGACTTGTTTCCCTTAGGAAGATCTTTACAACGAATTCTGAACTTGTTTCCAGTGACAGCTGGCACCTCCTTGCCAAGAGCACAGTCACTCTACTTTGGGCTGTTCATGTTCTTTACCCTTTGCTCTCCCATGAGTATATTTGTTTGGGGGAGTACTGCTGCTTCACTCAGTAAGTGAACAGCCAAAATATTTGAGAAGCTAAGCAATAACTCCGTCGTCCTTTAAACAATTCCAAATCTGCGTTTGTACCCTGCAATTCAATTGTGTAACGTGCAAGTGATGCAACTAGAAAGGAATATCAAACCTTTCTTCCTCCCTTTCAGCTGCCTTGTGAAACATTTAAGGGAGGCTCAGATGATTTTCCAGCTTAAGAGAAAACGAGGCATTACTTACACTACAAGGGGCCCCATCTATTACCCTCAGGACATGAGGATAACGCCTACTGACATCACTAGAGATTACTCATCTATAGGGTGGGAGAACAGGAGACAAAGTTATTCTGTTCAGACTGCATGTCTAGATCCCAGAGCTTCTCCTAATTTGTCTTGAAATTTCCAGCCATCACACTACTTTGCCAAACCACCCAGTTTCTTGGCCTCTCAGCTTACCTGATCTGCCTTTTACCCTCACAGTCTTGCTTTTTCACCATTTCATTAGCTAAAGGTTTTAATGTGGGTTTTGCAGACATTTTGTAACTACTCAAAGAATCATCAAAGAAAAAGACTAACACACAAAATATCATGTTCTAGAATGTTCCAAAAATAATAACCACAAAGACCTGCTAAAAAACCATTTTTTTTTAAGCAATAGTGAAACATGAACTGTTGCTTTTTAAGCAGTTAAACAGCCATTCCTAAAAATATATTGTTGTTTGGTACCAGGAAGATTAATGTTCTGCATATGTAACAACAGAAGAAACTTTTTAAAATGAGGGAAGAGAACTGGAAGAGTGGCAGGGCTTAGAAATGCTGGAAAGAAGGCCAGAGAAGTAGGTAATAGTTGGCTAGAGATCCATTTTCAAGGAAGTAGCATAAGATGAGCAAGGCATCTAAAAAGATGAATGAAAAATATACTTCCTTGGACCTTGAACAAGGCTATGAAAGACTGATGATTTTTTCCTTCTAATAACAGGACTTAATTTATTCCTTTTCCTGAAGAAGACTCCTAAAATTTGAGTTTACACGAAGAAACACAGCATTGTACCATGTATCCAGTTGGCCAGCTGTCAGTCAGTCCCTTCTTTTTTTCACTCCTTATCTCTTTGGCTTTCACCCATGTTCTTCTCTTATCTCTTTTTCTCTCTCAAGCATCTCTGTCACCTTCCCCTTCTCAGGGATGCTTGCATCACTTCCCATTTCCACTCCTAATTCACTTGTCCTCTCTGCTGATTTTACTTTGTCCCTCACTTTGTCTCCCTCTGGTGTCTATATTTCTGACATGGAAAGCGGAGCTGGGATTGTCTCCTCATATCATCAGTCATGGAAGTCATACTCTACAAGCAGCAGGTGCTTTAAGCAGGGCCTGTGTTTCCACTGCTTTTCCCAATGAAAAATGCTTCACTGAGTGATGTGACAGGGAGGACTTTTTGGGACAGTTGATGGCAGTTCTTCCTGGAAGGCTTCACAGCTCCACAGGAAGCTCTCACTCATGCTTGCAGATAAGGCAAATGGATCAGTTCATCTGTAACCCATGACAGGATTGTATGATCACATGCAGAGTGATGTAGACACCAAGTAGGTTGCCAGGAGGCTGACTGCTGATCTGTAAGGTTCCCTAAGTAAGATGATGGACTCTCTCCTGCACTTTCCCATTCCTATTGCTGTGGTCCATTAAGGAAAGGGATTATAAAGCAATCTCTTGACCAAATAAGTGACAGCAGAAGCTGAAAATAGCACAGGCACAGACTTTGTAATCAATGCCAAGAACTAAAACATGAATGTTAATCCTTTCTATGAGAAAAATAAAGAAGTAAAACATTAGCATCTTAGCCCCGCAGAAAACAAAATCCTACTTCCCGCAGAAGCACAGTTTTAATAGTAGTAAACCAAGGGGAATCCAATCAGCATCCTTCCTAAGCAAAGCAGTGTTACAGAGTAGGGGACAAATGTTCAATAACTGGAGAGCTAACATTTAGCACCGCAGTGGGGTATAAATCCTGAGCACTCACCGCTTATATAAAAAACAGACAAATCACAAACAAACAAAAACAAAAAACAAAACAAAACAAAAAACAAACACCCAAACCAACCAAACAAAAACCAACCAACCAACCAAAAAAAAGCATAACGCCCCCCAAAAAACCCCCCCACCCAAATAAACCAAAAAACCAGTACTCAATTCAGCCTTTTTTCCAATGAACACCTTTCCGCAATCCTATCCTTCAAACAGTGACAAAAAAAGAAAAAAATAATTAGAAGAAATGAACCCTGGAGAAAAACAGGGGGTTTTATTCATAGAGAAAGCTTACTGGATCACTGATCCTAGGACTTCATAAGGTTTGGTAAAGTCAAGGTTCCAGGATGTCTTTGGCAGAGACACAGGAACACAGAGATAGACAGCCTGAATGCCACCACTGTTCTTCTGTCCTACTGGTTGGCTCTGGGTCCAAGGTACCATTTTATCCATCTGAATCTGGGCCAGAGTATATTTCAGTGTTCTTTATTGACTAGGCTACGTGTTGACATCCAGTCTTGTGGTAATGATGATGACTACTAGCTACTACTAATGATGATGACTACTACTAGCTGAAGGAGGAACAAAATCAAGTCTTCTCTTCCCCTAAGATCACTTCTTTGTCTGCTTAGAGGTAACAGAGCCACTCTCGAACAACACAGAATGTAAGGGAATACTCCAAGCAGGAGGGACCAGCCACCTTTTAATGTTGGTGTGGGAAATGAGGCCACTCAGAGCTCATGACAGCTTGTCAGTATTGCCATCAACTTCAGCCGGGACAGGAATTGCCTGGAGATCAAAGAACCATCTGGTGGCAACCACTGGTGTACTGCCTCCAGCGTAGCCAGTCTCTCTTGCTCGCAGAACTGTAGAGATAGAAAAGGTCCCCAACACAAAGCAGGCAAAACACTTCCAAGGTTATTCATAACAAGACTATCTTACAGCCATCCTTCCTGAGGAAGGTTCACAATCTGTTTCACCACTTTGCTACCCTTGTAAATACAATTTTTATAATATACGTGTTATGTCACAGACTAGATGTTTATTTTTTCCCTATGATCACAAACTTGTAGAAAAGGCATTGCCGACCTCTTCATAACAGGCCTTGCTATACTGGCAGCCATTAGTGTAGACCATCTTCTCTTTTTTGGAGGGGGAGGGGGGTAAAAAAACCCCAAAAGTTCCTCATGTTTTCCTCATAGGTCACTTCTAAATCTCTTGTCATTCCTACTGTTGCACTCTGGAACTCCTCTGATTTACCCACAACTTTGTCATAGTGCTGGAAAAAGCTAAGCACGGAACTGCAACCAGAATGTGACTGGAAAGTGGTAAGTAAAATGCTATCATACTACCCTTGGTAGTATGTTTGTTCTCCTCTGCCCTGTTTTTGTTTTTTTTTTTATTAAACCCAAGTCATCACACAAACTTCAGTGCATCTTCTGTTCTATAGGCCAAATTCTTAATGAAAAATACTCTGGAGGAGCAGGCCCAAGGGAAACCAATGAAGGATTTAACTTCAGATGTCACTGATGGGACATCAGAAGGAGGAGACTGTTTCGTTTAGACACTCAGCATAAGAATTCCTATCTTCCAGATGACTGAGAAGAAAAGATTAGCAAACCTGATGACATGATAACAGAGAGCTTTTGGAACAGACTGGGAAATGGCAGAGAGCCCAAGGAAGAGACAAAGATGAGCAAGAAGCACATGGTGAACTGAGAGGAGGAAACAGAATGAAAAAGTAAACCCCTGGCACTGGTGTGAGTTTGGCCTGGAAAACATGTGAACTACTTCCACTCGACATAAAGTCATTATCATGTATCCTGTTTTCGGCTGAGATAGAGTAAATTTTCTTCCCAGTAGCTGGTGTAGTGCTATGTTTTGAATTCAGGATGAGAATAATATTCATGACACGCTACTGTTTTAGTTCTTGAGTCAAGGATTCTTCAACCTCTGACCTCTTCTCACCAGCGAGGAGGCTTGAGATGCACCAGAAGCTGGGAGGGAACACAGCCAGAACAGCTGATCTCAACTGACCCAAGGGACACTCCATACAATAGGATACCGTGCTCATCCTGTAGAGCTGGGGGAAGGAGGAAGGAGGGGACATTCAGAGTGATGGCATTTGTCTTCCCAAGTCACTGTGTCATGTGATGGAGCTCTGCTTTCCTGAGGATGGCTGAACATCTGCCTGCCCATGGGATGTGGTGAATGCATTCCTTGCTTTGCTTTACCTGTATGACTCAATCCACAAGTTTTTTATGTTATGCTTCTGATTCTCCTCCCCGTCCCACTGGGAGGGGAGTGAACGAGCAGCTTTATGACATATCATGTCATAAAGAAGTAACTTAAAGCTTTTGTGGAACATTTCAGCTACTGTTGGCAATGGAAGACTCCATTAGCCAAGATGAAAATTGGAGACAACTCTTTCTAACTTCAACTTTGAAGAGAATGGAGAATGAATAGATAAATTACTAGCACAAATCAACTAATACACACTGATTTATAACCACAAATTAATTGTGAGTTTGGAAAGTAAAGGCATGAACTGCACCTGTAATTTGGAAGCTAGAATAAAGATAACAAACCCACCCCACTGTTTCTATAAACATATATTTTACTTTGAAGAACATGACAAAGGGTTAAAAGCCTGGCAAGCCAGCAGTGAAGAATTGCATCTAACATTACCTCCCCAAAAAGGAAAGACAGAGAATGAAAAGTAAACAAGTAAGACATAGAAGGGAATAAAAGAATTTAAAAATACAAAAGAGAAATAAATTATTAAAAAAGAGAGAAGGAAGTAGCCTTTTACCAACCACTAACGAAGGCCAGTCTATCATTCTGCAGATAAAGAGATTCACTCTGTTTCTACTATTTTACAGAAAGCATTTGTCCTTTTTTTTTCTTTTTCTGTCAGTTTTGCTCTCCTTACTCTGTTTATACCTTTCAACTTGTTCTTTCCCCATCTTAATGTGTTTGGAATGACTTCAGAAATCAAATAACATGGAAATAAAACTCCAATAAGAGATCTGCTTACTGACACCTCCAGAATTCAGATTTTGGCAGTGATGAAAATGAATTCTGGTACTATTCAGCAAGCCTTAGACAGAAATAAACAGATTTACAGAAATAACTGTTTTTGTGGAAAGTGTCTACCATCTACAAAATTTCTTGACTACTGTCAAAATCTTAATCCAAACATTTTTGGCTACAAATAAGAATGAAGGAGAATGAGTCAAGATCGATTTTTTGGGGGATGGTGAGGGGTAGCCTGTCAAATAAAGAAATGAGGTTTTTCAAGAAAAAAAATTACAACCTGGAGAAAAAAAAAAAAAAGAGATACATGCATAAAAGGCAAGCAGTACCTGCAAAAGTCTTCCAACGATTAATTTGTTTCCAAATGCAGACAATTACAGACTTCTCATCAGCTCTTCCCTCAGGCCATTCTCAATTCCCTTTGAAATTCTGTAACTACAGAACATGTTTTTAAACAGTGGGCATATGTAATGATTTGAACAGTTTATCACAAGGTGTCAGATTTTCCAGCAGTAAATACATTTAAGATCAGGACCAGATTGTTGAAAGCACAAATACTGTTATCCTTTTTTGACCCAAGAAGTTAGCAGAAATTCAGGGTCAAAATGTCATTTTATTCTAAAAAAGAAGTTGATATAGAGGATGCATATCTCTTACACAGTCTTGTTATTTACAGTGAGGGTACTAGAAAATCTATTTCCCTGAACACAGTAGGAGATAGCTTATTTGCTCACTGTGCTCAGCTTCCATCTAGCTGACAATGAACTCAACCCCCTCTCTTGTAAGTTTCCATTCATCTCTCAGGGTTTTCGCTTAATGATTGCTTTGCTTGACTTCTTGCTTCTCTTCATCCAGAGGTCTGCAGTTATAATTGCTTCTTTTTCATGGCAAGACAGGCAAAAAAAAAACATAGAATAACAGAATCACAGAATATACTGAGTTAAAGGGACCCATCAGGATCACCGAATCCAACTACTTGCCCTGTACAGGACACCCCAAGAATCACACCATGTGCCTGAGAGCATTGTCCAAATGCTTCTTGAACTCCTTCAGGCTTGGTGCTGTGACCATTTCCCTGAGGAGCCTGTTCCAGTGCTCAACCACCCTCTGGGTGAAAAACCTTTTTTATGATATCCAACCTAAACCTTCCCTGTCTCAGTTTCAGGCCATTTGAGTCCTGCCACTGGTCACAAGAGGGAAGAGATGAGTGCCTGCCCCTCTGCTTCCTCTCATGAGGATGTTGAAGATGGCAATGAGGTCCCCCCTCAGTTTCCTCCAGGGTGAACAGACCAAGTGACCTCAGCCACTCCTCATATGATTCCCCTCCAGACTCTTCACCATCCTTCTTGCCCTCCTTTGGACACTCTCTAAAAGCTTAATATCTTTCTTATATTGTGGTGTCAAAAACTGCACATAATATTCAAGGTGAGGCCACACCAGTGCAGAGCAGAGCGGGACAATCCTCTTCCTTGACCGGCTTGCGATGCTTTGCCTGATGCCCCCCAGGACACAGTTGGCCCTCCTGGCTGCCCGGGCACTGCTGACTCCTATTCAACTTGCTGTTGTCCCAGACCCTGAGATCCCTTTCCGCGGCACTACTCTCCAGCCCCTTATTCCCTAGTCTATACACACATATATGTTCATGCAAGCAATGATATATGCTTGTACTTTCTATCAAAGCTGTTACATTTCAACAGTTTTTTCCAATGAAGAACACTCACTGTTGATTGCACTTTTGAGTATCAAAAAAGGACATCAGCTCACCTACTGGTTACAAAAAGAATTAAGCTGACCCACGGTAATATATCTTCATCCCACCACAAGATATTGATACTAATATAGGAATTATTAAGTCACATTCCAGAGCCATAATGGTCTCCCAAACTTAACAGCTATGAATGTCTATCAACAATAAATGAAAGACACATTCAGGTCAGATATTAACTATGTTTTAAAATCCCATTTCTGTCTGTAATTTTCAGGAAAGAAGAGTTGTTACGGTGACTTCACTGTCAGACAAGTAAAAATAAAAGAACAAAAAAGACACGTTTGTGAGGATCTGTATTTTTGATGGCTGACATAAATTTCAATTGGAGCGAGCTGCTGTACTGTGCAGAAATGAAACTGGCCTCTCTTACACTGACACAAATTAGTTAAAATGAACTAAAAAACCCAGAGTGGTTCAAAGCTCTATCACAGCTGAAATACTCTCAGAGTGGGGAAGACAAGGATTTAAAAACAGACATTTAAGGGTTTATACCAACTGACATAAAACGTCATTTGAAGGTAAGGTAATTTTTGACAATGGCACTTGTAGGAGGACTTTCAGCTTCCTTAAAGACTGACTGTGAAGCTGCATTACAGAAAGTTGAGGAGCCTGGCATTCCCTGTAGTGTCACAGATTTCCTTCTTATATGAGAGTTCCCTCTACAAGGAAAACAGAAAAGAGTGAAAAGAGTTGGTGTACACATTTGGCCAAAGACAGGCCAAAGAACCACTTCAAGGTGGTTCTTTGAACCACCAAAGGAAGGACTCTAGAAGGAGCTGGGGAAGATACTTGGGCTCCAGAAGGAAAAAGCATTTGCTACAGGTGATTTATCCCACTCCAACAAAAATGGTTGTGAAAAGCCGTTTCCATAAAATATCCTCTGCATTGCTGCTGCTGTCTCTCGCAGAAAAAGCTCAGTCAAATTGGTGGGCAGTTGCCAATATTCTGAAAAGGATATTTTGTAAAAACCAGAAGTACACACCATGGACGGAGACAACACGACCAACTTGCAGGGACAGTGGATAAAACTGCAGTCAAAGTTGATTAGACTATCGTCACTGAAATTTAAGAGACAATTCTCAAAGTTCAACTTTCTTTCGAAATGTAGATATCTAAGTCAAGAACTATCAGAAATTTGTATACTAAAGCATGGGGAAAGGCAGGAAAAGGAAAAACAAATCCAATAAAAGGTGGAGAAATAAAACAGAGATCCTCTGGTGATAAAGTTCTCCACTCATTAAAGAAGTCTGCTTCCAAACTAGCCAGATAAATAAATGGGGAAAGATACAAACTGTGGGAGCAGAAGAGGCGAAAAATCCTCAAATGCATGAAAAATTTGTTAATCCTTTTAGCAGGGCTATTTGGCAATACGAAGTGGGTATCTAAAAGAGGTTATGAGTTTCAGGTCAGCTTTCCTGGCATGCCTCTCAAGACTCATGGACCCCAATGAATGGAAGATAGGCAACTAGTTCAGGCAAGGGTATTTCTGGTTGCAGTGGGAAAAAAACAGATTACTCTTGTCTTAGTTTTGATATTAGAATGCAAATCTTCTGTGACCAAAACAGCAGCATCCACTGTCACACTTGGAGGTCATGGGGGCAGTGTCAGTTTTGCAGAGAAGACTACATCTCCCCTACCCGAGAGACCTTCAGTTCTTGTAGGTGAGAGGTGCATCCCCAATTGCATTGTCAGTGAATGAAAGGGACTGGCAAATTCTAAATTTTCATGTCTTTGCCTGAAGTAGCTTGTAGGTTAAAACCCCTAAGCATTGCTTTATTTTCTATTATGTTTTCCTTGGTTTAGCAAGGGGCTATGCTGCTGTTAAATCCCAGAAAATTGCTCGAGGGAACAGACCTAAGAAACCCTGGCCTGAACTATGAAAGCCTACCCAGAACAGATGCATTTAAAGTCCCACAGTGATGCAGTTATTCTTTGCTATTTCTGTTTCCTTTAGGTACCATTTTCATACCAAAACTGCACCAGGGTATTATTTAGAGGCTGCAGACAGATTTTTCAGAGCACTTGAAAAAACCCACAGTAAAGGTCATGGTATTATATGCATATTGACCTGATTAAAACAAAATATAAGAAATCCGTCCATCCATAAAAATAAAACATCAGTGCTAATCCTTGGAGGAGGTTCCACGTAATGTAATTAGCACCTGAGATAGAAAAAGGGAATGTATTCAGTTCTCCAGAGAGAATTTTGTTCAAAGACACCAAAGTGTCCCACAAATATGGGTTAAGAGGACATGTGAAGATCATTTATGGATTGAAAAACCTAAAACCAGTGTCAGACATACTTCATACCGGCCTCAAAGGTACACTGACAGACAGTAAGACAACTCTTCACCTTTTATCACATACATCCAAAATGTAATCTGACTCTCACAAAAGGATTCATGTTTGTGATACAGGCAAAAAATCTTTCTCCAGAGCAAAGCTGGGGAGGGTTTCTTAATGAGCTAGAATGTTCTAGGAGAATGCTCTTAGTCCCTGCTGTCAGTCTTCCTACATATACCTCAGCTAGCCATGTACTTTATGCATCTGAGCAGCATTTTGACTAGACTACAAATAGTTTCTTTCATACATACTATTTCTTTTCCTGAAGTAGTCATCACTGAAGCACAAGTTCAGCAATATTGTAACTGCTCTCTGTTACCTCTAAATTTAGGAATATAAAATCTAAACAGGAGAGTCAGCTACAAAAAGTAGGCATGTTGAGACTGTGGTCCATATTTAGTTTTGTTAAATTGCAGATTGTCTAAAATGGAGCATTAAGTGTTATAGACTACATTTCAATATACCTATCTTAATTATAAGGCTGTATTATATCTTTTGACAGCCTAGTGATAAAAATCTTCATGAAAAATGGAGCAGATTTGTGATCTGGGGTTTCAGAAGGGGACAAAATGATTCTGTGAAAACCTGCATCACACAAATAACTGAGAATCACTATATGAAGGAGGAACATCAGAAGAAAACAGACTGCAGTTGTGGGATATACTCTTAAAGATTGGCGGACATCTTCTCCAGATCACAGGAAAATCAGGATCCAGGGTCATTTACTTTGCCTGAGAAAGCATCAAACTGATGATGAGCAAAACATGTTCAGAGGGCTGGGCCCTAAGCCAGAAGCACAACCAGAACAACTAAATTTACCACTACACAGTAGTGGTCACATCCACCTCTCAGTGAAACACCACAGGGCTGTGTAATAAGGCTGTGCAAATCAGTGCCTAACAGTTTTGACAGATTTTCTCTCAAAAATTTTGGCAGGGCTGGGAGGTTGTTGAAAATCTGATGGGAACACACCCTCAGCTGCTCTGCTCCACATCCAGCATCTTGTTTCAAATCCTCTTTCACAGCATGCAGGGCTCTGCGCAAACCCAAGCCTTCTCTCAAAGCCTTCATTGTCATCATCACTTAACAAGGCTGTTTACATCTAGCTGAAATTCTGTTCTGTGCTCATGGTGATCATTAACAGGGCTGAAGATACCCCTTGCATGTCCTGACCCCTGGCAGTACTGCCACACTTTTTTTCTCACTACTTTATTGCTCTTCTGCTAAACGCACATGGCTGTTGTTAAAATCCCAGCCAGCTGCTAACAACTGCTAGGTTTTTCCCCAGTTCATTAGGAGGCCACAAATAGTTTTAAATCATGAAGCTAATTAAGCAAAAATAAGATTGCCAAATGGTCTAGGCCTCAAATAAAATACGCATCTAGAAATTGCTGATCTGATAAAAGACCACAGGAAAGAGTTCAGCAGCAGAGGCAGACTCTACCTCAGTTCACCAACTTCCCCTATGTACATACCAAAGTGTTATCTCTGTGAATCAATGCCTTGGTGCTCCTCAGTGCTGGCCAGGAACAGTAGGTTTTGGCATCACAGCCTGCTGTTAAAGAGGGCCGTACAAAATTTGTACTCCCTATTAGCCCATCAGACTAACGACCTCCTGTGAAAGGCATTTCCACACTTGCACAATGCCTCCCCCTACTCCTGGCAGAATGGATGTCCAGAGACAGCTTTGCTGATCACCCTGGTAAGAGCAAGATACTGATCAACCTGCATCTGTATCAGAGGCTACAAAAGGCAGCCTTGATGTTTCACATTACACAGCCAATCGGTTTTCATCTTGAAGGCCTGCAGTAGGTAAGTCTGAGGGCCATTTCTTAAGAGTGATACAAACCCCTGTGCTTCAACACCGTGAGCTCCATGCTGCAAATAGCCACACGGAGACATTACCCAAGAGAGCTGGCAGCCGCCTTTGATGCCTTGGGGCTGAGTTCAGCAGAGTAGAAGCAAGTTTGCCTGGGTCTGCTCCTATGCAGCCATGTGGCTCATGGCCAGTGCTGTGTTCACTTCAGGTGATGTACACATCCCCTTCCAGCAGCCTCCGCCATCAGAGATGCGAGCAGTGATGTGCTTATACAGCAATGTGCTGCACTGCTTGGATTTCTCCTAGGCATCTAATATGGGGTTAGTGTTCTCTGGTTTTTTTCTCCCAGGTTCTTTGCCCTATTAGAGATATACCTTGGGGCTGGATTTGGGAGAATGCCTTCCAATAGGAATGAAAACTGATTGCATATTTCCCCTCTTATACACTTTTGTGGAAAGCCAATACAGCTCACTTTTTTCACAGGTGATAAAATACTACTGATGTAATTCATAACAGCTACAAACAGAACAAACCCTATACAATATTACAATTGATATTATAAATTAATTCATTTTAATAATGAAATATACATTAGTAATTATTAATAAATTAATTTATATTAATAAATGAATAATTAAAAGTTTTATTATATTTTGAACACGAGCTTAGGAAAAAAAATTTTTTTTCATTAATTTCAGACTTCAAAACACTTAATCACAACATGACAGAAAGCTGAAGATTGGCTTTTTTGAGGAACATTTTTTAAGAGACCAAACAGAATTAAGAGTTATCAAATTGATAAAGAACAAATTTCTTATATTTGTTCTATTTTTTTCTGGTCCTTACAGCTGNAAAAAAAAAAAAAAAAAAAAAAAAAAGAAAGGAAAATGAAATGCATTAAGAACAAAAAACCATTCTATTAAAAATTTTAAATAATGTATTTAAAATCACATGAGAATAGAAATACTATATCTCCAGTATTTCTAAGAAAGGTGAAAGACTACACTGTGAAAGATAACAACCAGCATTTCATTAAAGTCAATGAGAGTCAAACAAAGAAACATCATTAGAAGAGAGATGCTGGGATTCTGCTGTTTCCCCAGAGTCTCAAATGCTTTTCTAACTTTGATCCTCCTTTAACCACTGTTTTACACACACACAAGGATTGCTTAGGGTCACATGTTGAGCTGTATGCAAGATGATATCCCAGAGTGATCTGTAGACAGAATTTGGTTTTTAGAGGCTGGTAAATAAAGACCCTTCAAAAACTGACTCTCACAAACAATGAGAATGACTAACAGTGTCAGGCACATCACAGCAAGGTGAATCTGAGACAGAGAAGGCTGGCACAGAAAATCTGTGTATCTTATGAGGCTGAATGCAACTTACTTTCCTACAGAAACACGTTAGAAGATCCACTTATCAAAAACTTATGACTAAGCAGAAATCTTCCCAGTAAATATACTCTCGATGTGATTAAACAAACAAACAAACTGCTTCACTAGCCAGAAGTCAAGACAAGGAAGCAGTTTTTCCTGGACCTGCAATAATCCACAGTCCTGAATTTGAGTTTAGTTCCAGCATGGAAGTGGAGGCTTAAGAGTAATGGGAGACAGAAACTTTCAGCTTTCTCCTGGGAGAAGAAAAACATGTTTTAGTCTAAGGAGAGCCCTGAGAGTTTCTAATTCAAAGTCTCTTCATTTTTGCAAAAGCGAGTGCATTTGGAATTTATAGACCTGTTTGTCTACCATCTAGACATAACCAAAACCAACAATACTCACACGAAGAGCAGGAAACTCCAAGATATTTTTCTGCCTTGAGGGAACACAGCCTGTCCTGCCCAGCCCTCAGCTGTTGCTGCAGGTGTGGAGGAGCACTATGTCCTGTGTGAAAGGCTTTGGATTGAAAATCTCTACACAATCATCTCTTGCCTACTAATAGGCCAATCCTTGGGACTTGACTTCAGATAGCACTGATTTACAAACGGATTCTCAGTCCTTTTCAAACTGAACAATTCATGTCCTCATCTAGCACTGCTCCACTACCACTGAACAGATATTTCTGTTAAATGCTAAGTAAACTAGCTAACTGAATAAATAAAGATCCCTGGAGTTCTGAAAGCCTCGTCCTTTCCTCACCTCCCTGCATCAAGAGCAGGTACTGACAGTAGGAGAGGGGCATAAAGATAGAGGATTTTCTCTTTCTCTTTATGGCTGGGGTGAAAAGGGCCAAAGCTAGCTTTTAATGTTTGTTTTTCTCACCACAGGAGCTTGTTACAGGAGCCATGGTGCTCTGGAGTCTGGCTTTTCTAGCAGAAGGTTTCAAAACCGAAACACAGACAACTCTTTCATAGATATACATTTGTTATTTGTGGCACATAGAGGCTGGATAGGCAGGGCACAAAGATGTTAGTGACACTCACTTGGAACAACACAGGTAATTCCTGCTGGCTTCATCCACGCACAAGCACTCTGTCACAGAAACACAGGCTGATAAAATCTTGATGCTGTAAAGCCTTATTTTCCTATGGGTGTATTGCACACAGGTCTAGAGTAGGGTTACGGCACTGGTGTATTGCTTGGACCAATCTAATTCTCTCCTGTGGATTTCCATCTTCCTCCTTTTTCACTAAGGCAAATTAATGATTCTTAAGCTTGCCAATCCACACTCATTTGGAATGAGGTTTATTTATCCTGGCTTCACTTTTATAGTCATCTCTTCATAGCTCCATAGCACTCCCAAAGAGAGTAGGTTTACTGTGCATTTTAATGGAGATTTTAGAGGTTTTGCAGATTCAGAAAGGAGAATCATATCCACATACAAAAGGCAAGCTGAGCTGCTGGGTGTTAGAGGGGACATCGCTTTTGTGTGCTTGCCAGAGAATGCAACTAGGACAAAAAATACCAAAATTCCCAAAGATTTATCAAAGCAGTCTCTCTTAGCTAACTGAAATCTGCTGGTCACTTTTCAAGCAAGTGAAATAAAAAAACCCAAATTCTTGTTGCATCCACCGATTGATTATACATTGATACACATCTTCCTGTGAAAGTTCCCCTCTGTTTTAAGAAGTTTATGCCAGAAATGTATTTGTATAACTCTCACCCCATTCATTTTCCAGTAAAATGTTAACCCTTAAAAAATCTCCTTTTTTATTTGTCTCATCTATTTCCTGTGTGATTAGCATGAGAATTAAGTTGAATATCTGCTGGAGGCCAGGAACAAAAGCCTAGAGAGAAGTTAAAAGAATAATGAGATCTTGATAACACACTAGAATCCAAGGGAAGACAAAAGAAAGACAAATTACAAGAGGGTGAAAGACATATGCAGGAGAATAACTGGATAATTTGACGAAAGTCTTTAAATATTGCACATAAATATCAGGAACATGGAGAGTAACCCAGGAAAACATAATAATTCTGTAGACAACCAAAGATTTGACTGTGGGACTTCATTGGGTAAATAGCTGGATAGAAGTATGGGTATAGAATGAAATAAAAGAGACAAAGGTGCTACATTCTATCTAAGAAACAAAGAAGAAAATTAGGAAAGAAGTAAAATAGGACAGAAAAAACTTACTCAAAAGGTTGCAAAGAGGTTTCTGAATGAGATTAAATAGGTAAATGACAACTACAATGTTTTGAGGTCGACCTCCTATTCAGGAGAATAAAGCAGTGAGACTAAGTAGCTGACAGAAGCACCCCAAAATCAAAATCTGAGGGAAAAGGTGGGCTTTATATCTCCATATACCTTCCAGACAACCAGTATCCTAGGTCTTATAATTCCCTAGGGTATCATAAAGCTTGTAAAGAACTATTCCAGATCTGCTTCTAACTTCACCTAAAACTTTGAAGGAACTAGGTGAAAGTATCCAGAAACAGTAGAGGTCTCTCTTTTTACTTTTTTTTAATTTTTTTTCAAGAAAGAAAGGAAAACAAGAATGACAGAACAAGATTTAATTTCAGCTTCCTACACAGAAGCTGTTGCTTAAGTCAATGTTGATAAATAGCTTTGAAATTTTAATCCATTGGCCATCTCTTCCCCCCTATTGAGTTGTTCTTTGAAAGTGGAATGGGAATCAAATTTCCAGACACACACACTTCCTCCCATTGTAGCTGTACTCTGGTCAGAAGACAGAAAATATCATCTATTTAAAAATCTACCAGCACTGCAACATTCTCTGCAAACGTATGACCTAACAGTTGTATGGTGGCCTTTCTGCTAGGGTCACAACTCACATGCACTGTTAGCAGATCCCAGTGCTAGTTTTTGAGTCACCAATGTCATTTCCCCTAAGGTCGTATTTGCTACGCTTTATCCAGTCTCACCGGTCACCCTGACCTGGAGTTCACTCCTCTAACAACTCCCCCTGCTGCCATTCATTCTCGGTCTCTTCTCCCTCTGGCAGGTTCAAGTGTTTTTCTATCCTTTCAAAAACTTTTAGCTGCCTCTCCTCAGAGGTGTGATGGGATTCGTTACAAGTTCATCAGCTGTGAGGACTTGGTTCCTGTGCTGACAGTTCTATAAAGCCACAGTAGTTTAAGCTGCTATGAGAATCTGCTGCCTAGGTCCCATCCCCACATTTTTCTCACAGAAATCAGAAAATTTAGTGTTCAAAAACAGTTAAGAAAAGGATATCCATTTTTGCAGGAGAAAGAGATAGCATCCACAGCACTGAGCAAAATTGTAACTTCCATAAAACACAGGGTAACACTGGGAAATATAGTGTAACAGTTCCTAAAACCATCCAGTTGCTGTAAGGAACAGAGCCCAAGGAACTGTAGGGAGTAATAAAAAGGGAATAGGCAAAAAAAGGGAAAACAACAGTAAAATCAAGCAAGCCAAACACAATCTCAGTCCACCAGCCTGTCCAGATTTGTGTGCTGTTCCAAGGAAACCTCTTCCAGAACAGAGAGCTACCAAAGACACCACTACCCCCTCCCCAAACCTTCAAATCCCAACCCAAATCCATAAATCCATAAACCCTTGTTTTCTGCAGCAATAAGACAGAGCACAACATGCCCAGTTTTCTTCCACCTTGCAGTGCACTGCATCCTTTCTAGGAACTTCTTGCGGGTAAGACATGGCCCCAGATGAAAATTCCCCACACAGTCACACTAGCAACAGCAATTTACAACTGCTTCCATTATATCTAACTCAAAAAATGAAAAGGAAGGTTGAGGTGGCAGTTAATCTTCAAGCAACTTGGCAGTCATATGGAAGGTATTATGAACTTGAAATTACTCTTATTTTATCTTGATGTCTTTGTTTCATTCTTTGCAAAGTTTAACATTAAAATCTATTACAGTTTTGGAGCAAGAAACCATCACACCTAATTTAAGGCCCTTGAGTTCCCACAAACAGCAGATAATTGTAATATACAATTAGGCAAGTACAAAATTAATCCTACTGCACAAGTGAAAAATAGCTGATATGTTGGGTTTTTTTCCTCCCATGCATTGCCAAGTTTGTAAAACAACAATTCACCCAAAAACAGATGTGGCAGCTAAAAAGAAGCAGCTGTACTAGAAACTACTTTTGTGTGAAGAAAGCAAAGTAACTCCAAAAAAACTTCACCAAATCTTCTCTGGGTACTCCTTGGTTGGCTTCTGTTCATCATTTATCTACTTAAATAATAATAAAAAAAAAAAAATAGGTCAAACTGAGAGGGAGACTGAGGAAAAGGAATGTGCCAAGTGAGAGATTGAGGAAGAGGAATATGACAGCCAATAAGTAGGCTTATGGGCTCTAAAAAGTTCCCATCAATAACTGTCAGAATACCCAGCTAAAAATTATCACTTCAGAACACTATGGGAAAGCAGCTAATAAATAAACTGATGAGGCCAAGATTGAAAGCAGTTGCAAGGAATGCACATTGAGCCTGGCTCAAGGTACAAAGGATCTCTGCCCTGGTGCCAAAACCACATGAATCTAATGACACTACTCAGTTTATATGAGGACATATGACCCAAAAATGCCTCTTAGCAAGGAACTTCGGCCAAGTTACCCTCTATTCACATTGGTGACAGAGTTTGCTTTTAGTATCAAAACTGCACTTGCAAAAAATTTAAGCACACAGCTTAAATGTAGGTGAATAAGGGAACTATTTACTTCCAACAGTTGTGGAAATTATTCACTATCGATAGACATGTAAAAGCAAGTAAAATATTCTTAAAAGCTAAGTATTCCAGGAAACCTTGGGGTGTTTTTGGTTGGCCCATAATGAGTATTGACACTGACATCAGTTACATAGGGAACTTTGCAGAGCTGAAAACTAAGTAACAAATTATCCACCATCATACATCGCCTTTAGCCAGTGAAAATAAAGTGACAGACTAACAGGATGAACTGACAGGATGACCAAACTTTTTCCCTCAATGTGTCTCCACTCAAGTATATTATTTATCTGAATAATGGAACAAATTTCATTTTGCAGTAACAATTTAACAATGTCAATAAAAACTTACAGCATTAGCCCCAATAAAATCAACTGTCACTAAAAGGAGAGAGAAATCCTCGCTGCGTAAGCAATTTGCAACTCATCACTATGAACTTGGTCAAGTTGATACAATTGGAACTGGCAATGACTTTTATTTAGCTAGGACAAAGCAGCAGCTCTCTTGTCTGCAGGAAATCTGCTAGAGAACGAGACCTTCATGGCATAGGGGCAAGACAGATTCCAGAAATCGGTCTCCACAGCTTACACTGAGATCTGCCAGTTTAGTGCAGCAAGTTTCCAGTGACTGCACATTTCTGTCCACAAATCTTAGGGGATACAGCAAGTTCCCACTGTAATTCACACCTGCAATGTGTCTCATTGCTTAAAAACATGTCAGGACTGGTATATCACTGGATATCCCCTCTATGGTCAGGGAGGACTGATTGCCACAGAATCTAGGGAAGGAAGCTTATACAGCCACTACTACAGCTAAGCTCAGAATCACCAGAATCACTTCCTGGACCGTAACTAGCTTCAAAAGCAAGTAATGAGGAAAAATATATCCCCACACTCACAAAACAGATTGATATGAGCAAGAGGGAAGTTAGGAGTCAGAATCACAACTGGGTGTCTGCAAGAGATCTTGTCCTCTTCCTATTTCACCTATCTCTTAGTTTTACATTTCCCATTAAGGAACACCTCAAGCTTCTTGTGTTTTTACTGAGGAGCAATTTATAGCTGGCCCTATTTAGATAACACTGCTTGGGATTCAGTTCATTTTCACAGACCCCTGAAATACAGAGGATCAGGAATTGCACAGAAGCCATCCTATGAAACTGGGAACTTCTCCAGGGTAGTAAAGACAGCTGAAGGCAATGAATACTACAGTTAACTCAGGTTATGGCATTCAAAACTCTCACTTGGGGTCCTCAGATGGCATCCTTTTTGTACAGTAACTTTAAAATTGTCTGTCTCTGACTGAAACCAATATGATCAACAATGCGACAAGCTGCACCCAGCCTAACAGCAATAGGACAATGTGCCTCCTCAGAATAAATAGTTCTTTAGCAGTGAACCAGCTGTATGGATAGCTTGGCCTAGGCACGGTTTCCTCTCCCAAAAATACATTAAGATTAAAGACTCGTAAAATTTCCTTTTGTGACTCTCTCCTCTGGAACTGCCACTGCTTAGGTAATTCAACAGTCTTAAAAGAGAAATCTCTGGGATTCAGCCTTTTTTATATGTTAAAACTGACCCTGAATCAATTCAGTCCCATACAGGGATAAAACAGATTATGGAAGAGAACATGACAATATCGTAGCAGGGAATGGAAGGACAGACACTACCATTAGAAATCATAACTTATTCTTTCAAAGTGGAACAGATAGCACTATTTCAGGTAAGCACCATCCTCGCTTTGCTTTCTATTTTGACTAATCAGTGAAAAGATTCTGTATACATATAAATAAACATTGTTACCAAGTAAAGGGCAAGTTCTGTGCAATTACCCTGGGCAGAAGAGCATAACTCTGGTCATGTTATTAATTATGGATCCTTTTTTTCTGCCAAATTCAAGAGGGACATAAATAGAGTGTTCATGGAATCAGCCCTAGAGAAACAAGTTTCTGACTAAAGAGGAAAGAAAATGTTATTTTAACAAAGAACATGTGAGTAAAAAAATGAAAAAAAAAAAAAGTAAGATGCAAGAGATTCATGTAGTAAAGGAACACTGAATACACAAATTTGTGATTTTATTGTGAGGGGGGAGAAGCATTGCCGAAAATAAGTTTCTACGTTTAAACAAATACGTTTATTTGAAGAATACTAGCAGGTAGCTAAGGGAAAAGTATTCTTCCTAAATGCAGACTACAAGTTCTTCGGCTTCAAGCTGTTAGTTTAAACTTTTAGTTTAAAACTGAAGAAAGGTTTAGGACATCTGCAGATGGGCACAACTGTAAGAACACAAGTGCTCTACCAGGGAAACGAGATCTTTTAAAAAATTTTTTAAATCATGCCTAATACAAAGTTACCTCACTCAGTGGCCATATGCTGTCTGCAATTATTATTCACATTTGCTAAGCTGTCACCCATATAATTCTTTCTCATAAAACTATCTCATAATATCTCTTCTACTACCATACCCTGGATGACATACATCGGCTTCCTAAAAAAAAAGATGGAATTTCAGGCTTATACTCCTCAATTCTCTGGCCATTTCACTAGCACAAGGCAGAGCAGCCTGGGAATTAAACCAAAGAGTACCAGCTGTCCTCACTGAAGTATTTATCAAGTAAAGACACTACTTATTGCACAACAACTAAATGTGTTTGTAAATACAGTGCTCCCTCCACTTGTGCTCATACAAAGGAGTCTTCAAACACAACTACGGTTCCCAAAATGGTTTGCAAGGCCTCTCCAGAGCATGGTTATTTGCACTTCCCTACTCACAGAAATCACCATAGTCACGTTATTCCTTCACTGATAGCAAAGTTTTATAAACCACTGCATAACCCAAATGTAATAGTTTTAAATGAAAATTAAAATCTAATTGTCAACAAAGAGTGTGAAAAGAGAAATACAAAAAAAACCCTCAAACCCAGAAAAAATTCTCTGAAAGATTACTACGATAGTAATTTTCTTTCATAAATACAGAAGGTGGTGGGGTTTTTCCCGAAGATAAATGGTTTTGAGAATCCAGACAGTAGCATCTATTTGAATTCTTAGTCTCGCTGCTGCCATCACAACTGTATCAGTCCTATATTACCCCTGACTTTTAGAGAAAGCAGCACTGAAACTGTCACAGAAACTGTTTTAGTAAAAAATTTCTGGGATCCTGTCCTGGCTGGGGTTTGGCTAGGGTACAATTAATTTTCTTCAGAGTAGATAGTACAGGACTGTGTTTTGGATTTATGCTGGACACAGGGTTGATAACATAGAGATGTTTTTGTTATTGCTGGGCAGTGCTTACCCAGAGCCAGGGCCTTTTCTGCTTCCTGTACTGCCCCAGTGGCGAGAGGGCTGGGGGTACGTGGGAGGTTGGGAGGAGTCACAGCTGGCACAGATGACCCAAACTGACCAAAGGGATATTCCATACCATCTGACATCATGCTCATTATGAAATGTGGGAGGAAGAAGGGGGACAGGGGGGACATTTGGAGTGATGGCATTTGTCGTCCCAAGTCACTACTACGCGTTATGGGGCCCTGCTCTCCTGGACACGGCTGAACAGCTGCCTGGCCATGGGAAGCGGAGAATTAATTCCTTGTGTTACTTTGCTTGTGTGCACAGCTTTGCTTTACCTACTAAACTGTCTTTATCTCAACCCATGAGTTTTCTTGCTTTTATCCTACCAGTTCTCTCTCTGATCCTACTGCTGGTGGAGTGAGCAAGCTCCTGCATGTTACTTGATGTCTGGCTGAGACCATGACAGATCCCAAAGAACATTTATCCTTTAAAGAGTTCACATACACACTTTTCAATGTTTGCAAAGGAAAAACCACAAAACTTCTGGTATGCCCTTTTACTTCTTACTTATTTATCTCTCAAGCCAGTTAAACATTGCAGCTGATTTCATCTTTCCATGTACAGTAATAACAGTACTTTAATACATCAGCTGCTTACACTATCTGCTGTAAAAGAGATAGTGGATCACAGCTTCAGGAGTCCCTATGTCTAGCAAAAGTTAATATATCCAGCATTAGCTGGTGTCTTTGGCTAGTTTCTTATCTTTTTCTGCCCATTAGATCTCTGAACTTCCGTTGCATTGCTGACCAGGTGAACTGAGATACCCGTATCTGTTTTCCAGTTAATGCCGTTGAGCAGTCTTGGACCAGGAGTTCACTCAAACAATAAATGCAGAGGAAAGTTTGAATACCAGACTTTCCGATCCTTGGAGGAACTAATGATTTAAGTAGTTGGCTAGGTGTCCTAAATGAGTCGTGTGCCAGTCCATACATTCAGCTCTCTCCTTTTAGCACAGAAGGTGGCACTTGTTTTGTGTCTATTGGGCACTAAATACATGCACATCTTGGCATCAACACGTTAATCAGAGAGTATAATTTACAAGCATCATGCGGTAGCTCAGGTAACAGCACCAGTGCCACAGTGATGCAAGGGAACTTACAAGCAGAATAAGGTACCCTAAATATGCCATGGAGATAAATGACCAGACAATTTTTGAAACCTATGTATGAAGTAGATTATTTATGAAGCTAAAGAAAAAAAAGAGAAAGAGATAGAACTTGCTGACATTTTTCCCCTCTCCTTTCCATTCCAATTCTCAAATCCAAGATCGTCTATACCTGTCTTTCACTGACTCCTGACAAGTCCAGGAGGATAAAAGTGTGATAAAATAGCAGACCTGCTAACATACTGCGCTTGATGTTCGCACGGTTACTTTGTGTTAGCATGGTTACTTCTCTGTATTCGACAAGTCAATTTGTGTCCCATTTTGTTTCTACTTAGCAGAGATATTCTGTGCTCATTTTCATGTGAATTTTCAGAGGGTGGAACTAATCACTTCTACCTTTATCAGTTTGGAAACCACATTGGTATATGCTACATTTTTACACTATAATGCAATAGATTGTTAGCTATATTTATTCTAAATAGGCCTATATGTATGATGACGCATGAAAATAGCATGACAACAGTAATTCATAGACCAGAGAATAATAGAATGGGTAGATACTCCTCCCTCCCTCGCTCTTTGTTTCCACAGCTATGGAATTTGCCTCAAATCCTCTACAAATTCATCGTTTAGACTGGAATTTGACTAGCATGCTGACCTATTGTTGTTTAAAATACACACTGCTTAAAAGTTGCTTTGAAAAAGACAATTCAACTGCAAATTCTTGTTTCCCATCTCCTGTTCCCTTGCAGTGGAAGATCCTAAAAAATTATTTCTTCTCCCTCTGTGTGACATCCATTGTGCCTTGTCCTGTTCATTCTCATGCAGTTCCTATAGTCAAAAAGATCAGATCCCCAGAGAGAGGGAAGAAGCTCCAGGTACATTTCTCTCAGCATTACTCCATTTCAACATATACAATAGAGAACATCAGACTGGCACTGCTGCTGCTTCTCTTACAGGTCTGACTTCCCAAATACAGCATTCTGGGTTTAGTGATATAAAATTAGTGATACACATACTGATGGCCATATGAAGTCCTCAGCAAAACAGAAACCAGAAGTTTTCTTTCTTTCAGAGTGCTTAGAGATAGTATAAAAAAAAAAAAAAAAAAAAAAACCTGTTTGCTGGAAATACATCTTCATGTAGAGGATTTCAAACATACCAGAAATGGGTCAAGAGACTCAGAATGCCTTGCATGTTATAAAAGGCAAAAAAGGTTCCTCAACAAGAACCCCTGTTTTTCTGCTGGGATGTCAGTATCCCTCAGTAACACTCCTTCCTCAATTTTCTCCATTTTAGAGAACAAATTCTTGGTAAACAAATAAATGAGCACCTCTGTAGAATCTGCTGGTCTCCTGGATCTAGGCTTAAAGAAAATGCAAGTGATCTAGAGCTCTGCGTTACACAGTGTCAAATACTCCTTCAGTCTGACTAAAGCTGTGATTTTTTTTCTTAGACCATATGACTGTTACAGTCATAACTCTACCAGTGTTGAAAAGATGAGGACTGTGCAATTTTCATCTGTGATGAGACAACGGTTGTTCCATAAAAATAAAAGTGCCAACACTGTGATGGATCTGCAGCTGAGAGCACACCCTCTGTGCTCTATTTTAACTCTGGTTCTCTGTGCATATCTTAGGAAATATTCAATATCCCACTCACCTCTTCCTCTCCACCTCTCACTTTCTGCAGTTTTTGATTAAACATGTGCTCTACACTTGCAATCTGACATCTAAATCCTGTCCCTCAGTGCAGCTACACTAGTATTCTATTAAAATGATGTATCCCAGCTACACATTGTTCCCTCTTCTCTCAAAAAAAATGTCGTGGTGCAAACCTCTTCCTACAAAGCCACAACAGCCCTTAAGGCCAGCTACTGCTGGATCTATCATCCAACCAGGGAACTATCAGCCCCTCAGCGCTGTTAGGCAAGTAGCAGCTGGTTAGAGCAAGGCTCTTGGAAGGTCACTGTAAAGATTAGTGATCAGTTAGAACTATCCTGAACTATCCTGCCATTACACTCCTAGATTCCTTACAGGAAATCAGGGCACAAAGTTACACATTGTCAGATTCTGAATCATCAGTGTATCCTTGGTACTGCCAGAGTCTCCACAGAAGAACACCAAGAAAGGAAAAGTTAAGTAACCCCCACAAGGTCACTAACACCCATCAAAGAGTGAACGCAGAGATAAGAATCCAAGATCTTTAATGGCTGGACTCAGTCATCTTAGAGATCTTTTCCAACCTTAACAATTCTATGATCTTTAAAAGAGATCTATCTGATGGGTGCAGAGAGAGAAAAAGTCATTCATTAAATGTGACCTTAGCCCAATCAGGCATCAACCCCAAATCCTTTTACTAAATGGAAACCTAAACTTTAACAAATATATCTGGACCACTACATAACAAAGGAAATTGAGTTTCTTCTGATATAAAAGATACATTTAACAGTTTCCCTCTGCAGCTGTTAATGTCAACTTTCTGGTAGAAGCACCAACAATACCTCTCCCATCCCAGCCACAGTCATTATTTTTCCACTACTGTGACTGTTTCAATTCTTGAAAAGTTATTCACCTCTTTCTTGGAGCTAATGGTGTTTTTTCATCTCTACTGAACAATCAGAGTGCAATATTTATCGTGATTTTTTTTGCCTACGTCTCTGACAGAAGCCCTGAGCATATGAAAGCAGTGCGTATGCCACTTTGGCTCATACTGATGACCCATTTTGTTTTCACAACACATCTCCTACTTCATCTGTAAAAACTTCCATTTTTTGTTCACAGTATCACATAACCCAGCTGCCACTTTGTCTCAGAAATGGGAAGTGTTTGACATTTTCTCTCCAGTGTACTTTTTCCAAGCCTTCATCACGTAAGTGAACCAACTGGTCTCTCAAAATATTTTGCCCCTTGCTGCTCTCCAGCACCTTATTAATGTAACACAATTGGTCTTGGATCTACTAGAATGTAATAATTAAAAATATATTCCAAATAGTTACATCTACAAGAAATGTCAATAAAGTAATTTTCCAAGTAATGCAAACAAAACCACTTCACAAATGCAAAACAAGTTCAGTTCTCCGATGGCCTCTCCTCCCATGCTCCCCTTTTT
Source organism: Oxyruncus cristatus (assembly GCA_013399855.1). Classification (NCBI taxonomy): domain Eukaryota; kingdom Metazoa; phylum Chordata; class Aves; order Passeriformes; family Cotingidae; genus Oxyruncus; species Oxyruncus cristatus. The sequence goes on along the minus strand of VXAY01006786.1, from coordinate 89,250 downwards.
ACTACTCAGCAGGAGAAAGAGGTGCACGCACCCCCAGAACTACATCTGGACATACAGAAATAACTGCAATGCCTATCAACCACTCACTTAGCACTCCCACAGCAGTGCAGCACCAGAATCAAGCATCAGTGAAGATTAGGCACCCAAGAACTGGGTCTCACCACTGCTTCCTGTTACCCCTATATTTTACTGCCTCCTCTCTGCTCCCCCTGTTAGCAGAAGACATCAGTTTCGTTCTCCCTTAGGACATGGAATCTTTGAGTCAATACTTCATCTCTTCCAAAGGTTGTGCACGCACAGTGTGGGAGGCCTGTGCCTGTGTTTGTGTGACTACCCTGCTCAAATGTGCCCCAACCTCCACTTTCTAGTCAGGTCCTGCAGGAAATTAATGACTCTGGGCAACCTGGATGGGGTCTCCCACCCACCTCTTTCTGTGAGCCCAGAGGCTCCAGCTCAGCCCTACGTCAGACTCCCTGCAGGCAGCTTGTCTCCAGCCTGTCCTTGGGGCCTTTCTCTTCAACAAACCTTGGACACAGCACTGGAGAGTCCTGCCTCCAGCCCCATCTCCTGCTGCTCCCAGCTGGACCCTGGCCAGATCACAGATCTGACTCATTCCTGGCCATGTCAGAACTGCCACTGAAGCCTGTCACCTGCCGCCTGGCTCAGACCCCAGGGGACTGCACCCCATCAGTGAGGGCATGGCCTGCGAGAGGGTCACCCATCTCCCAGTCCAGCCCACTGTGTAGAGCAGCCCTGCTGGCGTGAGGGAAAGGCTGTGGAGGAAACAGCAGTCAGATATCATAAAGAGGAAGACTTTTGACAAAATAGCATTTCACCCTCCAGTGGGTTCTCCCTCCCAGGGCCAGCACACATGACAGGGCCTTTGAGCCAAGCATCTGTTAGTTCCTGCCTAGTCCAAAACAGCTGGCAAACCCAAACTCCACTATAACTCAGAGGCTAATGAATTCTCTAGCACTTGCTGCTGCCAAAACTCAGGGCTGCTTGCTCTCTGCAGTATTACTTTTTCCTTTAGTGCTAGATCAGCCTGGAATGGATTGTGCTACTTAGATTAACCACAGGACTGCTCATGCTGTAAATTAAAGATCCCTTTCTGTAGCTTTGCATTTTCTGCTCTTTGTGCCACAAATCCCTCTAGCTGTGTTGTTGATATACCAAGCACTTGGTAAATAATATTCCTAGGAACATATTTCCACAGCTACAGCTGTGCCCATAGCTAACTTGCTGTCACAGCTTGTGTCTGTACAACCTGTGTCTGTAATCCTTATATGCTCTTTCGAAGCTAGCACAGCACTGTCAAATGGCTACCTTTCTCTTCTGCTCAGCAATACAAGCAAAAAGCAAGGCACTTTTAAAACTTCTATCCTCAAACCCTATAATTCCAGCTCTCTAGCAACTATCTGGTTATAAGGCCTGGTATCTAGTGCAGCAATCCTAGATGCTTACCTGTCTGCATAAGATGCGTATTATGTATCAGGCCCACAGTTCCAGTGGCTGTCCCTTTTTGTTCTTATTTTTGAAAGCAGGGCCATGACAAATCCCTGTCTCTCAAGCAGTAAAATGACTCCCCTGTAATAGGCAACAAAATCAGGGGTTGATTACTTTCTCTCTCACACTGAAGTTTTCTCCCTTCTGGCGCTGCAATTTTTTTGTTCTCCTTTTTATCTTGTCTTCGGATTGCAGTCAGGGCTTCTAATACCATAAAAAGATGAATGAAATCAGTCATAACAGCCCTGCTAGCCAGAGCAGCAACACTGTACTTGACCTTTATTTCAATAGGAAAGGATTTTCAAAAATATTTTATTTTTTCCCCAGAACTCTGCAACATAACTCTGAGCAAAACTAAATAACTTGCTTTTTCTGTAATTTCAACCGTTCTGTTAGACAAAAAGTAGTATACAGTCTTTCTTACTGCTCACTCTGAAAGCACCCAGAGACAAACCACACAGCACCTCTTACTTTTGTACAGAACATCCTCCTGTCAGTGGGCAATCTTATTCCAGATATGTAACAAGTGTGCTGACGACCCCACCACACACTCTTCAGTTAATACCTCCAGAGACTCACAGGTGGAGCAGGCTATGTACTCATGAACATAATCATAGGAGAACATCTTTGCAGAAAGATGACCTGCCTATCAAACCATGCCAAGGAAATGTTCTAGAGACAATCTACCCTCTGACCATTGCAAGCTGAATTTAGCTCATGTTTTATTTCTGACCACATGGCATCATGACAAGAGGTTCAGTACGAATATGGAAAAGATGCCGTGAGATTTCACTCATTCTGAATGCTCTTCATGATGTGAAATTGATAGCGCTTGTCATCACCTCCTCACAACCTGCACCATCTCTCTCTGTGTCACCTAAAAGCTAGTCAGAATGTAGCCCAAAGAAATGACAACCAGTCCTCTAAGGATGTGGTCTGCACAGCAGTCTCGATAAAAAAGCACAAGCCATGGGGATAAAAGAAATTATTAAATAGCTGACACCTTTCCTCATTAGTCCAGCAGGCAGCTTATCAACGGGTATTACCTTACATTGCAGCATGAATCATGAGAGAAAGGAACGGAGCTATGGAACCGCACAGCATAAAAGGATGTCCGTATTGTAGTTCAGTCACCTCACAGAAGCAAGAGAAGCTCCTCCATTTACTCTTCAGCAGTTGCTGTCCTCTGAATGGCTTTTATACTGCATGAGGTACATGGAAATTAGCCACCAGGGCATAGCTATGCAGGTATCCACACCCCACCACCTTAAGTGCTCCCCTTGAGAATGCCTGACAGATCAAACCTGTCTTCAGTACTTGCCTAGAGAAGAAAGACATGAGGAGCATAAGCAGCCTGTGAGATACTAAGGGGTGGTCTGCAACCTGACAACAAGGGAAAATGCATGGCTGCATCATGTAAAGAGAGCTCAAACTTGCACAGAAATAGTAAAAAGCACTGAAAGAGTGGCTGGATTTCCACAGGCAAGGCTGGGCACCTAAAATCAGTGAAGAACCAATGGAAGTGGGTACATCTGCCACGGGGATAAAGCGATGCTACACCAGTGTATCCTTGCTCCATCTGTGATGTCACTCCCATGGCATCACTGGAATGATTGGCTGGCTCCTTTCCAGCAGCTCAGCCTAGGCACCCAAAATTAGCTGGGAAAAGAAACTCTATGGACTTCTTGCAGGCTCACCTGCAATATCTTCCACCAACAAACAGTTCCTTTGCTGACTTTCAAGGGTTGCATGGGTCTTTCTCACCACCCCACCCCACCCAGCCCTCATGAAGAGGTGCCATCTCTTCATCACTGAGGTCTGAGGGATTAGGGAGGAGAGGGTCTGCCTTCCATCAAGCTTCTGCCTTCCCCAGCTGTCCAGGGACACCCCTATCAGCTGTCCTGCCTTCCCGAGATAGGAAGGGACACCCACAACCTCGAGGAAGGTGACCTGTCCCACCACCACTCAAGCCCTTACTCCAGATCATCATCAGCATCAGCCTCACCACTGCCCTGAGCCACACCACCACTAGCAGCACCTCCATAGCAGGAATTAGTCTCTTTGCCTTGTACAGCAGTCCCTTCTCCTGCCCATGCTCAACCATGCTCTGGTTACTGTGGAGGCTGTGAGGGCCTTGCTGAAATCAGAGTAAATTGCAGTCTTTGCTCTCCCCTTGTCCCACTAGGACAGTCACCTCCTCAAAGCAAGGCTTATGTTATTTCCAGCATAACTTGTCCTTGGTGAAGTTGTACTGTCTGGTCACTGCTGTTACTTTGTCCTCCATATGCCCCCAAGCCATCTTCTGGCAAATGTTGTCCCTAATTTCCCAGAGAATGAAGGGAGAGTGATCAGCTGGTTGCTTCTGGGATCCTCAGATTTGTGTATCTCGAAGATAGGCCCTTTTTGACTGCCTTTTTCTAGTGCTTAGGAAATTTCCTTCATTGTTATGACCTTTAATGTGGCAGCTAGCAGCCCTCACAGTGACTTCTACCAACTCTATCAACAGCCTGGAATGCAGCTCCCTTCATCACTTGGATTTGTGCATGTGCATTTGGCTTACCCACTCCCTAACCTAACCTTCTGTAGGTAATGCTTCATACCACAGGAACTGCTAGTAGGCTTGGGAACTGGGAAGTCTGAGGACACACTTCACTCCTGGGAATTGAGGGAAAGCATTATTTCACAGTTTATTGATCTGGTTTCTTCCTCCCGGTGACTCTCACCACCTTTTATGTGCTGCTGGCATTTTGCCTCCCTTCTGCCTTGGTCAAACACATTTCCTTTCAAAGAAGGAGAGAGAATTTAATCTCCTGGGCTACAGAAGGTAACTCTTTGCTTCCCTTCAACTCCTTTAAAACTGCAGTAGCATCACAACAGTTACATCTTACTTCCTCCCACTTCAGCGTACTTGCAGAGTTTTTTTTACCAGCAGTACCCCTAGCCATTCCCAGAGCAGTCTTACCAACTTGTGATGAAATTATGTTGTCTCTTTCATTACAGAAATGTGTTTTCTGAAAAGAACAATACAGGAATTTAATTCAAAGTCCTCCATTATTTCTGACCAGGCTGCCAACAGAGCCAGACATGTTTTACAGAACTGCTATCTTAAATAAGTACTTCTATATTGATCTTCTAGAGGTTGAAATTGTTTTCCTCACCCAATACTGTGTAGAAAATAATTCTTTTTAACTCCCACATGCACTTCACTATTACTAGTTTTGGTGTTCAAAACAAGAAATGCCTTGTGTCAAGAACAAATAGAGCTTGATTTCCCCCTAGCTTGCATCCCTGGTCTCTTTGGTATGATACAAACCATGGTCTCAACTTTACTACATGCTTCCTGCATGTTAATAATCAAGAACATTTCAAAGCTGGACTGCTTTTTCTAGCTGTGCTCCTCTTAGGTCAAAACAAGATAGACATCATGTGCACAACATTTTTTCAGTTTTGCATTTAAAATACATAGAAACAGCAGGACATGAACAGCTCAAGCTGGAATTAATGATAAGAACAATTTGCTTTTGGGCTCAGAGGAGTCAAACTTTTAGTAAGACATTGGAAGGTTCTTGTAACTAGAAAAGTTTCAAGATCCATATTGTTTTAGAAAAATCATTTTTAATTCCAGACTGCTGCTTTGGTGCCCTTTTCCTTTCAAGAAACTAGGATATGCTGCAAGACAGGTGTGGTCAAATTTTTATTCCCTAGTCACCCATTCTGCAATAGCAGCCTTTCCAGAATTGTTCAACAGTACTGCCTCAACATTTTGGGGAGCACTGCTCTCCCAAATTTGATTAACTAACCAGCTTAGTTTTGGGAATAACATATTATCGGATTTTGAATTTTTCCTCTGAATAACGCGTATTTCCACACAACAACAAGAGTAGACTCTTTAAAAGGAAACAGGCAAAACCCAACCAACCAAAAAAGACATAACTCCAAATCCTAAAATTACTAATATTTGTGTACGTAAAACAAACAGACACACAGACAATAAGTTGGGCTTGTGGTGCAACTTGTACAGTTTATAGTTTGCTTTCTAGAAGTTTCTACTCTGATTTAACATGCACAGAAAAGGCTCTGTGTCCAAACACACACTTTCCAACACTGATCAACCCATTTACCTACCTCAGAACTTCAGCGAAACATCTCACCTTTGAGGAGAAAAATAAAAAAAAAAGAAAAAAAAAAACAATTTAGAAGCCATTACTGAAAAGCACCTTTAGATTAGATCCAAGATCTGATTTTATCTCCAAGAGGAAAAGATTCACAGCCAACAAAAGAAAAAAACAAAAAGAGGTACACTTACTATAATGCTAGTAGAGTGTGTCCTATTCTTCATATTTAACTTATCCGGCTTGGAGGTTTTGCACTAATTTAACAGCAGTGTTGCTTTAGAGAAATTATCTGAAAAGGAAAAGTGGCAGGGAAGGAATATGTAAGGCCCAGCAACAGAGAATTATTTTTTTTCTTTTTCTGTCCTTGAAGACTTATTTTTGAGAAAACAATATAAAATAGGACTGGCGAGGGGTTTTTGTTGTTTGTGTGAATGATGATGTTATACATATATAGTATTGTAGTGAAGACTCTCATGTGAAAGAAATGGTACAGAAGCTTATTGCGACATTGGTCACCACCACAATTCTACTTAGACTGAGTAGACACCTGAGCCAGTAAATGAGGATTCTAAAATCCCTTGCTGAGCTGGCATTCAGGACTATAGATATGTAAGAATTCTGCAAGTCTTGACAATATTTAGATGCATGAGAGTTATTTCTGCACATCCACAAAAGTATCAAAAAAATTTCAAATAGACTGAGCATCTTGGACTATTGTTGATTTGTCAGCAAAAATGAGAAATGACATTCTTTTGCCTTAATCCTTGAGTGTTCACTCTTGTCACAAATCTCAGAGTTCAGTGTATATTCCTCAACAACACCCATGTCCCACCAGATTACAGCTTTTTTGAGAGTGAGTTCACAGGTAAGGCATGAAACACTGCAGTCAAACCAGAGCTCTAACTGAGGAAGTAGGATTCAGAAGTTCATTACCATCCTACTTTTTTTTCCACAAGTAACTATTCCTCACACAAAGCCTAAAAAATAATTTTTCATAACACAACATACATAAAAATGGTGGTTTGATCTCTCCAAAACTGAAGTGTGGAAGGAGTACTATTCAGCAATTTCAAGTGAACGATATTATAAAACAATGCAATCCAATTCAGGTTTTCTGAGTATGCAAAAATAGAGGGTTTTTTACCATAGTAATCTGACAATACAGCACACATCAATATATTTTGCTGTTCAGACTTTTAAGGAAAACTTGAAGCCCCCTACACAATCTAAAATGGTCAAAACCACACACATACACAAATAAAATCCTTTCTTCACTATACCAGCACAACTGTTTGGTCTCAAATGTAGGACACAATTTGAGTGCTAGTCCCCTTGGAATGTTTATATCCTCTTTCCTCTAAAAAATGGATGAACTTTGACCTGAATGAATTAAACTCATTTAATCTATATACTATATATGAGGCTACTTCAGTAATTTTCAGATGGCAGTCTTTAATCATTGGAACACTGAGATTCCCTCACTCCCAGCAGTGTCAATCTCTGCATAGAAAAATAAAATAAAATTAAAAAAAAAAGAAGGCAATTTAGTTTAAGACACTTTAGTTTCACTTTGAAGTATGGAAAAAAGTTGGATGATAACAGTAACAGCAAAGCTGGCAGTTTCTATTCCTAGCCTTCCATGTATCACATAAACCAGCTCATATCTGTCTCTCATTTCTAGGACTTGGCTCAAGCAAAGTACATATGTCAGTTTGTTTCTCACAGTTCTTCCATATGTCACATACACAAACCTCTATAGAGGAGACAGCTAGATAAGCTTAAGTAGAAATTTTTAAGTTGCTCTCATTTCAGTCGCTCTGCTAGTTGGAATCCAAAACATTCGCATTCAGACTGCCAGTAAAATCTAGAAAATCCAGCAGTACTCACATTACTCACCTCCAAAAACCCCCATTTTTTAAATGGCTGATGTTTGCACTTCAGGAGGAGGCTTTTCTGATTAAACAACCAATCAATGTAATTTCAACAAACAGGGTTGGCTGGGGATATTTATTAATTTTTTCTGTGGCAATTCCTTACAAAAACACTGACTACAATGGAAGACCAGGACAGTTTATCACAAAGTCTCAGATAAAAGCACATCAATTTGTAGTTAGGGACATTCCATATAAAAAGTCTTATGTTATTTAACACCAGATTTTGCTGTTGCCTCTGTTTCTTGTTTCTTAGGTTTTTCTGTAATTATCACTGCCATGGAAAAAAAAAAAAAAGGCTATTGAAGGGTCTAGAGAACAAGTCCCATGAGAAGTGGCTGAGGGAGCTGGGGTTGTTTAGCCTGGAGAAAAGGAGGCTCAGGGGAGATCTTATTGCTCTCTACAACTACCTGAGAGGAGGTTGTAGCCAGGTGGGAGTCAGACTCTTTTCCAAACTAACAAGTGATAGGATGAGAGGAAATGACCTCAAGTTGCACCAGGGAAGGCCTAGATTGGATATTTGGAATAATTTCTTCATTGAAATTAGACACAGTTGTCAGACACAGGAAGAGGCTGCCCAAGGAAGTGGTTGAGTCACCGTCCCTGTAAGTATTTAAAAGATGTGTAGGTGTGGCACTGGGAGACATGGTTTAGTGGTGGACTTGGCAGTGTTTGGTTAAAGGTTGAACTTGATGGTCTCAGGGGTCTTTTCCAACCTAGATGATTCTATGACTCTAATATCTTTCTTTCTCACAACAAACCTAGCAGACTCCTTTCTATATGTTTGTATATTTATACTCCTTTCTATATTGTCTATATGTTGCAGCAGCACAGGCAAAAGCAGGAGCTGGAGAACAGGGGAAGGAGAGCTAACAAAAGGGGATGAACTCAGCTTCCATAAAGGGACAGGCAAACCTGCACTACACAACCACTGCAATAACTGCCCACTGGCAGCAAATAAAATGGTGTCTGCTTTTTGGATAGGCATTTATCTAAGAACAAGACTGAAAGAACCAAGTGCCAATTCTTTCCTCCTGGAAAGAAATTCAGATTTCTGTACCAAAAGAGAATAAACAGACTTTCAAAATTTTCACACAAAATATTCAGTTCACCCTGAAGGGTAAAACATAAAAAGGAACAAATAAATCTTGGTATGAAAACTTTAGTGTCATCATTAAAGAAAGGCCATGACTGAACCAAACTGAGCCACATAGTAAGCCTGTATCCAAGTATCTCTTTCCTTTTCTGACCAGTATCTGCATCAATCAGGTATTTGGAAAGTCTTCACTGATTTTTAGAAGTTCCACAAGTTTTTTAATATTTCTACTTCTTTTTCTGTTTTGTTTCATATTTTCCATAGATAGAGTAGAATTACCAACTTTAAAGCTTTTTCTAGCACATGCAAGTTTAAAACCGCCAAAAATCAGATTAACCTGTTTATTAACAGGCAACAGAGTGACAGAATTTCTTTCAGGCTAGCAAAATGCCTCCTCTCTTCCCCACTCAACAAAACAACTGCAGACTCTGCAAAACCACATCACTTCATCTAACATTATTTGTGTCAAGTCTTGAGAAAGACCAGCCTCTAGAAAGCAGAATCAAGTGGGAAGGGTACCTTTCATTCAAAAATAAACCAATGCTTTTTTATATCTTAATTTTGTGGAGAGAAAGATATTCTTTACAGAGAGGGTAATCAGCCATTGGAATGGGCTGCCCAGGGAAGCGGTGGATTCTCCATCCCAGGAGGTTTTCAAGATGAGGCTGGATGTGGCACTTAGTTCCATAGTCTAGTAACCGCGGTGGTGTTGGATCAAGGGTTGGATTTGATGATTTCAGAGGTCCTTTCCAACCCGTCTGATTCTATGTTTCTATGCCTGGAAGAGGAAAATTCCAAACTGTTTAATATTTCTTGATTATATAGCAAAATTACATGATTATTTTTATTCAAAACTATTGTGGATAGCAACATGAAACAAAATAAATTCATTTATTATTGACTAGCACCAATTTTGATGTACTGATTGATGATTAATATAAATCAATCAAAATTAATATAAATAACCAATATTTAATTGATTTATTATTGACTAGCACTAGCACTAGATTCACAACCAGGCAAAGGGCCAGCAGTGGCACAGGGTGATGCTGTGTGCCTAGGCCGTATATTATTCAAGCGCTGAAAATCCAGACTGTTTCCTACAATTTTGCCTAAGCTTTTGAGAAGCCTTAGAGCAGATATCCCGGCCAACTCTTGCTGAAGACCCACTCAGTTACAAACAAATTCAGTTGTATTCTTCAATGCCTTGTAAAAACATTGCTTATCAGTGTTGACAATGCACATAGAAACTAAGTTTCACCTTCATAAGGGTCTTCTCTCCATAACAGAAATTAAACTGAAAGAAAGAAAAGCAGAGAGACTCCTTTTCAAGCCAACAGAAAAGATCAGTGCTAGGGACATCAGCAGGGACTTGAAGTTTTTGTCTCTGTGTTTTGCCCTTCCTGGTCCCTCTAGTTCCAGGGGCAGCAGGAAACATCCACTCAGGAAATTAGGTGGGTTGTTCAGCAACAGGCACAGGTTGAAGTTCTTTTGTAACTCCTTGTCATGAGAAGACCATTTGAATTTGTTTTCACATCTCTCACTAGAAAGTACAGGAAATATGAATGCTAGAGTAAAAGCGAGCAAGCAGCCAGCAGACAGAAGCCAACATAATAAAAAATACAATCTGAATTAGGAGGAGTCATTCATTCATATATTTCCAGTGTAAGATGAAAAACTGTGCCAACTACAAACTCCACAAAGCGAAAGGTACTCCATCCATGCCACAGGGAGTAAAAAGTTTGGCTGGAAAATACAGATAAAGACCGATATCATTATTCTAACAACAGAAATAAATGTCTCCATGAATGGGCAGCCATTTAGTGCTTAATATTACAAAAAGACATTTTTGTTGCTCTTCCACAGAAAAGCTGTGCAATACAAAGCAAGGATTTTTTACTGTGAGGGCGGCCTGGAACAGATTGCCTAAAGAGGTTGTGGAGTCTCCCTCACTGGAGGTATTCAAGAACCATCTGAACACAATCCTGTGCCATGTAATCTAGGATGACCCTGCTTGAGCAGGGAGGTTGGACCAGATGACCCACTGTGATCCCTTCCAATCTTACCCATTCTGTTATTCTGTGATTTTCATTATTCCATTGCAAAATTTTTAAATCCATCTGAAGTTAAAAGGCACTAGTGAAGTCAGAGTGAGCTGTGATGACTCAAAACATATTCTATCCATCCTTTTTAGCTGTCCATCATCATCTGCAACAGATTTCTACCATAACTGCTTAGCCAAGAAGGTCTCACGAGACTGATTTGTACTCATCTGTAAGTAAAACCAGCCAGCTTCATGTTGATTGTGCTCAAATGTGATCCTCTGGTTGCAGCTTGGATTATAACATCAGCAAACCCAGGTGCTACCCAGCTGCTGTTCATCATGCACCTTAGTGAATAGAGGCCCTGGGAATCACAGAAAGTTTCATGGTATGGCTGACAGAGGCTGATGGTTTGCCAGTCTGGAAAGGACCAGTCCCATTCCCAGTTATATGTCCCCACCTCTTACACAGGACAAGGTCTGCAATGAATCATTTCACTATGTGGTTAAAAGAGCTCAATGAACAAATTTAAAACTGCCAAAAACCTGGAGTTTTCCACCAACTGGCAGGGAAGCATGCAGCCAAGAGCTGGAAAGAGCAGGTATCAGGTCCATCTCTTTTAGCGACTAAGTGCTATTAGGACAGCCTAGCCTCTCAGAGCATACCATGCCGTGTCTTGATGCTAATTGTTGTACATAAAACACAATATATTGGCATAACAATAAGAACCAACAGAGCATGAGAAGTTTGGAATCCACAGAAGAGCTGCTCTCATCTGTATTGCTCATAGGCTCAGTTAGGCCTTGCTTTCTTTCCCAGGCACTGGAGCCGCTGGAAACTGCTCCCTTCAAGGTTCTGCCATCTCTTCCCTTTTACCTAACCTTTTCTAAGAGTGGTATATCTTTGAAACTCTCCAAGACACCTTAGGTTCCTTCAGTCACAACCAAGGCAGCCAAGCCATCCTGGGGAATATTTCCCACCCACAGTCCATTGATGACTGAATCTGTCATTGCTGTTTGTCAGAGCATGTGAATGTCAGGATGAGCGTGTGCTACCCTGAATGTATTTTCTAGCAAAATCATTAGCTAATTAATACTATGTGCAGCAAACAAAAACTTGTTCAGCACATGGCATTTATAAATTACTCTCTGCAACTGTGAAAACTATCACACTAACAAATCAGTAAATTAAGCCATTTAGTGATCGGAGCCAGGAATTCAGATCAGAGACTGCTGAATACTGATGTAATCAGCAATTCAGTTGCTGCACAGTAGTTCAAAACACACAATTCATTCCACCTTGGCAAAACTCAACATGATTATCTGTTGTGATGATCACATGTGAAAAGGATACCTTACCTGCTTTGCAAACATCCTGCTCATATAAACAAATAAACCTTCAGAACAAGAACACCTGGGCACCAAGGGTTTCTCCTAGACCCAGTTCAGCACATTTTCTCTTTTGAACACTAATAAGAGATACTTTGCAAGAATAGATTTAACTTTCCTGCACAGTTCCAATCTGGTAAAATGACATCTATTTTCCGTATGCTAGTTATTTTTTAGTAAGGCCATTTGATGGAAACAAAACAGTTTTTCAAGTAAATGGATAACAGTCCTACATATGTGAAAGGTAATAGCATAAATTTTAGGTTATATAATCTGGATTTGATGTCAGGATCATGATCAAATTGTTCAGTAGTTAAAAAGCCCCCACAAACAGCAAACAAACAAACCCCCAAGAAACCTGAAAGTTTTTTCTCCTAGTGACACAAGGTGGGAGCCACTGCAGAAGTAAGCTGGCTTAACTGCCAGAAATTGTAAGCAGTCCAAAATGAATGCGTTGCATTTGGTTATCAATACCATGTCACTTAATCTGAGAGCAAGAGAAAGGGAAGTGATATTATTGGCCTTGCAGCTGATCAGAGGTGGTGATAGAGTGGTGATGAATAATAATCGTTAGCATGACAGAACAGCTGTTGCAGAAGGCTTGTGGTTTCCCTTTAATATCTATCCTTTGCAGGCAAAACATGATGTGCATGTGAAAGAGCAGAGATGCATGGGAGATTTGGCAGCTTTCTTGTCTGCCCCTCCCATGCACATTGTGGCTTAGGTCATTCCTGATTTTCATTAAGAGGAATTCATGCCACAGGGGCTGTGATGTGGCCCACTATTAGCTTTCTTTGTCTGTGTACCAGAGACATTGGCATTCCCACAGCTAACTGAGGAAGGCTAGATTTCACAGCTAGGATACAGCCTGAAGACAATGGTTCACACTTCCAAGGTCACAGGAAACAGCTTGGCTGGATTTGTGTAGCATCCACCTCCCATATGGGAGTGTTCAGCCAAAGCTCTCCAAGTGGGGGAAATGGAGGCTTGGGGTGATGAGACAAGTAATATAACTTCTTACACGTGTTGCTATTTACACCTTTATACAGTTGCTGCTGTCCACAGGGAAAAATCACACTGTTTATGTTCACACATCCAACTTTGGTGTCTGAGTGATAAATCTAGACTTTCTGGCCAAGGAAACAAAATTCACTAGTGACAAAACAACAGGAAAAAAACCTGTGTGAACAACTTTTCAGCAGTGCAAAGCTTTAAATCCTCATGGAAATAACACTCCAACACCTACTTTATTCCACATCACCTCTGACTCCCAGTCCCGGTCTCACCACTGTCCTTTAGAGACACTGCTTCTCCTGCCTCTGTCTTTTACCATCCCAGCCAGCTGGTCCATTTCCAGTTCCTCTTCAGCTCGCCATGCATTTTGGGCTTACCTTTCTGGGTGCTCCAGTGAGGTCTAGGACCTAGAATATATTTGTGAGGAATAATGAGGAGCATCCAGAAGATGCGTAATGTCTCTTGTAGCAGAGGCAGTGCTGTCAATCATTATCCACTTACAGGAAAATGTGTTATCAGTTAACAGTACAGGGGGGCTTCAGTGAACTACATAGACCTCTCCAGCTCCACTGGTGGGATGGCCTAAACTCCTACTTCAGGCATCTGAGTAGAATGACTCAATTTAGAAAGTGTTGGTAAGACTGCCGGTATACCTCCCTCTCAGAGCAGACTGTCTCCTCACATCTAGTTTAATAATGTTTCTCAAATTCAAATAATGTAAGAAAATAGAGAAAATGTCTCTTGGAGAACATCCCGGTGAAATACACAACACAGCTGGAGATTCTCTGCATCTCACATGGTGATTAACACACTCCCAGCCTTTCTGTGACAAGGACCTCAGATTCTATTCTCCCTCTCCAGAAGCAATCTTTATCTCTCCCCATATATATATATA
>VXAY01006786.1:36562-75237 GCA_013399855.1 Oxyruncus cristatus | reverse complement strand
TATATATATATATATATATATACTCTTTCTCTACAGAAACTGTCTTTCCATCCTTTGTGAAGAACCATGATTCTAGCAATATGGCTAGTTATTCACATTATGCGAGACCTAGCTATTGATTAAACTGGACACTAGACAATTCACTGTTCCTATTATCAAGGAGTATTGAATCTTAGAAATTTGTAATGTGTTTATTTTCATAATGCTGCTCTGAAGTAGGGGGACACTACCCCTTTTTGCAGAGGCACAGATAGCTACTGCAGCCATATATAAGAGGCTGGGGTCTTGCAATATGTCCCATAGTCTTGATCCTCTAGATGTCCATACCAAAAGCCCTAAAAAAGTAATAAATCAGGCACATCAGAAAATGCTGTGTGCACAGCTCTTGTCTCAGCAGTCATGAATGTTCAGAGCTAGCAGCTGTACTTTGAAAGTGTTCCTGGTTTAAACAGTGTATACCAAGTGTGATCAGTATCCTCTCTGAAATAGATGTCAAGCAAGTCCCAAATTCTTAGGGTATGTGCACTGCTTTAAAGTTTAAGTCTCAACACTGGGTAGCTGACAAATGTTACATGAGACAGTCTCCATCCCACACTCTTCAGAATTAATCCTGTAATAGTCTTTGCAGTTTCTATGGGAAATGGCACATCTACCCCTGTTCTGCTCAACATCAGGTGGTCTCCCACTTCCCTCTAGAGAGGATTCCACCTTCACTTAATGCTGTTGTCTTTTCGGCCCCAGTAGAAAGTGAGGGGACTTCATTCCCACATGGGACAGAGACAAACACCATTCAATATGATTAAGAATTGTGCTCCCTTTTTTCCAACCCGTAAGTTTTACAGTTGAAGAGGACTAAATGCAGCTATGCTGTTCTACTTCTGTCTAATCCAGGTTTATGAGCCCAGAAAGGAAGATTTCCCTAGAGAAGACATCACACATAGAGCACTATACACCTGCGCAGTATTCGTCTTTTTTTATCATACCTGGCATGGTTATATGCAAAAATCATCTAACAGCACAGCCTACTGACTATTTCTCTTTATCAGAGAAGTAACTTGCTCTCCAGGCATCATATTGGTGAGACCTGGGAAGTAAAAAGCAATTTGAGACAGTTTGTGAGGGCTGGAGGGACAATTATGTACTCAGAAAACAAAAACTCAGAAATTTCCTTCTGCTGCTTGAGGTCCACGCTGTAACTGCCATGGTATCTAGCCAGGTGAAGATCTGGGTCTTCCTAAAACTGTAGCTGGAAAACTAACGAGAGGCATCTCTGTTACCCAGGGCAACAATTCCAAGCCATTTTGTCTGTACTTACTGCTACAAGTGAGCTGCCCACCATCAGGAGTATGAGGAGGCAGAGTAACCAATCAGCCTGATTCTCAGCCTCTTTCTGATGCATGCACCTCACCAATGCTAGAACTCTTTGGGGCTGTAACCCACATTTCCATAGGTGTATCCTCAGGATCATGCCACTTTGCACTTCACAGGATCTTGAAGCCCAGAATGCAGGCAAGATGAAGATAAAGCTGATCATTTAGGGGAAAGAAATACAGAAGGAACTTCCTCTTCCCCAGCTACAAATGGTCATACAGGGATTTCAGGCAGATTAGACTTATGCAACCAAATTCTCAATACACCCAGCTCTATACCACTTCAAATGATACCCTGAAGTGCCTAATTCTGCTCCAAACTACATCAGTGTAGCCTTAATTCACTGGACTCTTTCTGCTTTCTTGGAGTCAATGTGTATTTGTCCTGAAGTGATCTAACACCAGACATGTAAGCAAACAGGTATTCATTATAGTGACCTTGTACAAAATTTCACCCTTGCTGTTTACCTCAGAAGTTAGATTTGTGGTTAAATTTTCAGTACACATAAATACTTATAAAAGTCTATCAACACGTTTTCAGGCACATCTCTTAGTTTGCTATGCTACACGTGTTTTCAAGGTGATTTCTCACTTGCAGAACCAAAGAATCTCACTGGCATCCAAAAAATCACTTGGCAGTTAGAAAACTCTATGAGCCACCACGGGCAAAAAGTTCCCAAATTATTAGTACTTCTTACTGGTACTTTTTAGGAAAAAATGTGGTAATAACTTTTAACTATTCCAAATCAAATGTGAAGAAAATTTAACTTGATCAGATTAAGCAACTCATATACTAAAAAAAATTAAATAAAAACAGAAAAATAGAAAAAAGGGCAACAATATAGTAAAAGAAACAGAGAGGGAAGCCACAGGAAAACGATCAGTTATGGAAGACTCATTTTGCCCCTTTCTATTTTTCATCTGTAAGTTATAAATGTTAATGAAGCTTCTAGAGGGATCCCTGCCACCTTTAAATTCATTACTATTGGATGGAGAAAAGGAAGTGGAATTGAATAAAAGTCAACACCATTTGAATGGCATTGTCACACAGTAACACAACACTTTTTCCTGCAAACTACCGCCACTATGAGAAAATAAATCCTGGAGCTACCCTAATTAAAACCAGATGAATAGGAGTTGAAAATGACAGAGGATTTCTTGTCAGCAGTCAGCTCCATCAACAGTCACACTGGAATGATAGACTAGGATCACAGACAAAATGCTGTAAATGAGCAGTGCCTAAAATGAAGAGCATTTATATTAGCAGGCAGTTTATCAGTGTAAATGTGAGCTCTTCCATGGCAGCTGGCCTTTGTGTTCAGCTCTTTCATTGACAGGCACAGCTGAAAGTTAGAAAGTTCTTCAATCTTTCACCCTCTCTATTCTCAAGTAACACGAATTTGTGCATTTGCCCTGGTTTCACTGGTGCCTTTGTCCTTGGCACTGCAGTGCTTAAAACATGTCAGGCGATGTGAATATGAGTGAATACACCAGTACCTGTACAAGCATTGCTCTGAACACGAGTTGACTCCAAAGACAAAACTGCAGGTTTAGCTTGGGTTCACAGCCTGTCACAGGCAGGCCAACCTTTCAATTTCTTTGTCTGCTCTGTATTTCAGCCAACAATCATTTCCATTCCATGCAGCTATCTTGAGATTATGACACCTCATTCTGAGAAACACAAATATTGGTCTGATATACAGGTATCTACATTACTGTGAAGTCAATCAATGCCTTCAACAAGCTGTAGAGGAAAACTTCAAATGTCTACAAGCTACGGCACATCTTCTTATTTTTCTCCCTGTTAAGAGCAAGAATCCACTGATAAGAAAAATCTAAGACTGTACAGAAATGTCATTCATGCTATCATTTATCACAATATTCTCATTTATCTTGAAAGGGGGTACGTTGGGGAAAGTTCTTTTGCTGTGTGATGCTATTTACATCTCACTTGGCTAGCATCAATAGGAAGTCAAGACATTGTAAAGGAAACACATGCAAGAAACATCTGAAATTTAGTACTTCAGAAAAGCATTAAAATGCAGCTCTATCTTCCCTATGTCTTTCTGGATTCCAATAAACATTTTTTTTTCTACTTTCAATGGAAATGAAGTAAGATTAATGATTCTGAAGTTACACAAGTGAATTTTAAAGAGGTATTTGCCCAATGGCCGTGCAACTTCTTGCTAAAAAAAGATAATGTACTGATCTTATAACAAAAAACTAGCTAATATATTTTGAAATGTACTTTTCTCCAGCTAAAAACTGGTTAGGATTAGGAATAGCCATTGTTTATATTTGCCTAAATTAAGATAATAATTCTTGAAGATGCAAAAATTACAAATATTACATCAAGGTAATTTTAAGTGGTGCTACATCTTTCACAGGGTTGGACATACCTCTGTTCACTCACCCTGCTTCCTAACCTTCCCCTGAAATCCACACAATTATTTTCATGACCAAATTCAGACCCAAAATTAAAAGACACACAAATTGTGTTTCTCTCAGTACAGTTGTCTCTCCTCAAAGATGATCAGCTGTTCAATGCAAATCTTGGGAAAGAATTTTTCCATAATGGAGGAAATGTTTGCATATCATGAAATCTAAAGTCCATTTGGTAGGAGCAACCTTTAGTTTTTGGGTTGCTTTTATTTTTCCACTTCCAGTTGCATGAGAGTTTGTCATGTGCTCTAGTCATGTGTGCTGGTGTCAGCACACACTTCCAGAATAAGCTCTATCAACATAATCAACTTAGACCTTCTCTGTTACATTCTATTATCTCTCAGCCTTGATGGAGTTCTGCTGCCATTACCCACCTCATTTTATGACAAATGGAAATTGTTTTAGCAATCATTTCTGTGGGTCTTGCATTCACTCCCAAAAGCTTTTCATTTCTTAAATTTAGAGATGGTGATCTGGTAATTTAGTATTGGGTTTGTGTTTTCTCAACTAGGTGTTCAAAAGCTGGCAGACCTAATAAGGAAAAATGCCAAGCAATATTTCACCCCTTTTGGATCAGGTTTGAGTCAAAAGCTTATACCAAGATGCTTCACATTCAGAAAACCGACCACAGAAATAACTGCACATTCCTTTTTTCCAAGTAATGACCCATTCATCGGTGCTAGAAACCCTGACTCCATTTCCTGTTGAGGTTGTTTAAAGTACATGGACAGTTTTTTCCAATAAGGTCAATGCTGAAATATATCATGGAATCACAAAATAAATTAGGTTGGAAGGGACCTAAGGAGGTTATTCAGTTCAACGTGCTGCTCGAAGCAGGTCCAGCTATTAGATCAGGCAAAGCTGCTTAGGACTGTATCCAGTCATAACCTCACAAGGCAGAGACTACATAACCTCACTGGGAAGTCTGGTCCACTGTTAATCATCATCACAATAAAAGGACTTTTCCTTCTATCCAGATGGACTTTCTCATGCTTCCATTTATTTCTTTTGCCTCCCAATTTCCAACCATGAACCATTATGAAGGGCCGGAATCCATCTCTATATAGATCTCCTCCTAGATATTGAAGAAGGCTACTATTAGGTCTCTCTAAATACCTCTTCTTCAGAAGAACTCTTCCACCAGGTCACTGAGCCTTTCCTGAAAGGGCATGTTCACCAGCCCCCTGAATACATGATAGTCCTCTGATGAGCTTACTCCAGTCTGTGCTAAATGGCCCAAAACTGAATTCTGGTGCTGTAGAGCTGAACTAACAGGAGCTTGGTAAAGGGGGAGCAATCCATTCCTTCAGTCTTCTGGCTGAAGCTCCAGATATTGTTGGCCTTCTCAGCTTTCAGGGCACCCTGCTGACTCTCATTCAGCTTGCCTACCTACATTCAGCTTGTCTATCTACAACTCCAAATCCTTTACACCAGAGCTTCCAGCCTGTGCTGTTGCAGAAGGTTCTTCCTTTCCAGGACCAGGACTTTGAATCTGTTCTTGTTGAATTTTTAAGGACCACACAAACCTGTTCCTCCCAGCTGTCTCAGTTCTTCTGAATGGCAGACCTATCATCAACCACCTTAGTTTTTCCCAAATTTGCTGTTGACTGCTAACTTCATGAGAGAGCATTGTTGCTTCCTTTAGGTTAGTTACTGAAAATGATCTTAAAGATGTTGTCCTCTCAAAGGCAGTAGCTTCCTGCTCTGGAATAAGCCTTAACTGCAGAAAATTGGGCTAAATTTTTGAAAAACATCAATTCCTAAATAAGGGACAAAATAAATTTGAAAATAATTTGCTGAAATAAGGTCCAGACCACCTAATTATTGCTCATTGTGGTAATTATGTTATGTTTGGCAATGAAGAATTGATGCTTGTGGACTCTGCAGTTACTGCTGGCATAAACACACAAGGCAAAGAGAATTTTTATTTCTTCTAGAGTAATGCTACTCACCTTTCCAGTCTTCAGCCAAACAAAATGTTTCTGGAACATACCATTCCTTCATTTTTCCAATAACAAAGTGCTGATAGCAACAAATATGTCCAGTTTTGTTTTCCTTTAGGAATATCTGTTCAGTTTGAAAGAAATAAAACCTAGACCCATACGGAGGACAGAAAAATCTCCTTGAACTAAAATACACAGAGGCTGTCGTCTTCTGCCAAAAAATGCAATTAAGGAAATGATATAGTGCAGATTGCTTCAGAGATAAGGATGAAATAACCTCAGGAGATTCCACATCATTTTAACACCTTTCCTTTATAGTTTTTATTGTGCTACAGAAACATTATGTTTAACTGGTGGCACCTTACCATGTCTATCACTTTTCTCTTTTCCCTTTGTGATGTCACAAAGGGTTTTACAGAGCAGTATACAAAACAGACATCACTTCTTCACACACAGAAACCCCACTTGTTAACAGCAACAGTGCATCTATCTAAGGCTAATCCACAAAGGGCGCTGCCAATAAACCTCTTGCTGAACCATCTTATCTTTTCTGTAGCAGAACAAGGGCTGCAATTACCAAGCAAGTTGTGGTTGCATCCGTAGACTTTTTTCTTTATTTTACCTAAGGATTTCTCTGCAACTAAAGGAGCATTTCACAGACAGGTTCCATAATCTGGAACCTCGATGGCCTGTCTCTTCCAAACTCTGTGAGATTTTGATCACATAATACATTTTGTGCCTCTTTCTTCTCCTGTCCTTTGTCTGCTTGGGCTGAAGATGTTGTATGACAGAGTCTCCTGTTGCACGTGCAGGTCACATACAAACAATAATGCTTTTATGGGCAGCTGTTTTACAAACCACATGACCATGAAATACTATTCCTCCTGAGTCTCAAGATCTGCCACCACTTCTGACACAGAAATGCATTAGCCCTCCTGAAACTACAGTACTCACAGAAGAAAAATAAAATAAAAAGCCCCATACCTTTTGCTTAGTCATTACAGAAGACTACATATTGGGGAAGTGGAGGAAAGTATAGGATGCATCAGTCACATTATTGGCAACAAACCAGGACTTTTAGAATCCCTTTCTCTCATAAGAGACAAGGAAACAGCAGCAATACCATCCGAAAAGTACAGGCAGAGTAAGACACCTCCAACCTCTCCTCATCTTCCCCCAGAAATAAAACAAAAACAGCAGCTCAGACAGTGCAATCCTGAAATCTTAGAGAGACGCATTTTTCTCGTACTGACCAAACATTAGGAAGCGCTAATCTAGACAGATTGCCAAAGAGACTGTCGGAGTAGCATTGTAAGCAAATTCGTGTATTTTGCTGCTATGGTGGTTGCGTGATGTTGGAGTTGGACTGGAACTTGAGACAAACTTTGATCTATGGAAAAATAACTCCCCAAACTAGGAAACCGAGATGTAGGAGGAGGAGCTGTTTGGCCCTGGATGTGTCCCTTGGTGAGGAGGAATGCTGCGGAGAAGCAGCAGTTCACAGATAAGACAGCTGAAGTAAAGTATTACATCCCCCAGCCAATTGTGATTCCCCCAGTTATCTTATAGACTTACCCCTCAACCTGTGTCCTACCCTATCCCATCTTTAAGTTTTACATGTACCACCCCTATTCCGCCCAAATTCTAGCCCTTTCTACAACAGCCCCCTTAAAAAGCTTTCCCCTTATCTAATAAACGAGTTCGCCTCTTTCCACCATCCCTGCTGTGTTCGTGAGGTTCCTCCACAGCCTGAAGCCGCGCCTTGCTGCTCCCCCACTCCTAGCAGCGGCCTTGTCGTGGCACAGCACGGGACCTCCCGCGGACTCATACGTTACCCCGATTCCCAAACCGGGACAGTGTGATTCCTGCCCACACTGGAATAAAACTGCAACTCCATACAGTTTACGCACTGACACTCAAAGAGAAAAGAGGCCTTCAAGTATTTGTTGCATTTATATCCTAAAAGTCCAATCATAACACTCAGCTGCTGGCAACACAAAGTCTTTGCTATTTTCAGAATGCTAAAACATTGCAGAAAAATGCCAGGTAGGAAAAAGCATATATATTGAATGCTTTTGTCTCTTTGAGAAATGTTGTTCAAAAGGTACATAAATCTCTGAGATCATCGGTATTGTCTACAAATCGGAATGTTTGTTGTGGCAGTATTTCAATCACCAGAAAAAGCCTAGACTTTGTCCCAAAAATGGCACCATGCCTTGCATCAGCTCTACTCCAGTGGTTTGTGATGAATGACATTTTCAGTAGCCAGCCCTGTCAAATACCATGGTGATTCAGCAAGATGCAAAGATGAAGACCTACTGAAACAGCATAATGTGAGATGGATTTGCTAAAAAACTTCTCTAATGAACACTGTGCTAAAATGATAAAACAGAAATGAAGGACGTGATGAATATGAAAAAGTGCACAGAGGTTAGGAGACAGAAGAGGTGCAGCAATGTGAAGACAGCTATGAGACGGGGTGGTAGTCATGGTTGAAGATAATGAATATGAGGAAGGCTTTGTTCCCACACTGAATAACAGATAGTTAGATAGATGAACCAGATCTACATGTCTTAACTTTACCTTAGCAACTGGCTTCCATATCTAGAAATTAATGTTATTTGGCGCTTTTGACTGTTTCATACTAAATGCACTGATTTAAACCATAGGCAATATTGAGGGGAAAAAAATAGTGTGAAAAAATAGGGATTATGCCTAAGCATAAAGTGTAACAAGCAACCTGCTCCATTGACTCGTAGCTTAAAAAGCGTTCAGGAGAAATCCTCTAATACACATTGGCAAAGTTGCCAAGATGTTGAGAACAGTGAAGGGACAAGCAGGTGGCGGTGTTTAGTTCTGTCCTTCATGAGTTACTCACCAGAGAAGGAAAAGAAAGAAATGCAACAAAGAGAGTACTATTTAACCCTGGTGGGACAACATGACTGACATTCCGGTTAGCCATGACCAGGTTGGAGTGACGCTTACATGTCCTTTTCGTGGTATCACAGTGAACAACAGAAAGACAAGGGATGAGGTTACTAGACACTAAGAGAGGCAAGAAGGCAGAAGCATTCAGACACTCCTAGAATCCAGTATCAGAAAGGACTGAAGCTGGCCAGTGTGAAGCTTGACCTACTGGTAGAGACAGAGATCCAGGGGATGGTGATGCTGCTGAAATATCACAACTGTCACTTCTGAAAACCAGTGAGGAAAGAGGCTGAGCAGTGAGGATAAATAAAAAGGAACAGGGTGATTTTAGTGCTCACGGTTATGTTGAAAGGTGGCAATGCCTTCCATACCTGCCACCTAGTGACTCTAAGCCTAAGATACCACAGACCTTTGTAGTTTTTGTAGGAATGAGGTTATAACAGCTGCTTTTAGAGTTCTTCATGGAGGGCAGCTACTGTATAACCTCTCTTTGCAGGGGATGAAGAGAAGTAGGTAATTCTCTCCACAGATTTTAAAAAGGTACTCCCAGTGACCAACTCAGGTGTAGTTAGATGAAAGTATTTATCCCCAGAAGCTATAATAAGCAAGAAAAAAAATTTGCTAAAATGCATACAATTGTGTAACTTGGAGAAGAGGGGGCTACCATTCCCATTCCATAACAGAATCATAGATATCCTGAGTTGGAAGGGACCCATCAAGATCATCAAAATCCATCTCCTGGTTTTGCACAGGACCACCCCAAGAATCACACCATGTGCCTGAGAGCATTGTCCAAATGCTTCTTGAACTCTGTCAGGCTTGGTGCTGTGACCACTTCCTGGGGAGCCTGTTCTAGTGCTCAACCACTCTCTGGGTGAAAAACCTTTTCCTAATATCCAATCTAAAGTTTCTTCCCCAGGCTGAACAGACCAAGTAACCTCAGCTGCACCTCATATAGCTTCTCCTCAAGGCCCTTCAACATCTTTGTTGCCCTCCTTTGGATGCTTCCTAACAGCTTAGTATCTTTCTTATGTTGTGATGCCCAAAACTGCACACAACATTTAAGGTGAGGTCAGTGCAGAGCAGAGCAGGACAATCCTCTCCCTCAACCAGCTGGTGATGCTTTGCCTGGTGCCCCCCAGGACACAGTTGGCCCTCCTGGCTGCCAGGGCACTGCTGACTCATATTCAATTTGCCAACAACCAGGACCCCCAGGTCCCTTTTTGCAGTGCTGCTTCCCAGTCTCTCATTCCCTGGTCTACCACACTGTAGATCCAGGTGAGAAATAAGGAATCTAACTGCAACACATGAAAGTTTGTTATAGCTTGCATGAGTGTCAGAAACTGAGTTACCATGGAGCCATGAAGAACCATCACGATGCTCAGACAAAATAGAGACACTCACTGTGGAAATGTAAGACCTGCAGATCTTGCAGACTGCCTGCAACTGTTCCCTTCTGTGCCCTGGAGGGGGGAAAAAAAATAAAAGGATTTATTAAGAGAATAAAAAAGAAAAAATATTTATTCTCTGAAGAAAGGAGTCTTCAGAAGCTCCAGGTACTGGTTGAGTACTGAAACCAAAGGAAAAGTAGCATTACATTGGGCAATTGATTTGTAAATGCACATTTATGATTAGTTTTATTGTGATCTGTGTGAACACATCTTTACCTCTCAAGGATTCCTTTTTGTGAGTCTTCACAAAAGTACATCTGTTACTGTTAATTGACCTTCTCTGAAGCTGTCAAGAAGGGATGTCTGCAAATGTATATGACTTCTAGAAGCAAAAACAGAGCATTCAGCTAGTGCTTATTTATCACATGGTGATGGTGGTATTCATCATCATATTAAAAAAAAACCTCTCAAAATACAGGAAGTTGGGATGTTTATTTTAATTTTTGAATAGCAAAATAGTTAACATTTTCTCTATTAATGATTATTGCCTGCAGTTGTCATAACTGCTCTGTGCAGTAAATAATCTTCCTAGTAATATCCTGACAGAGAGCATTTCTACTTAAGGGTTTTCCAAAACACAACATAAAAGAGAACTTTTGAAAGCTCAGTTGACATAGCAGAAGCCCTAGAAGTAATGCATGCTTAATTTGGGAAAACATTAGCATTTCTTAATCGACCTGTTAGAATTTAATTGTATTAACTTGTGCTACAGTGACCAACATTAACTCAGGTTTAAGTAAAAATAATTTAGCTTCAATATTCCATGCACTGCACTACACAGCACCGTCTCCATGATTGATAACTTGGCAGGACCTCTTAGGAATGCTATTAGATCTCTTTATTTGGAAGCCAGGAACAAATATAGCAAATGCAATAATTAGGAGTTTATTTCACTGATTCATGCTATGGACAAAATACTAACAAAATATTTGCAGTGGTGTTTGAATTTGCTTTGCCTATCATATTCCTATCACAATTCAGGATTTAGAAACAAGATATTAAAAGCAATTAGATAATCCTTATTTGTTAAGTATACTTTACCAAAAACTTTTAAATTTAATTTTAAAAAGATTGAATGATGAATACCTTAAACTGGGGTTTGCAAAGAGATTCTGCAGATGAATTAAAGAGGCCCAAATAGTAGCCAAAACTTCAGTTGAGAAATCAAGTCTTTTTCAAATCACTAAGATTTAGAGATCACGTCTCTCTTAACTGATGTCAAATAACTGATTAGAAACCGCTATTGATATCTAGAGCGTCTGTTCCCACGACAAAGAATTGCTGAAGCAATTATGTGGTAGACCTAACATGTAGCAACGTTATTGTGATCCACTGTAAATGATAACATGGCTAGAGAAATTTAGTAATTCACTGTTATTTACTGTGAGCATCTTTATACTCATGAAACCAGGAATCTGAGACTAAATTCTTCTGTAAGTTATGAAAACAGCATCGCAGCACAGAGTACCGAGGGAGCTGGCAAATGATCTTACCAAACCACTCCCAGTTCGATTTAAATGATGAAATTCCAGCTGACTGGAAATTGGCAAATGTAATGCCCATATACAAGAAGGGTCAGAAGGATGACCCGGGGAACTATAGGCCTGTCAGCCTCACCTCGGTCCTGGGCAAGATTATGGAAGAGATCATTCTGAGTGCCATTACACAGCACATGCAGAACAACCAGGGAGTCAAGCCCACCCGACATGGA
Organism: Oxyruncus cristatus; assembly: GCA_013399855.1. Lineage (NCBI taxonomy): Eukaryota > Metazoa > Chordata > Aves > Passeriformes > Cotingidae > Oxyruncus > Oxyruncus cristatus. Next base: position 63,392 of record VXAY01006786.1, on the reverse strand, counting down.
TTTATGAAAGGCAGGTCCTGCTTCACCAACCTGATCTCCTTTTGTGGCTTGGTGGATGAGGGGAGGGCTGTGGATGTGGTTTATCTGGATGTCGGTGAAGTGTTCGACACCATCTGCCGCAGCATCTTTCTAGAAAAATTGGCTGCTTGCAGCTCGGATGGGAAGACTCTTTGATGGGTAAAAAAATGGCTGGATGGATAGGCCCAGGAAGTTGTGATCAACAGAGCTAAAACCAGTCAGCATCTTGTAGCTAGCAGCTCTCCAGGGCTCATTTTTGGGACTGGTCCTATTTAATATCTTTATTGATGATCTGGACATGGAGATTAAGTGCACCCTCAGTAGTGTGTCGAGTGTGTCAAGTGAAGGGCGACAAGGCTGAAGAAAGGACTAGAGAACACGTCTTATAAGGAACGGCTGAGAAAGCTGGGTTTGTTTAGTCTCTAGAAGAGGAGGCTCAGGGGGAAACCGCATTGCTCTCTACAGCCATCTGAAAGGAGACCACTACCAGGTTTTACTTTTTTGTCTTAAAAAGACGGACACTGTTTTTTACTTAAAAGCTTGGGTGAGATTTTTTTAATGGTTTATGTTTATTTGTTTTTTAAAGTTACTGTCCTTCAAGTAATGATACAAAATACAGAAGTCCATCACTAACTTTAACACTGTGCTTTCCATACAGAGAAAGATCTGAAAAGTGTGGTTGGCATCAGTTCTACTATTTCCAAGCCAAATTCACTCAAAGCCAGGAAAAACACCAGTACACCAATATCCTTCAGCAGCCCTTTTCCAGTCATCGTCATCTTTCTCCCAAGCCATCTGCTTTCTCTTCCTTGCTCTACTTGCAGATTTTGCACCTCCCTTAGAGCTAAACCTACCTCCAAGTTTCTAACCCCCAGCTTCACATTCTTCCTATCTACACCTACCCCTTCATCTTTCAGACCAGCTCAAGCTCAAAGAACAACTTGTCACCATCTCTATTTACTGCTTGTGCCACCAAGTCATCCTTTCATGCATTGCCTACTCCACGACTCCCCTTCCTCAGGTTCTTCGCTTGTGCTCCCCATGCTCTAGCTCTTATAATTTCTTGATGTATGATGTTAATAAACACCATTCTTCGACTTCCGCAGCCAAGCACTCTAACAACCATCTGTATCTTGCCACATGTCTAATATTCCTAGTTATCAAGATATTGCTAGTTATCATCATCGTGGCTAGGTTTCATGAACAAAGATTTGGGAAGGGCCCTACCCATGTTTGTTGCAAGCGCGTTGGTGGTTAAAAAGGCCAATATGAGATAGGCAAGTCCGGTTGCAAAAGGCACAGCAGAAAGACTCCTTAGATGGTATATTCTGCAAGGCACGGTTCTTTCTGCGTTGCCTTTTCTCCTCAAGGGTGATCCTGCGTGCTTTCTCAAAAGCATCAGCAGTGTTATAGATGGTGTGTCTCCAGGCCTCCCGATTGGAGGCCAGAGTAGACCAGTTATGGTGGTCAATATGGCCAAGGCTGAGATGTTGTTTCAGGGAGTCCTTGTATCTTTTCTTCGGGGCTCCTCTCTTGCGGCAGCCGGTGGCGAGTTCACCATAAAGCAGGATCTTAGGGAGGCGGTGGTCCTTCATCCTGGAGACGTGCCCTGCCCAACGCAGCTGTGTTCTCAGTAACATGGCCTCAATGCTTGTGACTGCTGCTTGTTCCAGAACAGAAGTATTGGTCACATAATCTGACCAGTGGATGTTAAGGATTGTACGGAGGCAGCGTTGATGGAAGCGTTCTAGGAGACGCAGGTGGTGGCGGTAGATGACCCATGATTCAGATCCGTATAAGAGAGTAGACAGCACTATGGCTCTGTAAACACTGATCTTTGTGCTTTTCTTCAGGTGTTTATTTCGCCAGACTCTTTTATGCAGCTTTCCAAAAGCACTGTATGCCTTTGCTAACCTGTTGTCTATCTCCCCGTCAATCTTACCATCCGAGGAGATGAGGCTGCCTAGGTAATTAAACTGCTGGACTGATTTGAGTTCTGTTTGGCCAATGGTGATGTGGGGATGATGGGGGACTTCCTGAGGTGCAGGTTGATGGAGAATTTCTGTCTTCTTTAGACTGACTTCCAGCCCAAAGAGCTCAGCAGCGTCTGCAAAGCAGGATGTTAAACGCTGCAGGGCTGCTTCTGAGTGGGCAACGAGGGCGGCGTCATCAGCATAAAGCAGCTCCCGGACAAGATGGTTTAAGGTCTTGGTGTGGGCCTTCAGTCGCCTTAGGTTGAACAGGCTTCCATCAGTACGATATCGGATGTAGATACCGTCCTGATCATCGAGGTCTGCCGTGGCCCTTTGGAGCATCATGCTGAAAAAGACTGTGAATAGGGTAGGAGCGAGAACGCAGCCTTGTTTCACGCCATTCTTTATTAGAAAGGGCTCAGAAAGTGTGTTGCCATATCTGACTTGGCCGTGCTGATCCTCGTGGAGTGAGATGATCATTTTAAGGAACTTGGGGGGACAACCTAAACGTTCCAAAATCTGCCACAGACCTTTTCTGCTCACAGTATCGAAAGCCTTGGTGAGGTCGACAAAGGTTATGTAAAGACCTTTGTTCTGTTCCCTACACTTCTCTTGCAGTTGCCTGAGAACAAACACCATGTCTGTGGTACTCCTGTTGGCTCTGAAACCACACTGACTTTCAGGTAGAATTCCTTCTGCTATAGCAGGTATTAGTCTGTTCAAGAGTATTCTTGCCAGGATTTTGCCAGCAACGGAGAGCAGAGTAATACCACGGTAATTTGAGCAATCTGATTTAATTCCTTTCTTCTTATACAAAGTGATGATGACTGCACCATGAAGGTCTGATGGTAGTTCGCCTAGTTCCCAACAGCGCACCACAAACTCGTGAAATTTGGTATGGAGTGCAAGGCCCCCATGTTTCCAGACTTTGGGTGGAATTCCATCAACCCCAGCTGCCTTGCCGATTTTCACCTGCTGTATGGCCTTGATATAACCTTCTCACATCCTCTGCTCCACTCCAAATACCTTCACTGACTTAGCAATTATAAACGACTCATAATAAGAGAATTAGGAATTGACTGGTTTTTCCTTGTCTCTAGTTAATTCCATTAATCAGAGAGACAGGACAAGTTATGCCACTGACTCATGGCATGTGAGATGACCTTATAAGACAAAAACAAGGCAATCATACTGCCAAGTGACTTACATTTTTCCACACTGAACAGTAAAATTTCTTTAAATTCTGTGTTCATTAACTCATTTCTACCTTGTTCTTTGTGGTGCTTCTCATTAGCACCAGCCACGTCAGAGGTGGTGGGGGAGCAACTCTGGGGACTTGTAAATGAAAAGTGAATTGTGAAAGTAAACTATGCTGTGAAAAAGAATAGTAAGATTGATGGAGACTGCTCATTTGGGTACTGAAATGATTTGTAGGATGAGCAGCTTCAGAAGAAAATATAATTTTATGCCATGAAACTCTACCCCAGGTGTTTGCACACTGAAACACATCTAACAAGTTTAAAAAAGGTTTGTTAAGTGTTGATTTTATGGCCTGGAAATTCCAGTTACACTGTAAACCTGTTTATAAAGTCATTCATTCTGTGCTTGGAGTGTTCTCTCTGCAATTTTTATTAGCCTTTAGAGCATGTTTTCCATGTCTCCTTTTTAAGGGGACCACAGGGTGACTCAGCAAGTAGTTTTTGCCATCTTATTGCCTGTAAGTCCGTTCTGATCTAATCAATTTAGCTGTAACTATAAGGTTGTTTCGCTGTAAAATCTCTGAAAATCTCTAGCTCACAAGACACTGAGAATTCATGGTTCTGGCTTTTAGTTAGTTACTGCATCTAAAATTGAATGACTAAGGCATTATGGAAACAGCAAAAACAATTTCAAATAAAGTAACTGTAATGAAGATATAGATAATCACTTCAGGGCTGGAAAGTGACACTTGCAGTTTTCATATCAACTCTTGTCCTTAATCTTTCCTGATCTGTAAGAACAGAGAGAAGACTTCTAGCCATTTTTGACAGAAAAGTACATGCAAATAAGCTTCTTTATCTTCTTACCTCCCAGACTCCTAAAATTTGTGGGGAAAGAGAACTGTCATTTGAAAATGTGCGTATTTTTGAGCCTCAACACTCACTTGAGCCAGCAGCATGCCTCTGACTAGGGCTGCACTACAATCCATATTTCTAACTGCGAATTTAGACCAAAAACTTTCTCCTCCCTGAAATACAGTAGTTCTGTATTTACCAGTTTCAATGAAAACTGATGTCTCAGAGGTATACTCATTGCCTCAAATAAGGACTCTACATCCCGATAGCTTATTCAGTGTTGGCAAACATCCATTACAAAGGGTATGCCACCAACAATACAGGACTTGGCCACATCCAAGTTGAAAGCCTGGGCCTAGATTTAGCCTAAACAGTATCTGGTAGGAAGAAAGGTTATGCAAAAAAAATTAAAACATATTATAGGGAGACAGGCTACAAAGCTCACTTCTGATATAGTTTGCAAGTAGCATTAATAGTATCCATATACCTTGCAGAGGCTGGCCGCAGTTAAATGAATCAATGCTTGGCTTAGAGGTGCTTTCTATATTTTTTCTAAATTTTGCTTTGAAGTATTCTTGTAAGGGTGTGAGAAAAATTATGTTTCTCCTTAAAATAGCATGAATCATATACTAGAAGACGAATCTGCAGTATATTTGTTCCAGTTCAATTAAATTAATTTTGCTAGGCAAGAAAGGAGAAGAAATTATATGTAAGAGATACAAGTATACCCAATCAAACATTTAAAAAACAGATTATAATGCACTAGAGAAAGAGCACTGTGCTTAACATACCAATAATTGTGCAAACTATAGAAATCAGAGCCAAATTCCATCAAGTACCCTTCATATTCTTTGAACAGCATGAAATCCTCTCTAAATTCTCCAATAGATTCATTGCATTGTACCAATCATCTGCCTAATCCACATGGAGATTTCCATTTCCACAATACATTATGCTTAGCAATAAGGCAGGCTTTTAACAAGAATGACTTTTCCATTTTACTTAAGAGACATGAGGCTTTCCACATCTTGTAAGGTTCAAAATTGCCACTATTGAGGAAAGCATTCCACTGCATTCAAACACCCTCCCCCAAGAGACAAAGTTTATTAACACTATCCAAAAACCTCTCAGATTCCCACAGGTCTAAGGCACATTGCAGTCCCTAATCCTAGCCTTCAGCAAAACCATGGATATTTATGACTTTTATGTGAATTAAGTCAAGCCTTGTATCCCACAACAACCATGTCATGATATGATATATCTGCTGCCAATTTATATTATCAATTTCATAGCCTGGGTCTCTTAACAGCACTTTACTCTTTATTGGGGTGCTTAAGACATGAGTAGGTTTTATAAATAATGAGGAATAGATGTAGAGCAATTAGCTGGAAGCAGAAAATAAATGAATACATGAAATCTTGGTCAGAAATTGTTTTTGCCTCATTAGCTGATCACTCTGACAGCATTCCAATTTGCAAACATTTCCAGTTACGCGATTGAAACACACTGAAAGTCACCCCAGCTTGCACGAACAAAAGCATCTGAACTGACAGAAACAGCCAACTCCCCTCTCAGTTAGCCTGACTCGTAGGCCTTTGGTTCTATGTATTTTAATAAAAAAAAGTTGCCACACTGGGCTGAAAAACAAAGTTTATATATTCAGTGGCCTCCTACAGATAGATTCTCTAAATGTGAATATTATTAACTGGCTGTATTTTACATAACATTCTTGACTTCAGAGACCTACAGAAATAGGATTCTCCCCTGCCAGCTATAACAACCAAATGAAATGAAACCAACCCCAAACTCATCCAAAATTCACACAGCATTACAGGGAGCACTTCCTTGAGATCTGTTCATACAAAATACTTCACTACAGGCTGCACATGCACAAAAGGAACTAAAAAAAATATTGTTTTATTAAAAGGCTGTCACAAGCCTCCTGGGACTTCTGAGTTAATTGTACAGTTTGGGATTTCTGACCAAAGTGCGTTGGGAAGTGCAAGCTGTGTAAATCTCAAATGAAGCTCTTCTACAAACAACCACTAGCTTTACCCATGTGTAATAGTTGCACTATGAGTGTCAATGTGTGACTTGCCACTTCTTCAGTCCACAACATATTCTTCCCAACTTTCCAAACCAGCATCCTAGCCAATGTCTGAAAATGAAAGTATCTTCTACTCAGATATCAAGTCTTGACTTAAATAACTTCATGTCCCATGACAATACGTTCCAATGCTTAGTTATCATCCCTGTCAAAAAATTAATTCTTTAACCACATCAAAGAACAACTTCAGCATCTGAAAGAGAATATATTTTTCTTTTTTTTTAATTGTTTCAGACATTGGTCTGAAGTGAGAACTGAATTGAACAGTCTCTTTTGATATCTTCCCATTTCATCAAACACTTTAAAAAATAACAAAGTTTTGTTTCATTAAGATCCCCCATCTGTACCTGGGAGCTATGAGGAAAGAGCCTCTGGTTGTGCAAGGTGATACCCATGCACGTGACAGGCAGCAAACTCATTCTCAGGGTCTCCATCCTAACAGGGAAAGCAGGCAAGAGGTGACAAGAGACATGAAGGTACCCATTTAGGAGTATTTGTTTCCACAGATAAACATACCAGTGCCTTTCTCTCCCCAGACACCATATTGCCCATTACCCCTTTAAAGGGAAGCAAAGGAGGAGACCCTCATCTGGCCTGCCACACTTCAGGCATCATGGTTAAGTTCTGTAAAATGCACAATATTATCAAAATACCTATATGAAACATCTTAACATTAATTGCACCAAAAGAATGTTTCCATGAAAAGATTCACATCCCTGAGAAATATAACAGAGTATTGGGTTTTTTTTGTTCTTTTAAAATCTGCTCATGTTTTCCTCTTTCTTCCTTAAGAAACTTAGGCTCAGAACTTCAGATTACTACCAGGAATCTAGCATATAACAAATACCTTTCTGTGCCCCAAATACAGTGCTGCACTAGAGTAAGATCTGTACGTTGTCCAAAGTCAGGATCAATTGATAATTGATAATAGTTCAGGATCAATTTATAATTTTAGTTAATAACTCAGTTAAAACCGAGTGTTCATGCATGCACATACACATTCAGAATCAAATGTCTTCCAAATGTCCTCAGAATGCCTAATGTTAGGAAAACTGGTTTTTTTTACTCTAGATTAAGTGTAGGGCTCACAAGATGCAACTTTCTAAAATATACTCAAACTTTGTATCAAAAAAATTAAAAAAGGAAAGATAAAAGGACAAAAAAGTCACAAAATTCAATGATTTAAGAAAACAGTCCACGCGCTCGTGTACCTCAAAGGCTAATAAAAGATGTGTTTGTCTTTATTAAATGAAATCAAAGTAATTTTGTTGTGAGCAACTTGAAAGGTTGAATGCTACAAAGCACAAGTTGAATATTAGCATCAAGGTTACAGTATTATAAAGCTGTGAAATAAAGCTATAAAGTACATTAACGTGAGCTTCCATCCCTCCTTCATAGTCTCAGTGATCACAGAAGAATTGTATGAAGAAACATTAATGTCAATCCTCATTTCTTAAGCCAGTTGAAATAAAATTAGTATCAACTGAAGGAAGGGGAAACCACTTATGCATACAAAAAATTAAAGAGAAGTTACCAGAATATTTTTTATTTTGGTGATGTTGGTAACAGGTGTTCTTTCTTCTATAAAATATTTTAGAGCTCTATATTAATCACCTATTCACAGAGAGAAGAAAAAATAGAGGACAATAATGAAGGCTCAAAAAATACAAATATTCATGTATACTTGCAAATCAGGACTGTCAACGAGACCATGCAAAGCAGCCAACTGATGCAACTATCTCACCATGAAAAAACCCCTAAAAATCAGAGGGCAAAATACTACTCCCACTGTGTCTTGGAAACACAAATGGACAGTTTTGTGAAAATATCTTCCATTAAAGAAACAATCATTTACCTAAACCCAGGCAAAATCCTCACTTGCACTTCTTTCTCCTAAAGTGAATGGGTTGCAAGAGGGATTGAATATACCATAATAGCTGAGATGCATCCTTTTAATAGACAACTGCAAAGTATTCAAATTATGCAGGGAAAGGCTGTGGAACTTCTTATGTAAAACTTTTAAAGTCTAAAAACATTTAAAGCCTCTTTTTCAGAGCCTTCTAAATGACAAATGGCAGAGCAACAGTTAATTCTTTCAAAGACTGAAAAAAAATAATTAATCACCTGGGCTTGAAATATACTATCCTCTAGCAGAACACTGTACTTCTGGCATGTTATCCAAATGCTGAAACATGCCTGCCAGGTGCTTATTAGAGTTATTCATTTTAAAAGAATTGCACGTAAGAATGAACACTAAATGTATCTTTTATCTGATTAATCTTTACAACACCTGTTGCCATGGCTCTATTAGATACAGTAGTGTAAATCTCCAAACAGCAATGCTGGGGAAAAAAAAACATAGTTAAAAACAAAGTAAAACAACTGAATCAGATGGCAAGCAGATGAGGAGAGCATTCCGGTGTGTCCTGAAAATTTCTGTTGCCCAACCACTTACAGGTTGCGCGGGCAATGCAATTTCCCAAGTATGAAGCCTTGAAAAGAAGACATCCTGTAGCAAGACACATAAAGGGACTGGTTCTTATTTCACATCAACATGGGATCTAGGGTAACTAAATGCCATGGAGTACTGTAGCATGTGGAATTATTCATTTTCTCAGTGCATTGGAGGACCATTCAAAATCGTGGCACTCTAAAGGAATTCTTCAGCCTCAGCCACAAGCTTGTGAGCTATGCCCACACACCTTCCTTCAAACAGGAAACATCACAGTCTTCATGGATGAGCTGCAACATCTTCTGCTTCCTCTAGAACAGTTCCCTGGGACTCAACAAGGACTTGATAGCAAAATGCTAAGTTGATGCACAGGTCAGCACGTTGGCTTTACGTGCCTTTTCTTTTTTAAAACTCTTTGTAAGAGAAATGTAACAGATCCACTATAAAAAATTTGAAACATTTGTCTCATCAAATTGTAGAGTTGGAATTTCATCTTCGACATATCTGTTGTTTCATATACACATGTAAAGTGCCTTTTATAAATACTCCTAGACAGGCCCTAATAGGTGATGCAGTCATACAAATTCCTAGCATAACTCTGCATGAAGATTTGGCTAGAACTACATGTTAAATTCATATTTCAGTCCTATCAACTTGTTTGGTTCAACTGAATGATCTTGACAGTTTTCTGAAGAATTAATTTCTTGAGCTCCCAGTTCTTTAGAGCAGAATAAAAATTGTACAGGATTCATTCCTCACCTGTGCTCACACCTTGCCACCAGTCTAAGTGCATGATATGTCTATTTTTGAAGTGCAGGAGTAAGCCTACCTTATGCTTTAAACTAGCAAGAGAGCTGTGGGGTGCAGTGGGGTGCAAGCTGTGAAGGATGCTCAGTCCTGTCAACCACAAAACAGTTGACTCAGGCATAGATCTTTGCATTCTGCAGCTGCTGACTGAAGTTGGAAACACACCTTATTCCTCAAACAAAGAGCAAATCTTCAAGGTAGAAAATTTTAGACAATTAATTTCTGCATTTGAGCCACTTGGTCTCATCAGACCAATTCCTCTAAAATACATTAATAAAACAGTTGCCAACTCTGTGTTTGTGAAACTCCGTTTTTAATGTTCACTTACATTGCTGGAGTAGTCATTGATTTTCCACAGAGTATGGTAATTACATTCTACCCAAAGTTTTAACATTACACATCTTAATTATTTACAACATAATGTGTTTAATGGTGCACTGTGTTACTTACGTTGGGTAATATATCTCAAACGTTATGATACATCAAGCCAGGCAGTAAAATTATTATGCAGAGAGAGACAGCTTTACACATATCCTTCATTGCTGATATCCCTACTTGTCTTCTAAGCCTGTGAGTAATTCCCTTTTTTAATTTAGTCAACTGCCTGGAGGGTTCTCTAGAAAAGTTTCTGATGATCTCAAACTTAACTGAATATGAAATGGAAAGGACATGCCATTCAATTTAGGTTTAACAAGTTTATTACTGAGATGCTCGTCCTTTGATGGACCATTTCACATTAGAAAACACCTAAAAAATTGAAGCCTTTTGGCTAAAATAAAAGTTCCAGCAGCATGATGGCCTAGCAATTTCTCTTCTCCTTTGGTAATTTAAATTTGTTTTTCCCCTTTGGTACTCTAAATTTGTAGGTGTTATTGAAAAAGAAAGAAAGAAAAGAAAGAAAGAGAGCAAAAGAGAGAAAGCAAGAAAGGAAGAAAGGGAGAAAGGGAGAAAGATTTTTTCTAGCGTACATTTAAGACATCACTAAATCATATGTTCCTACAATGACAAGGTGTCATTGTACAGAAACACCCCATAAAAACATGTTTAAGACTGGAGTTTAGGCTCCAAACTGAAGAGTCAAAGGGACAATGTCTTCTAGAAGTGCAAACCACTGAAATGTCAAGGATTTAAAGTTAGCCTTTCTAATAGAATGCCAGTAGTCATAATAATCCACCAAGTTCATGTTCTGAGAGAAAGGAATAGTGAGCAGAGGCACTGTATGCTTAAGATGTCTTTCCTCTCCTCATCAAACCCGTACCACTCTGCACTCCATCTCATACTACTACAGTTTTTCTCAGGTAAGTAGCACTCCCCAAAATGAGAAGTGTGTGCATGCATGGTGGTGGTAGCATTCCCAGTGCATGGAATGTGTGCATGCATGTGTTTGGATATGAAGGAAGAATTTGTTGAAGCAAACTTAACCCAGCTGTCTAAAAATTCCAGTCCTTACTGGAAGATAAGGAAGACACAATGTATATACTGCCTACCTTGGAGGGTGTAAGGTCATCCATCACAAACAGGGAAGAAGATAAAGAGGAAAGGAAGAAATTCCTTATCTGAAATAAAATGTTTCACTGATCAAATTCACAGGTTATGCAGTTTATATACTTCAGCATTCTGTGGGCTGTATTATCACAGTCATGATTTTAGTCCTAAAAGCAAAAGGAAGAAAAACTCTTCAAAGAAAGCTAAAAACCCTGATATATCAGCAGCTCTTTGGAACCCCTGACTGGCTTACTTGAGTGTTTTAAATCTAGCCATACCTAAACAGTCTCCAGAAACAGAACATGTAATTCCTGGAGCATTTTGTTTCTGGAGAAGTGAAGGTATTAGATGATCACAACAGGGAACTAGCTCAGGTACGAATATAGAAGTAGACTCCTTCTGTAACAAGCATTAAATGTAAGAATCAATAGATACATTGCTTACTGTGCCTAAATAAATGCAATAAATACTCCTGCATTCACTTAAAAGTAGTATTTAAAAATGGAAAGCAGTATAAAATATTGACAAACTTTCTCTGAGGTTTTCTGCAGACTGATAGTATTATTTCTCTTCTCTCTTTGCCTTTAAAAGAAGTAGAAGTTTCAATGCCATGCAAACACAAATCATGCTGAAATGCTATCCAGGGATGGATGCAACTGGTGACCCAGAGTGACAGCATGGCTGTTCTGCAGTCCAAAAAAAAAACAAACAAAACAGGGTACTTGTGTGAGCTACAGTGGTAAATATCTAATTCACATTAGTGGAGGTTATTTTTTTCAGTTACCTGAGTGGGCTCCAGCTTGGGCTTGGTGACAGAAAAATTTGGCAAGGTGGACAATGATTGTCTGTGTACACTTCTACGTGTGTGAGTGAAAAGGAGAGACCCAGGTATGCGCAGACACTTCCTAAATTTCACAGCAATTCCCAAAGGGCTCAGACAATCAGTAACTCCAGACCGTTTAACCATGTATTTGGCTCCGCCTTTAGCCTTTTCTTTCTTCTTCCTCCCTGATGCAAAGGAGAAGGAAATAAGGTCATGCAGTTCCTGACCTTCCTCAATGTTTTTATGATGTCTCAGCACCCAGTGCTGAGGGCAGAGGGGAGCACACAGCAGGGTTAGATGAGCAGACAGTGGGAACGTCATTGCCTGCTATAGAAATGAAAGAACTGTCTTGGGCTTAGTGCTCGAAGTTCTGAATGTAAGTGCTTGAAAAACTATTCCGTTGCTAGCCAAAACTGAATTTTGGCTATTTGGCTTAGTAGATTTAAAGCACTCCTGCCTTAATCTGATTCTAGTACACAAAAAAGAAAAGGGAGTAGGTATGTTTGTGGGGGGAAGCAACATCAGGTAGGGATGTTATTTCAAGAGAAGTAACAAATTGCAAGAGAAAAATTAAAAGCTGTGAAAGGAATAGATAAAATACAGGACCTCTGAATCAAGGGGTGGAATACAAAGCTACCAGGACAAGAATTCAATTATACTGGCCTTTAATATAGTTTCTAATTGCTAAAGATCTATGTCGAAGTAAAGCATGAAGTACTCTGATCTTAGATGTATAAATTCATGCTCTGATAAATAAAACGCCTGTGAATAGAAAAGAGAAGAAAGTTGCTAGAAAAGTTTAAAGGGATATAATTATACCTTAGTGCAAGGTGTGCTAAGTAGGAATTCTAAAAGCAGAAACTGATTAGCATGGTTAGATCTGACCCCCTCTAACAAGAGATGTGGCATTGGAGGTATAAAGGTACAAAATACACTGAGTGCAGGTAGAAACATCCTAAGGTAAAAAGGAAACTTTCCTCCACTCTTCAGTGTAGATTGGAGATTGTTAGGCTATCTATAAATCTGCCATATGCTCAATGTCCCAGATCAGACAGAGCAATGACTCTTGGTCATTCACTGTCCTGATTCTTTTACCACTCACCTCTCCACACATAAGTCTGTCCTCACTTAGTTGATCAAAAATGTGACCTCCACAACACAGCCATAAAAATAGTTATAAAGCTTGGCTAAGAACAATATTTTACCACAGGCTAATACCAGCACAAGTCAGATTTGGGCCAGGCTTATTTAACTCCATGCTGTTTCTACCTTTCTAGCTGAAAGACTGCAATTCAATGTCAATAAAGAAAGAGGAATCACTTTTTGTTTTTTTGTTAAGCATGTATTTTAGTTACTTAGGAGAACACGAAACCTACCCTGAGAAGCAACACTGCCAAGGTACCACAGCTAGTTTTTCTCTTTCCCTTGGGGAAGGACAACTGACAGAAGCTTCCAATAACTTCTGCGAGGAAACCTCACTCTCGGTCTCCTGTGGCTGACAAAATGTGTCCAAATCTCTTAATTTATTTTTTTACTTTCCCTAGGAATGTGTCTTCGAGGAATAAGCTTGGATGCTGGACTGGTTAGCAATTAAGATATGACTTGTTAATGACAGTAAATACATTTTGTCTGCAGGCATTCCTAGTTTTTCATAATTTTTCAGTATAACAGTGATAGAACCCTTTCTGTCGCTGGTTGAAGTCTTCACTCCTTTCCCCACCCACAGACCTCTACCCAATGGAAACCCTGGAATTTTCCTTGGGGTGCAAAAATGATTGCAATTGCTTTGTGCCTTTGTGGGGTAGACAAGAATTTAAAAGGTTTAAGCAAAGTTACAAGGGAAAATGTAATGGTATTTGGAACTTTTAAAATGATTTACCTTTCATGTTTCCTTCTGAGCTCAGCTCAGAGACTACTCTTTCGCAGTCAGTCTCTCCCAGCCATCTCTCAATACACTGCAAACAAGATTAAGGTTTTGTTACTGTCTCAAAGTCAATCAGGGTCATCTGCAGCAGGCAAGGATTGAAGGTGTTTTTAACTTGCTCCTTATACTTTGGTGATAAGATTCATTCCCTTTCAACTACATTCCAAATTGGGGGAAATATGTTTCTCTCACACTTCTTCGAAAACTTTGGAGGCTTCTTCCCTGGCTTTAGAATCACTGACCTTGAAGAACATTTTGTCTGAGGAACCTAACTTTGAAATATTTTCAGTCTTTTAACAGCAGCTCATTACAGTTATTTTACCACACAGGTCTATCCAGCTCTCAACTTTCATGAGATTGCTTTCTCATATTAATACTATATTAATTCCACTAATATTGCCATTCTTTGTTGGTTTTGTTTTATTTTTCTTTTTTTAAAGGATTGTGATTTGTGTTTTAGATCTAGAGATCACCCACTGTGTACAGTACTTTCCTTCAGAAGAATTGTTATAGAGACAGACTCATAAAGGAGATCACTGAAGTCTGAAAAGATGATGGTTTGCATTTCAAAGGAATGTTCAGCTGAAAAACATTTATTCCCCTTTCCTGAACAAATGTTTCAGGGATGATGCTTCATTGCACAGGCACTTCACCATCTCTTCAGTCTTGAGAAGTCACACAAAATGCTGATCACTACGTGCACCTATCAGAACAAGCTAGAGACTCACTTCTCTGGCATCTAACACAAACACTTGTACTGTAATGGCCTCTGTTCACTGCTCAGTATCTCAGCTGGTTTGCAGTTCTGTCTATACTTGGCATAAGTGGTCCAGGGCCACTGAGATACTACCATACCAAACTGAAGAAGGAACATACATGCTAGCATATCCTCAAGCTCAAAGGCATACCATGATCCAAAGTGCAGAGACTGCCACATTAGCTTCAGGTCAGACAGGTTCAGTAAAAGAAATGAGGTTCGCATCTAGAGTCCTTTGTGAGTGAAATCAAACTTATGTGATTAAATGACTGATAAAACATGTTCTCTGAACCTGCTAGGAGCTGTTCATTTTACACTCTCTGACTTATTCTTTTGGTTTCAGTTGGCCATAAAGTGCATAAAGCTTTCAGTGTATGAAGTTAAACATTTTTACTGGGATATTGCAACCTTAAGCTGAGAGTTCAGCTGCTAGATGTAAAGAGCAAGAAAGAACCAAAGTATGACAACAGAAGAACATTCTGTCTGCAAGAAAAAAAGGACGTGAAGGTTTATATCTTGGAAAAGAGTGAATGTTTGGTTTGCTTTTCTGCTCATCCACTCAAATTTGCTTTCTTGAGAAGATGAAAGCCTTAGAAATGAACTCTTGCATGGTTTGTGAGAACATTTATTCATTTGGAGACAACAAAAACTAACGATAACAATATACTGACTTTGAACATACCCCATTCTCCTTTCAGGCTGCAGTCCCAACACAATGTAGTTAACATGACTCATCACAGACACTCAGAACATGTAGGTGAAATCCTCTTACAAGAAGGATGATAACTACATTCATGAAAGTCTCTGCCTGCCCTTGTAGCTCTGAATGCCAACAACAAAAGAAGTTTAATTTCATAATTGTGCTTCATCCCACAACAAACCACCTAGCCAGATTTGACTCTTGCCACCTCTTTCTTAAGGCTGACTCCTGTCTTCGAATTGATTTTAACAGAACTGTGGGGCATGGCTGAGCACTAATGCATGAACTCTGATTTCCCAGTGTTTCAGTCAGATTTCTAGATTGCTGCTAACAAACTGTGCTGAGATAGGCATTGGGCTGTTAGGCCAGATCAGGTGCTGAGCATTGAAAGAAGGCTGTTTGTACATTTCCACATCTCATAAAAGCTTTCTGCAGCTTGTGTATCTGTTATGCTTTTCCTCTTGATGCTTCCATTTCCTCTGCCACTTTCAGCCATAAATTTTTGAATATCACATCTCAAGTTGTAGTAAGTAAAGCAACATATATAGATAAAAAATAAATATATGCGTGCCCATACACAAGCATGCATAAACACAAGAAGTATATAAAGCCATACAGGACAAACTATATTTTAGATGAGCACGTACCAAAGATTATAACTGGCATTCTCACTACATCATGCTCTCCACTCCACCTCCTGGAGATTTTTTCATTCTATGATTCCTTTCAGAGCATATGCATACATATGCATGTGTGTATAGAATTAAATAGCAAGGTATTTGCAGCATGTAGGAAAACTGAGGAGCACAAACTGTCCTGTCTGCTTGCAGTCCTGCTTTGATGCAAAAAAAAAAAGTGCATCTCATGCACTGTCGCGGGGTATGAGCTTTTGAAGATCAGTTCTGAATTCTGACAGTAAGATTTGTCAGGTTTTGTAATGAAAGAAGCTGCTGACAGCACTGTCCGAGTTACTGCACTGCTGCTTTAGATCTCTGTTACTCCCTCCAAGGTCAGCTGTCCACTTTGAAAAGAATGAAAAGCTCCAAACAAGTTCAGAGCCAGGCAGAAGTTTGATCTATCTCCCCTCTACTCACGCCAGCAAGGCAGAAGGACTATTGCATATATAAGGAGGAATACAGAGTGGAAAGGCAGAAGAACTGAGAAAACATTTCAGAACAGAGAGGTTCTGAAACGAAGAGCACAGCTAGTGAGACTCTTTATCTTATGGTTACCTTTAGATGCATGTTTTCCAGCTGCAGCTAGCAATTGTACATGGTTGACAATCAACTCTGCACCAGCAGTAGCCATTTGCAAACATCCTTCTGATGAAGCTGGAAGCACATTGATTTAAGAGAACGTACTTCAGATTTTCACTTCTTGTTTCTCTATTACTATCAGAAAGTTTTACATAATCTAGCACAAGGGGAGTCCATGACTATGATCCTCCTTCACCTGGAATCTGAAATAATTAAAATGACAGCTTCGACTATTGACAGAGAGAGTTGCCAAAAAGAAATTTGATTAACTGCCTGGGGATATCCATCTTTACTCATTACTCTCTGAAATTGCCCTGTCAGTCAGAGCAACGCAAGATTTTCTCATGGAGGATTTGGAAAAAATCAGACTGAGCTGGAACAAAAGACCTTCTCTGTTCAATTTACAGTGGATATTATTTGCAAATCACTTCCTTCAAGGAAAAAAAACTACTGTCAGAGAAGAGGACAATGACAGGTTGCCACATCTTTTTACTTCTCCTAATCACTGCAGTAGGAAAAAGGAATCTTGAGGTATCAATTGAATATAACAAAACAGCCCTAAAATAAGAAAGAAAAAGAAAAAAGAAAGGTGAAGATCAATTTTTTTTTATCTCCTATTTCTCACAGTTCCTTGAGCACATGACTGAATTAAGCTAACACATGACTTTGCTAACTTTTATGTGCTGCGTCAATTGTCTGCAAAGCTGATCAACACCATCCACAGGAAAGTGCTAATAATGCACTCCTTTACCCAGTTCAGGGCACAGGAAATGTCACACACTACATGTAGGCTCTTTATTTGAACTGCAGAAAGTTGGCAGGAGTGGTTGGATTAAGGTTTGGTAGGGAATGTTAGCAGTTGTTCTTTTTTAATCTCTGGAAGTTCCTGTTTAAATTCTTTGTGTCCGGCTATAGACACCTGCAAGGACAGTGCAGTGAGGGAGAACTGAGTCTCGCTGCTGTACACACAGGCACAGCTGGAGACGACTTTCCAAAATGCATCTCTGTAAAAGCCAGCCATGATACAGGAACCCATCAGAGACAGAAAGTTTAAGTGGTTCTCTGCTCTATGCCTCATAGTATGCTGCAGACATACCCCAACTGTGGTTCCAAACAGTACTAGATAGGACAGGTTAAGTCATCAGAAACTTGTTCAGGCTTGTTGGTCACTAATGAAACCAGCAGCAGAGTTTTAGTGATGTGGTATAATAATGGGAAGTTTCCTAAAACTTAAAAAAAAAAGGCAGTCAAGGTGAAGCTTATGTATGTTTTGGATATACCAGTACTCAGCACAGCCTGCATAAGAGTGTTTGAAAATGGCATAATGACATTCTTTACAGATAAACCCCCCAAAAATATGAAATATAGATAATTCTTCACTCGAATTTATTTGGATAGGTCTAAGTGCTTAAAAATATCAAATGAGGCTAAATCTTAATGATGATTTTACGGAGAACTATCAAACACTGCCTGACATTTAGGATTCTGTTCTCTGAGAAATGAATCCTAAATGGGCACTTTAAAATATTCAAAGGCTTACTTTTTCCCCTGACATTACCTCTTTCTGCAAAGGCATGAGACAAATAGATACGGAAGAACAAATAAGGCTTTGAAACTTTGCAAACCTCACTTTGCTACTACACTCCTGTAACATTCACGAAATGTCAAAAGGATCTTCTTGCCTCCCGATGTTATACTGCTGCCTTTGAAGAAAATAAATGTTAGTTCAAGGATGCTGTTTGAAAGAGAAAACAGTTTGTTATTTTTGGTTTCTGTAGTAGCAAAGTAGTTCTTAGCTGTGAAAGTCTACATGCCAGATATTTACAAAATATAAAGATACATGTTTCTTCTTAAAGCTCTAAGGTTCATAGTAGTTTAGAATACTCCAGCACACATCCCATTTCCTTGTTCCTACAATGTGAATTAGAATGTGCATTTTTATAATTACAGTCATCATCCCTTAGGTTTTATATTCTTGTGAATATCTTGTGAATTCTTATATTCTTTACCTGTCCTGGGAAAAAAGACTATCTCAAGATGCAGTGCAGCCCTCTTTCTCAAATTCAGTGGCTGAGTAGAAGCCTGCAAAAAGAGCAGTGGAGTGCCTTTGTCATAGGAGCACAGTGCAGCTCACCAACAGAAATAGCTGACAGTTAGATATCCAGTACCTTATCTTTACAGAAATACCTCAAGTCTCCATAGTCTAATTAATTGACCAAATACATTCACTGGAAACCAATTTAGTTGACTGGGACTGATCCATATTGCAGTTAAAGGTGGCAAGACACACACTTCACCTAATGTCTTGAGTGAATTTAAGCCTATGAGAGATTATATGATTCTTTACCTTGGATTTGAGCTCAAGAGAACCTTAGTCAGCTGTGAAACAGTGATCCTTACATGAGCAAGTACAGACCATTTGACACCAGAATGTTTCTGGAAAAAAACCTGAGCAAGGTATTTCAAAGAACTGTTGCATTTCAATACCAAGTGGCAAAGCCACCCAGAACAGAAAAATAAGTTCACCCACTTCTGGCACAAACTTTTGGGTCTGGATGTGTAAAGAGAACCTTTACAACTGGCTGCAGGTTGTGGCACACTCTGACAATCATAAACCCTGGAGACAGCAGCCTGAACGTGGGAAGTTAGCAGAAGAACACCAGAGAGGAGTGGAAGGAAAGAAACTGAACTCTCTGTCATGCTCCTTACCACAGCCTAACTGCTCCGGTGCAGAGCATGATTTTAGGATGCATGCATTTTGAGGTAATTATAACACTACCGAAAGACATTTTGAGGGAGGGTGCTCAGTGTTTCTTCCTCTCCTAAAAGATCCACAGGTTTAACACCCAAAGACTCCTCACCTGAGTGTGAGCAGCTTCTTCATACACCTTTGTACTGCTATTCTGCACTTTCCAGCTAGAAATCAAGACAAAGCAAGCCCGAGACCTCTGAGGATGGTATAGATTAGAACTGCATAATGAGGAAAGAGTAATTACTTTCCATTTCAGGAAACTGTGTGTATCTCTAAGAACTTGTTAAGCAAAAATGCAGGGAAGAAGTGACCTTTAAGCTGAGCTAGCTAACATTTAAACAAGAAAAAGGACTCATATTGGTGCTTACTCTCAGATTATTTGTTTAACACACATTGAATTTGTATTTCTCTATCTGCATGAGCAAGGTCTGGGCTTTTCACTGCAAATTTTTCAAATGAAGGTGAACAAAAGAAAACTCAGCTCATTTCTCTCTTTCCTAAGACTTATCAAGTCTCTCATATAAGTAACCAGCTTGTGCAGGTCACCAATGACAGCAAACATTTATGGAAGGACCACACTTTGCTGTCACAAGACTAACTAGAGATGAAAAAAAAAAAAAAAATCCTAGACAGCAGGGCTCATGACATGATTCAGCAATCACACTGTAAGGAGAATAAAGTAAAACCTTTGAGTGACTTGGTCAGCTATGCAGACAGCTTGAAATTACCTGTGTCTCCATGAAGAATTTGAGAAGATCTAGAGCAAACTGTAAAGCTTCTGTCTGTCAACGTCTCTATCTTCCTGCAAAGTACCTGCACAGTGCAAGAATTCTTGACTGAGCAGATCTAGACAACGAAAGTAAAATATCTGTAATGTTTTGAGTGATGGCAGCTTTCCCACAAGAGAAAGAGAAAACAAACCTAAATCAAAAAAGTTTTTTTTTCATAAAAAAGGAAAAGCCATAAAGAAAAATCCAATGGATGATAAGAGGACCTGAAAGAGAAACCAACATTCCAAAATACTTTTGATTGCACTACCAACTTATTTTTCTTTGTTTAGGTAATGCTGGGCACTCCCAACATTGTGGATCTGACAAAGTTTCAGTACCTTCACCTTTCCAGACCAATTTTTATCTCTGGGAGTCCTGGCACTTAAGTCAGAATCAAGAAAGCCCCAAAGTCATGGCTGAAACTAGCCCACTTAGCTTACCTGCTGCACACTTCAGAAACCCTGTGATGGTCACAGAGCTCTTGGGTAGCCTTTCTCACAGAGAACTGATACTGGGAGCAGCTCCCTTCCTTACATACCAGAAACTGGCTTCTGAAGCAGCCAGATACTATCAGACAATTGCAGATTTGCTGGTGTCACCAAAAGAAAAATTTTGAAAAATAAATTTCTGAAGAGTAATCACTTCATACTGACTCAGAGTGAAAAAACCCCACAAGTTCTGAAATGTCAGAATTCCATTTCTTTAACATCACAGAGTAGCCTTGAAACTTAGCAGGAACAGGCTGGTTCATCATACCTCTAGTTGATGGTGTCTGACAAGAAAGAAGATATCTACTCAGAGGGGTATTTCTTTTGATGTTATAGCTGATCTCTTATTTTTGGACACAGATGGACGTTTGCATACAAGTTTGTGACCGTTTTCTTGGTGCACTGTCAAGGTAAGTTATCTACACTATACATAACTTCCATTGTTCCAAGATTGCATCTCTAGAAAAAAATCATTCTCTATTTCATAATTTCACCAACATGTCCCATTAGGACATTCCCTGT
Organism: Oxyruncus cristatus; assembly: GCA_013399855.1. NCBI lineage: Eukaryota > Metazoa > Chordata > Aves > Passeriformes > Cotingidae > Oxyruncus > Oxyruncus cristatus. Next base: position 42,504 of record VXAY01006786.1, on the reverse strand, counting down.
AATCACATCAGATTCTCTATCCCAAGAAGGTACAATAAAAAGGCAAAATGATCAACACAAAAGGCAACCAGTAATCTACTCCCAGAAAACCTCAGAGGTTGTCAGGCAATCACCGAAAGCACAGTGGATGCCTTAAACTAATGATATTTTCAGTCTTGTATAATCATGCAGAGCTGATAAAGGCAATCCTGGGACTTTCTCACAACAGGGAGATTGTATAACAAACTTTAATTTAATTTACTGCTAGAGGAGTTTTATCTACTAGGGAAAACTCATCCTACAGAGTTTTTTAGAACTAAGTTTAAAAAAAAAAATTAAAAAAATCTGCATATGTATGAATCTGAATTTTAAGGCAGGAAGAACAGGATTTAGATCCACAGCTCTCAGGTGGAGCAAAGCAACCCATAAAACTCAATTCTGTTGCTTCTGCCACCACAGGTAGGTGCATAGGACAGAGAGCTGGTGCGAAACACACACCCCAAATAAGGGTCTGTTCAGAGTATGGACTAGCTTTGCTTCCTGCAAACATTGGGAAAACTAAAGCAATTAAATGTCTTAGTCATGATGCAATGTTGTTCTCATTCTCCCTCCTGATTTTTGGTTCTGATGTTTCCTGGATCACATTTAATGTGTCCACAACTAATCAAAATTTCATTAAGATATCAAGGACACAGGTACAGCAAGAAATTTCATGGGAGCACATTTTTGTCCATAAATTATTTAAAGTTAACTCATTATTAAGAAGTAAGCACAAGGCTGTCACAATGAATCCATCTCTCTTAACATAGGATGATTATTCATTATATTTGGAAACAACTCAGTAAAACTCCCAAGAAGACACAAGGGAACTAAGGCTGGAGCATGACCTAATGCTTTTTAATTGTTGAAGCAACAAAGGCTAAATAACTTTACTTTCCTACCAGGTAAAAACAGTGTAGTAAGGCAGCCACAGAAGAAAAAGTAAAACAGAGGATAACTATAGAGAAATTAGAAAATCCCAGGTACTTTTTTGTTACCAAAAGTGGAGAAAACAAAACATAATAAACCATGAAAGAAAATAAGTATTGCATTTTGCAATAACTGACACAAGTTAAAGTTTTTTAAGGAATAAGCTGGAACACCAGAAACTAGGAGTGTCATTAATCATTATTTCATATTCTGTAAAATTCCAAAGCTTAAGAGCTAAGTTTTCAAAAGTGGATGTCAATCCAAACTGTATCCACAGTGGGGTCTGTGACTCCAGACTCACAAATTCCCTGTCCTGTATATCTGTGAGCATAAAATTCTGAGCACAAAAGGTGTGTGGATGTGCACATGCGTGTGCACACACAGTCATGTACACACAGAAGCATCTGTGTATCTATTTTCAGACCAGGGTCTGTAGACACAGTTTTGGAGAGCAAATGTCTACTGGAGATGACAGAAGAGAAAACAGCAAAGTAGGTCTCACTGCCTATTGTTGGCATTGGAACATGCATATGGCTGGGGCTGCTGACAAGTTTTTAGTGTAATTTTCTTTAAATAAAGCATTATAAAAAATAATAATAAAAAATTTAGAAGCATACACTAGATGGTCCACTGGTAAGTCTTAGGTTCACACCAGTTTACCTGAATTCCTTCATGAGAAACCCACATCCTTTATTTGTTGTTCCTTCAGAATCACTTATTACTGAGATCAGAGCCCCTTCCAACCAGAAAACTAGTCAAAAAAAAATATTACCTAACAGTACATTTGATCACATTGCTATTACGAAATATCACTTCAGAGGAGAACAGACTCAGAGTAAGTTCAGCATGGCTCCTAAAGGTAACAACTTCCATGTCTCTCCAGTAAAGAGATATCTGGCATCCATCTGACTGATCCATTTGCCCTTTGGTCCCTCTGCTGGTTTAGGTTGGGGTAGAGTCAACTTTCTTCACAGTGTCTGGTATGGGGATGTGTTTTGGATTTGTGCTGAACACAGGGTTGATAATATAGAGATGTTTTTGTTATTAGTGAGCAGGGCTTGCACAGAACCAAGGCCTTTTCACACCGCCATGCTGGTGAGGAGGTTGGGAGTGCATGGGAGACTGGGAGGGAACATAGATGGGACAGGTGACTCCAGCGGACCACAGGGATATTCCATATCATATAACATCAAGCTCACTATATAAAAGTGGGGGGAAGAAGGAGGAAGGGGGAAATGTTTGGAGTGATGATGTTTGTCTTCCCAAGTCACTGTTAGGTGTGATGGGGCCCTGCTCTCCTGGAGATGGCTGAACACCTGCCTGCCCTTGGGAAGCAGTGAACTAATTCTTTGTTTTTCTGTGCATGTGTGCGACCCTTGCTTTCCCTGTTAAGTTGTCTTTATCTCAACCCATGAGTTTTCATGCTTTTACCCTTCCGAACCTCTGTGTTCCTACTGGTGGGGGAGTGAGCAAGTGGCTGTATGGAGTTTAGTATCTGGTTGGGGTTAAACCATGACAGTCCCTCATTTCAAAGAAGGGAAGCACTGAGGTCTGAAGCATGCTGACACCCCACTGTGCAGCAGTGGCAATAAGTTAAGCCTGGGAAGGCATTTCTACCCCTAATTTTTCATCACTTCTGTGCTGCAGAAACAGTCTCCTGTGAAACAAGGAACTTGGAAAGAAAATACGATGACTGAAGTTGATTTAATCTCACTGTTTAATTTTGATAGAATAAACATGAGCTGGCATACTCAGAGACACTGAATTCCCCTATTTTTTTCTCAAAAACTTAGTTTATTCTCTTACTTGCTGCCACAGCCTTACTCAAAAAAAAGTGCAATAGGTGTGTATGCCAGCGCATTCTAGATTTGTTCTTAACAGGCAGCATAACTCCTGAGGAAAGAAGAGGTAAGGGAGAAGCAAGATTTCACCTATTTTGCTGCCATAGGCAAAGGGCTACCCATACACTAACTGAGCCACTGCAGTAATGCCAATTCCTTTCTGATAAGGAATGTCAAAACCATGGAGCAAAACACAGATGAATGAGTGAAAAGATAGAGCCTGACCAGTGCCGGAGAGCTGCAACTGGGACAGGTTTGAATCGATCAGGGCACTCACGCTCAGAGGCAGTCAGCCCAGGTGGCCTCAGGGAACCACTGAAGCTCCCAACTTTGAAGGTCAGGCCTATTTACAGAAATAACATTTTAGTGCTCACCGCCTTCTTAAAATGGTACAAAATGTACACAGCATGTCCCATGAAGTTCTCTCAAACAAAAGGCTGACATTCACTGCAGCTTTCTGTAAAAGTCTTCTTATTCTCCAGCTTACACTAATTTAAGCCTGATATAAATACACTGATGCCTATGTGACGAAACCCTTAGAAAACACATTCAAAATCAGACCGAAATATTTTTTTATAACCTACAGGGAACCTGTAACACACCTTTATAAAAACAAATGCTTCTGAATTATGATGTGACATGATGAGTGAAATCTGCTGTCCTAAATCATCTTGAATTATGTGCAATGTTGAAGCCAAACCCCAACACAAAGCAACCCCAGCAAAGTAAACCTCTCCATTAGCATGACAAACACCAGCTAGTTTTTTCTCACTGCCTTTTTTAAAGCACACAAAAAAATGATGGAAGAAAAATTCACCCCATTTGCAAGGTGTAAAGCCATAGCTGCACATACCAAACTGACTAGGAATTTACTTCTTCTCTATGCCCCCACAGTCAACAATGTTTTAGAATTTAAACATTTTTGGCTGAGCTTTATGAAGAGTAAGTTGCAATGAAAACATATGGCCTGCTATTAGCATTTTGCAGAGTTGTATTTAAAAAAAGTCCTCATCCTTACCACCCTAATGTTTCCCAAACTTAAGGGGTCAGAATTGCTACAGGGGATCTCAAGGAAGCACAAAGGAGAGAAATGATCCCCATGGGTTCCTGCAGGGCAGTTTTAGTTAACAGAATGAAGAAAGGAACACTGAGACAAAGCCAGGCTCCAGCGAAAAGCCAGGAAAGCTCCACAAGTCCAGAGTAGTGAAAGACCTGAAGACCTCACATGAAGGTGAGCCTGAGTGTACTGAGGAGAAGCAGAGAACAAAACTGGAGAAGAGGAAGTAAATGTTTACATTCAGCAATTGACACAGGGATGTGCTCAGAGGAATGAGGACAACTTGCATAGATACTCTTCTAATTTCCATAGCATTCCTTAAAATGTACTTATCCCAGGTGATTCCAGCTTCAGCCTGAGTCAGCAAACACTTGATAACACAAAACATACACTTGTTTTGGATTAGTGCCAGAAACATATCATGGCAGCATTCTAACCTAAGAGGTTGCCATTAAAATCAGTACTTCAAGCAGAAAAACCTTCATTACTGCTTTTTTCTACACCATCAGGAATTAATTTTCCCTTGCTCTCTAAGTCTCTGCGACCAATTTTACCTAAGTCACTTTATTTATCTGAAAAACTACAGATTCTATAAAAATGAAAGGTAATTTTGATCTAGTTTTCTCCCTCAGTCTTCCTCCACAGTCATGATTGCTGCCTGTGCTATTGCCATCAGTTTTTTGTCCGAATCTAGTTCTAGCATTCAATCAGAGGCAATATTTCTACATCTTTTTTTCATTCAGTAGATCCCACTGCTGGCAATGCCATGTACTTTTTGACTGCAGTCCTATGAACTGCTCATAAATCTCACATTAGTACCTGCATATTTTGAAGAACTGCAAGAGGAGGCTTTCCCGCTCTGTTCTGTTCCTCATCTAACAAAATGAGTTCTTTCTTGCATGGAAGGATGCCTGGCTCAGGGTATTAATCTCCCTCCTGACTACATTTTGGGTTACATGCAGAACATAATGAACTAAATCTAACATAGGCCTGGAAGGGCACATCTCAGCCAGCTGCCCTTTCTGCTCTCTCAGAATGCACCTAGAGCAGATACTAAAAATATAACCCTTTTTCTGTCAGTAGTTTAACTTTTGCTAACAGCACAAAACTATTTGCATATTTCAGTTATAAGCAGCCTCTGAGGTACCTGAAAGACTACTTTACCTTTTCTCAGAACCTTGAGCTTTAGAAAGCACTTCTTACCAAAATATCTTCGTAGTCAGTGCTATTAATTACCCTTAACATTGTTCTGACTCATTATGCCTAATTCCTTTTCTGCAACTTCTACTTGAATTACAGTTGGTCATATTTATACTGTGTTTTCATTGTTTTAGCAAGTAGTACTTCTTCCTCTTCTAACTGTGGTTGCTCTATTTGCATAACATTCCAAATTACAAATTCAGTTCTCCTGGAGTTTTATTTCTGTAAGGTTTAGTTTTGAGCTAAAAGATATAATAAGTATACAGGATTTTCATTTTTTCCAACTATTAACAATAAGACCATATATTTTTTTCCCCAACATAATTATATAGCTCTAGGGAATACATCAGGGTAACAATTACATTAAATTATTTAAAGTATCCTTTTAAATCTGTATCAAGATCAGTCAAATGAAAAAGACAATTTTTTTAATATTAAATTTAATTAACATCTCATTATGATGGAAAGTTGCTACTTAGAGACACTGTGTGTATAAATATGCCCATTCTTTTCCATAATTAACGTGGGTGAAAGACGATTTGGGGAATCTACTTTTGTACAATACATGAATTTCAATTTGATCTTATAAACCATCTCTATTCTTAAACGTTTTACTGTGTTCTGTCTGTTACTCAACATACTTTGGAGAAGGGGGAAAGTGTGTAGGAAGATCTGTCTTAAAACAGGCTGATTATTAAAGATTATCAGTACCTGAACCAATGCTACCTGGGGAGAACAAAGAAGTAGCAATATCCTTGATAAAGCTGTTTTTCCCTAACTTCTCTGGAGGAAGCTGAAAGAATCATATTTCCAGAGAAGCAGAACAAAGGCTCAGGTGTCAGGCTTGGAAACTACAGAGCTTGAAAGAGTTGGGGGTGGGGGTTGGAGGGGTAGGG
>VXAY01006786.1:0-36527 GCA_013399855.1 Oxyruncus cristatus | reverse complement strand
GGGGTTGGAGGGGTAGGGGGGAGGCCAATACTTGAACAAAGGATGGAAAGTTGAGAAGTATAGCAAAAAATGGAGAGATGACTCTTTGCCTGCACCATCAGGTAAGAAAAAAAGCTGTCAGGAGACATTCAAACATGCAATTCACACAAGAAGCCACATAAATGGAAATCTGACCACTGTAAAATCTGTGGCTAATGTCAATTAACGTTCCCCAGTGAAAGGGAGGCTGAGGCAGCATTTTTTATTGCTTTATACTCAACTGCACAGTTCTTGCAGTACCTCTGATACAAACTGCATAGTTTGGGAACTTTCGCAAATCCTCTTTTTGTTTTCTTTTCCATATTGTACTGAATTCTGGACCTGTGGGATACAGTGCTGTCTGCACTGAGCTGAGGAGGTACCAAGGCAGCTGTATCATGAATCGATTGGCACATACAGACAGTGACCAGTGAGTACTGTGCCTAAGCAGCATGCTAGGAACCTGGGAAAAAGGAATGGTAGTGTCTACCTAGGCTTGAAGCAGCAAACCTGCTCATCTACTGTGCTGAGGCCCACCAGGACCTGCCCGGCTCTGTACCCCTGGGAAAGTTTATCTGGCACCTTCTCCTGTGGGAAATAACTGAACAGCAAAGCTGTTCGGCAGAGACTGGGATATAACACTGGCAAATATATTTAATACATTTTACTTCATAAGTAAAAAATTCACCTCTAGTGCTTTCATTTCTGAACTTGTAATTGCCTCAAAATGCCACTGAACTACTTTGTTATAAAGGCAATAATTTAAGAGGCAAAAGTAATTACCGGTGAGATCAAGGCAGGAATCTCAGCAAACAGTGGGGGACGCATCTCAACAAAAGCTGAATTTCAGTCCTCTACCTGCAGCATGACTTGGTTGGGACTGTTCCTCCAGGACACATACTGAACCCACAGCACTCAAACACGAGGAACGTCAGAGTGTGCATCCCCATGTGCAGGCTACAAACACTGGTCCCTTCCAACGCAGAATATTCTGTGATTCTGTGACTGCCAACAGCTGCGGCACAGAGAAACTTTCGTGAGGAATTCACGCTTACAGTTCTGTCAGAGAGCAGAAACACTTAATTCCAGTGAGTTTCCAAGAAGCATCTGGGCAATGGGGAGTACAGAGTTCGATTCATGCTGTGAAGCAGTAAATTTTTCTCAATATCAAGTACGAAACCCTGAGAGGCAACCTTTGAACCAAAACACAGTGTAGCACAGCCACCAGGGGAGCAGTGGTAACGAGCATCAAGCCAATTGGTGTTCTCATTCCCAACAACCAGGACAAGGTGCTCAGAGCTCTGGTCTCATAGGTCCCCAAACAGTTACTTTAATTAACATAACTCTGTTCACTTCTTCATATTCCCAAAACACAGGGTACACCAGATCTGCTGCTGCCTCTTGTGAGGCTGCTAGGAGAGATGTGGGAATCAGAAGATATGTCCACGTGACACAACACTACAACTCCCTCAATTAGGTAGGTATCAGATGGAATACCTTTTGCTTGGGCACTTTGTCCCACCACCTCTAGCTTCTGACTCCAGAGCCCACTTGCTCAGATCAGCTTGCACAATGATCCACAGCATAGGAATGTTCACCCTGTTCCAACCATACAAATCTTTAATTACTACTGTAGAGAGGTAAGTAAAGTGACAGCAGGAAGACCAATCTCATCAAAAGAACAAGAAAAGTCAGCTAGTTTAATACTTTGCCCAAACTCAGAGCCCTCCAAACTTACAAGACAGTGCATTTAAATAATAAACATTTCAAAGAAAAATTAAGAATCAGAGTTGATGCCCAGTTAAGACAGATAACTCATGTGGAGATTAAATCTCTACCTTTCCACAAACTAAGCAAAAACCACAGGTGACAGTTCACTAGGTGCAAGTTACAATCAGAAGGCTGATTGTTCTCAGTTAGCTTGAGTTCTCCCAGAAAAACAGAGCATCATCCAAACACTTCTGGTGCCATTCACAGCTGGATCAAATACAGTGGAATGACCTTTGATGTGAACAAAACAGACCGCATACCCCTCCTTCCTCAAAGACTGCTTTTATACCAAGAAAAACAAAGAGTTTGTTGGCGGGACCTGTAATCCACTCTGATACTATATTGGCTGTGGGTGTAGCAATTTGGGCTGAAGAAAACATGTAGCTCTCCCAGAACATGAGCTGTGGCAGGGTTTGCACAAGAGTAGGAGACTGAAAAGCTAGAAAAAGAACCTGAACATCTTAGAAGTCCATCCCAAATTTAATTATGGCCAGAAAGATCTATTCCGAAGCAGAACTAATTTTCTGGATTGTAGTGCACTTAAAAAAAATACAGCCCAGCTTTTTCAACCACAAGAGATTCATTTTCTTCACACTTTTATTAACTTAGCATTTTATTTCAGTGAAATGCTATAAGTCCTCCATGTTAGGATGTGTCTCACACATGCAATTCTCAACTAAACAGCCCTCTGAGTGCTGCTTGCCTTTGCATTTATCCCTGTGGAGGCACTGAAGAAGGAAGGATGTGCATGGAGGAGAAATTCATATTGAAAAAATTCTCTGAAGTAATTGAGTAACCACATATTTTTTGGTATACAGTTTCAGAGCTTCCTGTAGCTTGGCTGTCTGTCAGGATTTATTAAATCTGGGTACCACATTAGAATAAACATTCGTCTCCACTTTTCATAACATGTTCATCTATACCATAACTAGCATGCAACTATTTAAAAATCCCAGGTTTCAGTCTGTGAACAGAAATATTTGACACACAATGCCAATCTCTCTCCAGCCTGATCTTCCATACGTCTGTGAGAAGAGCAGGATGCCTATCCTCAGGCTGCAACAACAAATTGGCCAAGGAACAACAGGCCTTCAGGAACTGGCAGGAAAAAAAAAAGTCTATACTTCAGCCTTACCCCTTTATAGCAGTCTCTACATTTACTGCTTTACACTCAGTGAACGTACACCAGTTCTTGGATTTTAAATTAAAAGTTGCTGGTGGAGTCACAACCCTGGGATACATACAGACAGATGGCTTGGAATTGTGAGGGCAGCAGGGATCATTCTGCAACTATTAAAAAAGCATTGTCAGAGAGAGCAGCATCTTTAATGGTACCTGTTGGCACTTTGTGTGTCACAGAACAATACAAGCAAAAAATTATGAATACCCTGTGTAATTTGAGATGTCTCCAAAGATTTTACTGCAACATTTGTCAGGGAATGCTTGTGCTGGTTGAATGTTGCACTGCAACAGAGAAATCCTGCAAGTAGGAACCATGAGCAAACAAGACCAACACTACCATCAGACAAGCAGAACTACAGATAAACAACAGAATATCACTTAAAAGAGGAGGGTGGGCAGCAATTCTGAGCTCCAGGTACATCTCCTGAAGTCACTGAAATGGTGATAGAGGCAACAGATGCCCCTCTGCATCTAGAAAAACAAAGATGCAATTCCCCATTTGGAATCACCATGCTGTGTTCTCCTGGTTTGCTGTGACATTTACCCAAGCACAGCAGAGCCATAGATGATGGAACAGGCCAAGGTTCCTCACTTCCTTTAAAAGGAGCAGGTTTAATAATTTCTCTCACTGCTATCATGTTTTGTTGAAGAAAATTTAATCACCCCTCCTTGTTGTGGTTTCTCTAAATGTCTTTTCTCCTTTCCTAAAATTTCCTCTGAGCATTAAGAAAGCATGCCCTGGAGAACAAGACAGGAGAGCAGTTGCTACTGAGGTGCAGTAAGGCACCCACCATATAAATTCACTATGTAGAAAAAAATCCAGGAATCTAAATTATGAGCTTCATTAAAAAGTAAGTCTAGAAGAAAAAGCTGAGTGGGATCTATCTGATTCTCAGTACTGTAAAACACTGACTTTTAAAAATACTTATTTCAAAATTTCTTGGTATACTGAACTTGCAAAGAATAATAATAATAAAAAAAATCTTTTAGCTCTGTCAGCAGCATGAGGGGCCTACTTCAGATATCTAGGGGTTCCTCTTATTATTTGAGCAGTCATGGTTCGAGTTCCATGCAGACATCTGGAGAGACTTAACTATTTTCATTAAGAGCAACAGTCCTTCAATTACAAGGAAAGAAAGCAAAAATGTTTTAGGTGGAAGTGAAAGGACTCAGTGGGAAACAAAACAAACTTGGGAAAGCCTAGGAGTGATAAATCAATTATATCTTCTAGGTAAGGCACTTCATCCCCAGGATCTCTTGGCAATGCATCTAACTTCAGCCTTTCTCTCTCAGCTGTGAGTGACTATTGAACCAATGTTTCAGTGCTGGCATGAGCCATATCCCTCATTCTCTGTTGTCACAGCTGCAGTTTGCTGTTCAGGTTCAGCTCTGGGCACTAAGAGATGAATGGCTCTGAAGGCACTACTTAAGGTTCTCTCAGCTGCAGTGCACAGGCTTTTTTTGCTGATAAGTAGAAAAGGAGTGCCTCACTGGAGGCCACCTCTTGATTCAATCACTGCCTTCCAGAGTTTCAGCATAAGCAGTCTATTTTCTGCCAACATCCTGAAAGCCACAGAGGCTCAGTACGGAATCTCCAAGGTGGAAACAACAGGTGCATGGAAACACTTAAACAGCCCTTTCAAAGAGTGATGCAGACCCAAGGGGGGAAAAAAGCAATTAGCTGCTATTTTTTGGTTCTCTTAGCCTGTCTTGCCATGGAAATGTGGTTGATGTAATTTTTGCCTATGTCTATCTCTTCTTCTAAGCTTCTTGCTCCTTCTCATACTCTTGTCTCTACCACCATTAACTTTAGAACCTAAAAGACTGATTTCAGCACTGCAGAGATCTCTGAGGTTCCAACAGATTTCATGAAAAATCACCTCAGTAGAGGGGAAATACCCTATAAACCCCACAAGCAAAGGAAACAGTGCAATGGAAACTTGTACTGTTCAAGACACCAGAAAATCCACAGAGGAAGAAGCTCTTACCCCTGCTGGCTAAAGTTCACAGTCACAGAACAATAAACCAAAAACCTCTTGGTTCTGGTGTTATGGGTGTGTTGTATTCAACAAGAAGGAATACATACCTATAGCCTTGACAGCATAGCTGTGCCTGAACCAAGTGCAGCACTCTGACGTATACAGTTTCTCTCCCTTGCACACTTTCACAGGAGCCAGACAGTATTATCTTTCCTCCACCTCCTTTATCTCACTGGAGCCGCAAAGCTGCTCTGGGTCTCTCCCCTCCCTGCTCAGAAAGAAATGCCAGCAGCACACTCCCAACAGTTGAACTTCAGGCTACAAATCATGGTCTGGAGCAAAATACACTAAAGAAAGGGAAAAAAAAATAATAATTGAGATTCTGTTTTTTAATTAGCTACTTCCATGAACAAATAAGGCACAGATGCTCCAGAGCAGAAAGGAATGTGCAAACATGGGAAGTACAAACTGTCTACAGAGGGGTTCATGCTGAGGGAAGAACCAGACACAGTCAAGGGAACTGTTGGTTCAGCTCAGGAAACATCAGTGACTAATAATCATAAATGATAATAATGCAGATGATCTCTAGAGTCCTCCACTGACTTAGTGAGCCAAAATGCAGGACTCCTCCCCTTGTCCTGTATAGGATAAAGATGCCACTGTCAGAATTAGTCACCATGAGACCATGGACAGTATAGGTTGATGGTGCTGGTTGTGAATTTTAAGAGCCAGACTGTGGACAGGCATCTCATCAGGACAGCAGAGGACAACCCACTAAGAAGAACTATGACAGCTTCAGGGTCACCACAGAATTTCTATTTTGGGCTCCGTAGTCAGCTATGTGATAGATCACAACTACCACCTAACTTGTGTATCTGTGTGAGGGAGCGTGGTTTGGCCAAATCTCAGGAAAGGAACACTGTGAGATGCAGTGCTGAATGGAGGTCTGAATCAGGTCTATGCTTCATTGGGGGCCTACAGGCATAAAACATGTCTAGCTGTTATGATTTGGGTTAGTTATCTTTTTTCCCTGGAACAGAGCCATTTGATATACTTCTGCAGCACACCATAAGTCAGAAGAAATACATCAGGATTTTGTGGTGAAAACTTACTAAAAACATGCAAAAAAGAAAACAAAAAGAAAGAAAAAAAAGATTGAAGACCGGCAGCACTCTGAGATCTCGTTAAAAAAAAATAAATCTCTTTCTCGGCATTTGCTTTGGCAATGTTACAGTGTAGCATGCCAGACCAGTACCTCCTAGTAATCTGTTAAAATATTTATATGCTTGCAATATTTTAAACACATTGGTATTTGAGGGGGTTTGGGAAGTCTAGAGAGACCAAGAAGAATGAAGAAACAGATCTCAGCACCAGCCTGAATCACAATGATGTGATGAGGAACCCTGGGCTAGCATCAGACATCACAGCCTGCCAGAATCCATGGATCTGAACAGCTAGACTTTTTGGGGCTACCCTAATTGAGACAAACAGGAACTGTGTGGCCTGGAAGTGAGCACTAAGATGCTGCCTCCACTGTTTTCCTGTGGGTTGCGCTATGGTTTTACACCCCACATCCCCTACTGTAATTTTCACTCCTTCCCCAAAAGCACCAAAACTCAAATAATATATCACCATTTTACAACCAGACCTAACTCAGTCTGGGCAGGGTCACCACAAGCACCAGTTTCCCCAAGCAAAAGCATTTTGCTGTGCTCACTGTGAACCAAAAAGAAACTTTTCTGATGGTCTGTGCCAGGGCAACGCAGCCTTGCCAGAACAGTAGAGATCAACTTCACACCCACAGAGCTCTCCTTCAAAGACCGATGCTGAAATCCCAGTAAGATGTGCCAATTCTTTCACAGGGAGAGGGGGGTCTCTGGCTGGCTGACAGTTGAAAAGATCCTGATGCCTACTTTCCAGCCAGCTGACAGATGTATAAGAAAGGTTGTCAACTCATTTCCTATAAAGCAGTTTAAAAAAGTCTAGCATCTTTCAGCTCACATTGAGTATGAAAAACACACTGAACTCCTAAATCCATTTTAAAAATTGTGCACTGATTCCACCAGTATGAACCTGCCACATCTAGCCAAAAAACAGGCTATCCAGGTATTATCTGTGAGGCCAAATGAATGAACCGTTCTATTTAGTGAAATATCTAATCACAATATTTCACTGCATTAGTCCATTAAATTTTATGCTTCTGTGTTTAGAAATGTTACCTATCTACAGAAAGTAACTACCACTGCACTTCAACCACATTAATGTTACTCAGAGGTGAGAACATTTCATTTGAAAAACACAAATGAAAGCAAGCAAGTAAACAAACAAACAAGAAAAGAGTTTTAAGCTGCCCTACACGGGAAAGTAAGACATTTGTACTTCCCTTGGTCAAAGCATAAGCTCACCATTTGATTGCAACTTGTCTGATAGCAATCTGTTAATATTTGTGTAAAGGTCCTTGAAGAATAAGAGGAAAAACTGCCCAAAGAAAAGAGGAACATAAAGCAAACTTCAAGACATTTGATGAATACCCTAGTAGCGGAAGAAGTGAAAATGATTAATGGTATAGTATCAGCACACAACAGTAAGATAGCTGGAAGTAAGATATCTGGGAAGTAAGATAGCTGGGCTTTAGAAAGCAGGGCCATTAACACACAAGGTGAAATGACCATGCAAACACTGGTGGCTGAAGGACAAGGTACCAGGAAACAAAACAAAGTTACTGTTGCCTGTAATACCTGGTACTAAAAAGACAGGGCAGCGGGCCAACATGCTGATGAGAAAGAGCAAAGCACGGTAATTATTCCTCCTCACTCATGAAAAAGCAGCAGGGTTAATTTTATCCGGGAACAAAAACCATATGCCAGTGAACGAGCATTAGAGGATCAGCTCAATATTCAAACCTAGCTCTCTAATAAGAACTTTTTTTCCCTAAGCACTTGGCAGTAGGAAAAAAAACATCACATGGCATCTTGCAAATTATTGTTCTTTCCCAAAAGGGCATTAAAAAGGGAACAAAGGTTTTAAAGTACAACCCCAGTTAAAAAAGGAAAGTTTTGTTCCTTTTAAAAATTCTAAAATCTAGATGAATTGCCACAAACTCAGGGAAATTTTGAACTTAGACTCATACGCTGAACAAAATTAAGATCTGGAATACAAAATGTGAGTGCTGCCTCAATTGTGTCCTTTTAAAAGCACACTCTGTGAGTTTTCCATGAAGAGAGTTCAAACAGCCACTCCTCTCTTCATAGCAAGACAACAAAATCTAATACACTTAAAATTATACAGCGTCCTTCTAGCTCTCATTTAGAAGAAAACCTTCTAGGTGCAAAACAAGTGGAAGTGTGTAGCTACACATTGGTGTGTTGGCAGCCAGATCCTACACAATTCACAATGGACTTCAACTTCTTTTTAGTAGTGGAGACAGATTGAGATTCAGAGAAGCATAAAGGAAATGGGACTTCATATCAGTGCAAACAGTAGAGAAACTGCCCTTTTACACATTAGCTTTATCTCTATTCTAGTACAATCCTCCATTTAATGTTTTATCTGATGATGCCACACATTTTCCAGACTGCTGCTGAACTCCTCTGGGATGCTACAGATGTCATGGTCACTGCACCAAAGATAATCTTCCTACAGAATATCATAGAATCATAGAATCATCCGGGTTGGAAAGGACCTCTGAGATCATCAAGTCCTACCCTTTATCCACTACCACTGTGGTTACTAGACCATGGCACTAAGTGCCACATCCAGTCTCATCTTAAAAACCTCCAGGGACAGAGAATCCACCACTTCCTTGGGAAGCCCATTCCAGTGCCTGATTACCCTCTCTGTGAAGAAGAGACTTTTGAAGAGGTGATGTCAAACCAAGCTTACTTATCTTCTCTTGCACTATTCAAATCACATATTTCTTATTACAGGTGTACATACAGCAATCTACCACAAGATCCATTTTCAACAAATGGTTTTGTTTCTCACTATTTTCTCTGCTGCATTAAAAAAAAAAATTGAAAATACAGATTCTTTATGTACATTAATGATTGTCAACAGCAATACTTTTTGGAACTGTCACAGTGCTTTGATATATCAGAAGGTTTTTAAATACTTATAATGCGGGTATTATAGAAAAAGTTGCTTTTAAAGGGAAACCCAGCAGCTTATCTTTTCCTTTTGTATTATTCTGTTTTGGCCAGAAGGCTCAGCAGGCCCCTCTGCCACTGCAGCAGTGCAGTGCCCAGCAGCATTCGTGCTCAGCGACTGGAACAGCGATGATTACATTGCCTGCTTTTATGCTGCCCTACAAGCTTGTTAGTTCCCTTAATAGTGAAGGACTTGTCTGTCCTTATGACCTCTTCCTCCCTGACCTTCATTCAGCCATTGCGTGTACTCGGAAACGACAGTTCACAAGATCCACCACTAAAAAAAAGGGTATTTATAGGTTTTTTTGTGACTATACCCACACTGAAGGTATTTGCTGTTTAGACATCTGCCCCACACTGTTAAAAATATTTTTCCCTCTTTTCCATGTTGTTTTTACACGAATACACAGAACAAAGTAAGGTTGCAACTGTATGTCCCTCACTAGATCTATTTTAATACCGATAAAGTATGCAAAAAACATATATTGAAGCCTTTCAACCAGAAGTTAGCTAGCCTCACACACCCTTGGCTTTAAAACGTGAACTAAAGAGCTCTTCATAAAAACAATCTTCTCTTTTATAGCTCCTCATGATTCAGATCATGAGTTTTCTCAGCCTTTTACACAGAACTTACAAGACAGGGAAGCTAAAAGGCAAGGTCCAGAGCTGTTGGTGTGATAAGCATCTCATTTTACTTCGTCTCCTACTCCATGTAGTCCAAATGCCAAGAAGTATCCATCTCAAAGTAAAGATACTTCACTTCTCATGAAACTGATAGTTACTGCTATTTTTAAAAGGTGGTTTTTAGCCTGGGCTAGGGATCTCAACACGCCACTTTTTCAGAGAAGGGGGTGATCTATATTTGAGTAGGTAAGAGTTAGTAGGGATCATGAGGCAGCAAAGAGAGGCAGTGTGTGAGAGCTGGCCAGCACAGCCCTCCGTCAGGCTGCCCAAGCACCAGCATCCAGCCCTCAGGAATCCTGCCTTCAGCCAGCACAGTCGGGACCTGCTGCAGAGGAAAGGTGCTAAAATACCCCTCTATCCCCAGGCTCTCTGGCAACTGTCTTGTTGATCCAGTGATATCATTTGCCATTAACAGACTGAGTTTCTCACATAGGGAGTGCATACACTAATTTGTGTTCTGTTTTTATAACCACTCAATCAAAAAAGTTATTTCCTGTTTATATTTTATATGCCTTAACAGTAAACAGATGTTTCTTCGATACTGGCAGTTTCTTGCAATCAGAGACTGTTGGTTGATTATAGGGGGTTGTTTTTCACTTGGGCCTAATTTAACCATAATCCTGACTAAACTTTGTGTTGCTTCATAACTTTTATAGCTATAACTTATCTAGATTAGATATTTTGAATCAAAAAGCTGTGATTATAGTGAAGTTAACCATATTTATGTTGCTGACAGAAATTATACATAATTTCCTTGCTTGTTTATCTTTTTAAACACTGAGATTTGAAGGAGAATTTTTCAAAGGCTCAAAAACCAGAGAAGACTTTCCTGCTTAAGGAGTTACTTGAAATCTGGCACCACAATTTAAATTTAACCTGTACCCTAACTCTCCCAGCCTTTGAATGGACTCGGATGTATGATCAGCGGTTTTGATTTTAAAAATCTGTCTATTGCCATTTTCGGAAATTACTTGCCTGATAGCTAAGGAGAATAGTTCAATGGTTAGTGATTGCTTGTGAATCCAAAGAGCAGGAGTCAGCACCTGCCTGCCACCTCCCTATCTTCAGCCTGTTGATTGGGCCCTTCCTGATATTTTCGAAACAATGCTGCTAGGGGTGTGAGTTGCCAGAGGGCTTTCCAGTTACCGTGATGAACACACAAGCATGGATAGTTATACTAGAACTTATGGTTGTAGTACAGCTTAGTTCTGTTCCTGAATTAAAATGGACTATGCTAACCCAGTTCTATTCACCAAAAAAAATCTGGTATAGAGGAGTCATTAGCACCCCTTTGTTTCAGTTTCCATCTTCAAAATAATGCTTTCTTTGCCAAAACAAGAATTGCAATGTTCCATTATAAAGCTTGTCACGACTATCCTGGCTTCAGGTTTTGTCAGAATCCCTCTCTCAATCTACCCCCTGTTCTTCACTCCCACTAATAAGCTAGCTGTGTTTGGATGACATTTCTGTGGTTTTGTTGTGAGCTGATCTCGTTTGAAAACACCTCTGTACTTTTGACAGATTACTTTTGAGAGTGTTCAGTTTCCAAAGCAAGTTCAAAACATGATCACACTCTAATCTTAAAGGGCAATTTAAGACAGAAGAGTAAGACTCTGCCATGAGAGATGGCAACATTTATGCCAGTCTGCCACCCAAAACAATGTATTGTGGGACTAAAATACCAAGCATTCAAGAAATGAGGGCTATACCAAGTAATCTCTTGAGATACATCATATTGAGAAAACTGAACTGCCATAATAACACACCTTTATTCCAGTTGTAATGTAAAACGTTCTGTTAGCTTTTAAAATGAGACACTCTCCTAGATTTTCTCTCCCATCCTACTTTTCTGCCCAGTGTTACCCATGACATCATTTCAAAGTCACCTCCTGGCAGATGCTGCTGACAGTCTGCAAACGCCCCACCCATCCTCAGTTCAGTGACAAGCCTTCTTCCCTTCTCCCTTGCCCCGCAGAGGACATCCTCTGTCCTCAAAAAGTCCTTCACTCCATGGGTACATCACACCAGCAGTAGCACAAAGAACTCGTTCAGCTCTAGAATTTCCTAATATGGCCACATACTATTTTATTTGTTTAAAACTCCCCTTCTCAAGCAAACTCTGTTCTGGTTACCCCTAAATATTGGATTTTCAAAAGAGATGTGGACAGGCTAGAGAGAGTCCAGAGAAGGGTCACAAAGGTGATCAAAGGAGTGGGAAGCCTGTCATACAAGGAAAGTCTGAGACAACTGGGTTTGTTCAACCTTGAGAAAAATGTTAGAGGAGACCTCCTCATCATGTTCCAGTATTTAAAGGGTGGCAACAGAGAAAATAAATAGAGGCTACCTTTTTACACAGAGTCACATGGAAGAAATGCGGGGTAATGGGTACAAGTTACTCATGGGGAGATTCCAACTGGACACAAGAGAAAAAATTTTCATAATAAGAACAATCAGCCATTGGAATAATCTCCCCGGGGAAGTGGGGGATTCCCCACCATTTGACACTTTTAAGATTCAGATGGTTAGGGTGGAGGGCCATCTTGTCTAGATGGTACTTTTGTCAAGAAAGTTTGGACCAAATGATTCTTGAGGCCACTGCCAGCCTGCTATACTACAATTCTATGATTATGATAATTTTTTAATGAACCTAAGCATCATGTTCAGATAAGGATTTTATATGGATCTTAACCAGGTAGTTCCCAACAAATGTTCTGGAATAACAGCTGAATCCCAAAAATCAGACCTGTTACTCAGATATTGCTAGCCCTTAGAGTCAAAACCAGGTCAATCTCAACATACTCATCATGAAGTGATGAACACTTAGACTTTTCATTATTCACAGTACGTACAATCTTCTTCGTTTCTATGGAAAAACCCCACACAGGAAAGCATTTTTTTCCTTCCATTTTAATCATTCCACACTCCCATCACCAAGATAATCTGAGGTTTAGACATACATAGTTGGGCTCTTCTGTATGAACCCATCCACCTACACACAGACTCTTTTCTTTTTTAATGGACAAAGGCATCTCTACATGGGGTGAAGGCAATGCTTGCTATAAATATAAGAACACAATATCCTCATTCTCCACTTTGCACTGTGCCAGAGAACTATATATAAAGAGAATCTGTTCCAGCATGTATTCCAGCTGTGCTCTTTCTGCAGTCTAGAAAATAATCTACAGTATGGTAACTTCTCCCTCTGTCTCTGCCTCACTCTTCAAGAAAGTTGAAAACCACATACATATCTCATTTCACAAGGTGGCATGATGAAAAGGTATTTTGCAAGTTTTCTCAGACACAATGCTATTTGCTGAATAGAAACACACCTTTGAGAGGAAAAACTCTTAGTTATGAATACACTTTGCCAAATAGAATAATTAAGCTAAACTTTTAGATGTGAAACAATTACAAAGAAAGACAGCCATGCCAAAAGAAATATCAAACAAGAAACACAAAAATACCTTGATTCCCCTGGTGCTCTCACTGCTGTACCAAAGACTCTGTTTAGACAATGAGCTTCATTAACAGCATGAAATCACTGCAAAATAAATTAAGGGGAAAAAAAGTGAGTTCTCTAGTGTGAATATCTTACATGAGAAGGCAAGCTGATACTGCAACATAAACCCCTTCACAAGCATCCTTTCCAAGAGCCACTGGATGTCGGAATGAAAGAAAAAATAATTAGAAGTCATCACTCTAATATCAGATTGCTTGACTCTAAGAAACCATTTGCATATTTCAACAAGTGAGATCGCTGCCACTTACATTCTGCCTAAATCCTTTCACAAATAAAGACACTATACTTCCCAGTTTAATGCTTCTGGGAACAGTTGTCTTTTATACAAAATTTGAGGTATGCTATCAACAGGTTTACGATGTATCCATGAAAAAAATGTTTCACATTTCTTCCTACATTATTCTCTTGCAGCTGTCTCTGCACTAACTCACCTTCATTAGCAGAGATCCCAAAAGACCTTCCTCCTACCTCAAAAAATCCACTCCCTTCCTTTAGTCTTGCTACCTGCCAGCCTTGCCTCATCTGGAGAGCTTTTTCCAAAAAAACAACTGCTCCCATCCCTTCCCGTTTTGCTGCTGACCTGCTGTACTTATTTTTGCCTCACCAAAGGAGAGTATTAAATCCACTCTCTGGTATTTAGACCCTATAGTGAACAGGAGTCACAGATACAGAGATTAGAAATAAAAATTTTATCCCATCTTTCCTTAAAAGTTCATCTTTCAAATGACTTGTAAGCTTCCCAGGTTTTTGTACTGCTCATTTTAAAACTAACCATATTTTCAAAACTATTTATAAAACAAATATTTCTGAGCAGATTCTCCCTATGATAGATGACAGGGTTTCTGCTTGCTTTGCAAGGGATGTCTGATGAGTGAAGGCCTGTCTGTGAAAAAAACATTGTGATGATCCATAGACACAAGAAATACATGCCCAGAAAATCTGATTTCCAGCTGCCAGCAATGCTATGCTGCCTCAGAAACTGACCTCCATGCCACTGTGTCTAGGAACATGTACCACCTTGGACAGGAGAAGTGATCTAGTCCTGCAGAAAGCAGCTGCACATAAAGAACAGCCCATAAAACACTTCGGGAGGGGTTTTATTGTCCTAGAAAATCTGGAAGACATGCTCTTCACAGCTTCCAACATTAAATCACTGCATGTTCACTGCAGTTAAGAGGACTTACTTCCATGTGCTGGCCCCAGGATAAGCTTGTGCCTGACCTAGGCTAACTACTGCAAGGGGTAAAACTCTACTGCAATGCCTAAACGAGAAGAGACTGTGGCAGGACTTGTCCCTTTTTCTTCTAAGGATAGCTACAGAACTCTAATACTTCCTAACACTGTGCAGGCACTGAAAAGGGGTAGAATACAGCCGTACCAAATGAACACAGTTTTAGAAATATGGAACTAAATCAAATGCTATCTGGTGGTAAATCTGTTATCCATATCTGAATAAACTGCACTCAAAATCTCATAATTTCTAAACAAGAGCAAAATCTGATTTGCCTTGCAACAGGAGACAGATGAGTGAAACATTTTGCTCAAGTGACAGGAAAGCACCTCACAGAAGAAAAAAAATACACACACAAAACCTCACATCAAATAAACTGCTGCTCACTGAACAGATATATTTAAATTCATAGCCTTGAAACTGGTTATGCTCTGTACCTAGCCAAAAGAATCTAGGGCACTAGAAAATGGAGGAAAAAACCGCACTATATACATATCCCAAACAATATTATGTAATACGGCATTACTAAGTAGGTATACGATCACAGGTAAGACGGGGGCAAACATCTGCCTCCATGAAGAAAAAAAACTGTGTAGACCTGAGGAAACAGCATGAAATTGTGTCAGGGAGGTTTACATCAGATATTAGAAAAAGGTTCTTCCCCCAGAGGGTGGTTGGGCACTGGAACAGGTTCCCCAGGGAAGTGGTCGCAGCACCATAACTGGCAGAGTTCAAGAAGCGTCTGGACAACACTCTCAAGCACATGGTGTGACTTATGGGAATGGTCTGTGCAGGGCCAGGAGTTGGACTTGATGATCCTTGTGGGTCCCTTTCAGCTCAGCGTATTCTCTGATTCTGTGATTTAGAAACATGCATGTTCAGACCTGAGAGGTAAAGTGTAAGGAGTTTACCAGGAGAATACTGTTATTAATTCAGATCTTTTACATAATTTCTAATGTACATGAATTTGAGAGGCTCACTGGGTTCACCAATGTTTTCTCAGGAGTGTGCACAATTCCCCAGGCCCAAGGCACACAGATGGACTTAGGTAAAAGGGCAAACCTCTTTCCAGTCAAACTTTATGTCCCCTCTAGGGCTCCTAAAATTTTTCAGGCTTCTTTGCACTAATAATGTGTTATCATGTTTTTGTTGTATATTCATCCTTCCTTCCACCCATAAAAACAATTTTTATGCTTGTGATACATAATCCACCATTACATGCTATTTCACAGAATCACAGAATCAGATGGGTTGGAAAGGACCTCGGAGATCAAGTCCAACTCTTGATCCACTACCACCACGGTTACTAGACCATGGCACTAAGTGCCACATCCAGTCTCATCTTGAAAACCTCCAGGGTTGGAGAAATCACCACCTCCCTGGGCAGCCCATTCCAATGTCTGATTACCCTCTCTATAAAGAACTTCTTCCTAATATCCAGCCTAAACCTCCCCTGGCACAGCTTAAGCCCGTGCCCTCTTGTCTTACTGCTGGTTGCCTGGGAGAAGAGACCAACCCCCACCTGGCTACAACCTCCTTTTAGAGAGTTGTAGAGAGTGATGAGGTCTCCCCTGAGCCTCCTCTTCTCCAGGCTAAACAACCCCAGCTCCCTCAGCCTCTCCTCACAGGGCTTGTGCTCAAGTCCCTTCACCAGCCTGGTTGCTCTTCTCTGGACCTGCTCCAGCACCTCAATATCCTTCCTGAACTGAGGGGCCCAGAACTGGACACAGCACTCCAGGTGTGGCCTCACCAGCGCTGAGTACAGGGGCAGAATCACTTCCCTGGTCCTGCTGGCCACACTGTTCCTGATCCAGGCCAGGATGCCATTGGCCTTCTTGGCCACCTGGGCACACTGCTGGCTCATGTTCACAGGCATAGCCAGACTCTGTGGCACTAACAAAGGACTAAAAGCCTCCCAGTAAGAGCCTTTTCTTTCTGGCTACCAAACTACTTCATGTGCATGTATGTATGCATATATTGTTTGACAACTACATTTTAAATGTAATGCCTCAATTATTTCTACTCAAAAACTGGATGAACTATAGTGATATTTACAATTTAACCTTTTGCAATAACTGCATTTGTCTGTTCATTGATTTATTTTTTTTAATTATAATATTGCCGATGCCCTTGGTATTGCATCTACTGCAACACAGATAACTGTCAATATATATGGTCCAACAATTTGCCCTTCACTTTCTCAGCATGTCCTCTAGGCCCACATTCCTGTGCACATAATTTCAGGTGGTGTTAGTGAAATTTTTATTTTCCTATTTCATTGATTTTCCATACCTAAGGATAATGTACCATGGTCACTCATCAATTTTCCCTTTGGTTACAGTTAGGAGAAAGCTGATCTTATTATCATCTCTGAATATTCAGAGAGCTTCAATGATCAGGTAAAAAAACATCTATACTCATCTATCTCCAGACTAAAATGGAGCCATTAATTAATAGTTAAGGTGAAACCAAATAACACTAGCATCAGGGAAAATAACATTTTCATTATTATTTTAAAATAAAGTAAAATAGACTACTGAAAAGGAAAGTCAATGTTATGGAAAGGCTTTACAAATACACAAATTCTGGAAAATAGAGAAATGCTCTAATAACATTCCACACAACTTCTTGTTTTTTCCATTTAACTTAACCCATCTTCCAGTAAAGACTGCAAAGAAACATGATCAGTACATGTTGTATACTCACAACAAAAATGCATTTTCTAGATGTTTCAACTACCAAACACTGTCTCAAGCTTCCCCTGGTCTAGAAAACTAGCACCCTAGACATGCAGACAGGATAGGGCTTATCAGCAATATTTCACTTCTTCCAGGCAGAGAACGAATCCAACAGATGAGTATAAACAAAGCAGAACTCCAATGGGAAGGTTATAAGGAAGAAGACAGCAGGAAATGGGAAAGCCCAAGTCTATATTTCAATTGCAGTAGGAAAGCCACGATCTTTAGGTTCTTTGTCCACTGACACAAATACAGTACACTTCTCAGATCTGTAGAGGCAAGCAGCAAATATCCCCTGTGCTTTAGATGCAAATTAATATTGTTCAGACTAGAAGGCCAAAGTCTTAGAAAAGTCTATGCCCTTGCCACTGAAGAATACATTGTTTCTGGGAAATCTTTAATCTCCTAGGGACATTACCTCACCTCTAAGGCTGGATGGAGATGTTTTTGATCTCGACCACCTATTTCTTTCAGGGAAAAAAAATTACAAGTTTCAAAAGCCACTCATGTATTAGCTTGATCCCAATTACCACCCCGATGCTGCCCAACCTCCTCACAGCCTCTCAAGTGTTGCAGCACCCCAAAACAGTCATGGCATGCAGGACTTTACTGTAACCTCCTATAGAGTGCAGGAACCTTTCCCTTTCTGTTCTTCTGCCCAGGTCAGGGCTCCTTAAAACAGTCAGAGCAAGCTCTGTTCCATAGACAAACTGGGCACATTTCTCTCAACTCCTCATTTCCAAACAAGAACTGAAGTATGGTGCTTTTCTGAGGAAATTCAAAGAATGAGATCCCATATAACAACAAAGAGGGTAAAGAGAAACATTTCTATTAGAAGTTGGTAAATGAGGATGACAGAGAGGACAAATATACTAGCAAAGTCACTAGCCATTGCTAGTTTTATGACATGACAAGAACCCTGTCATCATTTATGATGAACAACCTCCCTTGTGACTGAAGCTTCTGGATGAACCACTTTAGGATTCCAGCATCTAGGAAGCCACAGATACAATTAAACTCAATTAAGCCACAGATACAATTAAACAGCAACCAACCTTCAAATATTCAGGTCTTCTGGTATTGACAAGGCTTGTTCCCAAAATACGCAGTCCTACAACTATTCTTTGCACATACTCAGAAGATGAAAAAATAAAAGTCCTTATGGATATCATATGAGTTTGTTTACTCCCTCTTTCTACATTCACTCAGATTTGTGACATCTGAACTCTAACCACAGTTTGGGTTTTTTTACCATCATCATATCTTTCACACTGCCACTTGTTTCACAAAATTACTTCCTTTGTCATGGACTTGAGATTTACAGTTGAAGCTGGCAGAACTATTTCTGAGCACTACATATCAAGGGGAGAAAAAAAGAAAAACAGAGCATAAAGAAAAGCTGACTACTACCTTAATTATTGAGAGACTGCTACATCACAGAAAGAGTGAGGAGATTCAAGAAAGTGACAAAGTCACAAAAGTCAATTTCAGAAGCACCATCCATTTTAAAACTCACTTAAAGTTCCATATGACAGTGGAAACTGGATATCTACACAAGTTCTGATGTTTTTACGCCGTGTATCTCAGTCCACGCCAATCGTTCCAGCATTTGCTTTTGTTGTTCACCTCCCACTAATGTCATGGCACCCACCAGCTGCTTGCACTTCTTTAGAATTTGAGACTCAGGGTGTCATTGTTTATGCCTTGTCTGCCTTTTTCTGTGGATGAAGAAGGATTTATGTTTTGTAAGATTTTCATTTTGCTACATTACCTAGTACAGTATCCAATCAGTTTACAAATCAGAGTACACACTTCAAAGTCATGACCAAAAAATCCACATACTATATACTCTACTGCCACTGGGTATGAATTTCACATTCTTATCACTTAATTTATTCATTGAAGATAACAGTGTGTGCTATCAGTCAACATGGTTATATGATGAGAATAATAGTCAAAGATTTTTATTTCCCAGTTCACAGGAGGAATTGACATAACCCCATGTGTACAATGTATCCAGCTAAACAAAAGTTTGAAAGCACATGCACAAGCACATTTAATATTTATACAGAAACAATTTGCATATTAAGCATACCCCATTGGTATCACAAAATATTTCTCTAAATAATTTTGCAATTTATTGCAAAAATGAGACCTCCTATGAAATAACATTGAAGTAGAGAATCTAAAAGAATAAAAAAGTAAATCAAACCTCATGTGAGAAAAAGTGTTGTTGCAAACTAATCACAACACAACAATATGCTCAGTCCTGCACACACAGAGACATAACCAAGTCAGAATGTGTGATTACTGAACCTCAGCGTCTTCAAACCTACCATGATTCTGCTATGCAAAGTGGGGAGGAACAGAAGATTCACAAGAACTGTAAATATTCTTGCTAGGGTTATGCCTGGCTCTACTGGAGCATTGGTGTGGTGCATAGTAGGACAAATGAAGTCAGATGATGATGAAAGGCAGCACCTAAGTAATTACAGTTCTCCTTTTCGACACAGGGCACATGAGAAGAACACAAGCTGACTGGTGGGATCAGCTTTCCAGGCTGGTCACCTGTCACAGGATAGGTGACAACAACCCTCAGTTTATACAGATATTTCAACACCTTTGGTGAAATGTTGGAAAACAGAGGATAAACTCTGGCTCTACATGGAAAGGTCTGCACTAGCCATTGAGAAATTAGACACCTGCACAGACCCAGCCATGTGCACACATTTTGCAGGTGTGCTATCACTGAAAAGAGTAGCCTTTGTGTTGTGCCTCTGCTATTAAATAGGGCAAACATTGCAAGAGTGAGACATTTTATATAATCATATTCTTTGCAAAGTTAAAAGTATTATTAGATGCTACAAATATACCTCTGACAAACAGAGCAACTCTCCTTTTAATGTTATGTTGTATTACAAGATAGAATCCATTCCGTCCCCCTCACCCATTTGCTTAAGTGTCAAAATGAAGAACAGACAAATGCAAGAAGGTGGAGAAAACATTGTCGTAGGAAATTCACTTTTGCATGAATTCATCCTCACTACTAACCCTACACTTGTACCACATGGAAGTTCCCCAACAAAACACTATCAACCTCAACTTGTTTTTCTAAACAAAGCTGAAGTCATATGTAACACAATAAAAATGCATTAAGGTTCATTTACTTCTTGAACAGGTCCAAAAGCTACTTAAAAGTTAGAGAATTATTAAAAAATAGTAATTTACAAAGACAAAAAGCAGTATCGTGGACTCTCATGAAAAAAACTAAGAATTTCAAAGACTGCACTATTCCAAAGGGACTGATATTTTTACAATAAACTGATAGAATTTGAAGATGCAGGAAGAGACTAATGTCCAAATGCAGCCACTGGGTAGGGCTTGGTGAATGCTTTAAAGGCAGGCCCTACCTCAGAATGGTAAGAAAATGAGCAAGGAGATCAAGAGAACTAATTGGAGCTATGCCAAGGATCCTTATGGAGGTTCAAAAGGACAGATAGATCTCTGAAAAAACAAAGCCAAAAAACCCAACACACTATGGCTTTTCATCTTCAGACAAGTGCTCCAATAGTTAGCCAGTTAGTGTGTCCTTGCTCTTTCTTTTTAATGTTTTTTTATTGTCAGCATAATGTTTGTCAGATTAATCAAGGTTGGTGAAGGACGTAAAGGGAATTTGACACAATTAGGTCCTTTTAAAACGTTTACACACACAGGATACATGCTGTAGAAGATCAGCATACACACACAGTGGTGTACAGTGTTTGTTATATATGGGCAACTGATTTGTTGTTCTGCAAGCTGAGCAGTGTACTGCTGTAGTTACTCTGCTAGCAGCATCAGTAAGAGCCACTTCAAAGCCAGCCTTCTGTTTTGCTGGGCTTGAAGCAGTTTTGAAGGTAGTAGTGCTTGCTAAATACCAGGGAAAGAGCAGGAACTTCTTTGGTGGCACATAAGGATGCTCAATATCTCTCAGGAAGTTTGAAGGATCTCGGACCTTCCAATAAAAGGTTGTCTGCTTTATTTAAAAACTTCATGGCCCTTCTATGTTTTCCTTTCATAAATATGCATTCATCAAGCACTGCTGTTATAACCTTTTGGTAAATTTCTCCACAGGGCATGCTTACTGATGCTGTAATTCTCACAGTATCTCTGCCCTGTTGTAGGACAAAGTTTTCTGTTGTAAGACAGAGCTAAGCTAGGTCCAGGTATGTCTAGTGCAGAGAAAAACTTAGGTAGAAAATTTAGGAGTTGGCATCATTTTACCAGAAAAATAGTACAGTTCTCCAGACAAAACTATGTGCCAGTATTCCTTACATTGACCTATGGGCAATCTAGAGCATTGAGTCCTAGAGCAATCACTATTTTACACAGGCAAAACCATTACTATGCATTTATTGTAAATAAAGCTGACTTAAAACTCTGGGAAAACCTGCATTCTGCCAGCTGCCTACCAAGCTGGAAACCACATTCTCTCAGTGTCCATAACCTTGAACACCTGGATGGCCTAAGAAGCCAAATGCCTAAGGAATGGCTTTAAACAAAAAACATTTTTTTTTCTTTAAATTGAACTGTTTCACTGGGCCTCTCCTTACAAATATTTAAACTACATTAAAAATCTTATTTTTATAAGCATTTGATCCAATGTGGTACCAAAACAATTCTTTGTTCCAACCTCTTCCCCCACAAGCTAGGAAGAATATTTTCCTCCCCATGAAAACTGCATGGGAGAGAAATTCCCTTTTCTAACCAGTACCATCTGGATGTAAAGCTTAAAATGTCGAGAGGGCACGAAGGGAACTGCAGCAGGCCAGCAAGTACACAGGGAAGGCTAATGTTAATTTACATACTCATTACAATTCAGCATGCTTCAAAAAGATAGAAGAAAATTGAAGGAGATAATATATGAATGCAGTAAAAAGTAACAAAAAGCAGAGATAGCCTAAAATCCAGAAAGAAAAAAAATACTGACGACACTGAACAATTTGAGAAAGGAGACTGCTGAAAAATCAGAACTTAATATAAAACTTAAAAAAAAAATCAATTTAAATGAAAAAAAAAACAGTAAATACATCTAGACCAGCAGATCTCAAGCTTCTTTTAACTGGGACTTTATCCAACATCAGAAGCTATTTCCAAACCCCAGCCCCATGTCATCACTTAGAAGATCAAAGCTGATGAATATGCAAGACTCTCAATGGACCATCACTGTTCCCAGAGCTCTAGAAGATCTTTCCCAGTTTGACTTTATTCATTGAGACAACAAAGCACGGTAAGTGCAGAAGAAGCATTCTTAGAGCAAGAGTGCCCTGAAGCTACTATAATTGGTCCAAGCAGAATTTCCTCAGTTCAGAGGATATCATGCAGCAGTCACCTCCATTTTCATTATTACCGCAGAGAGCTAAAAGGCCCAGGGTGTCCTCCCCCTCACACAAACATTAAGGCAGCCTTATGACATGACAGTCCCAGGTTCATGAAGGCACTTTATGGATGTTTCTCAACATCTTTCTGTGGTATTTGCAACAACTTCCTTCATGGGACTCCAGAAGCATGGGAAATATTTTAGTGGTTGTTCTCCATATCACTGTATTGCTCTGCACTGTAAAAAGAAGAAAGATCACTGTGGCATGCATCATGGGATGTCAGAGCCATAATAAAGCCGCTGGAGCTCACTAGCATCAATTTTATTCTTCTTACTCTTCTAACTGGAATCAGTCTGGAACATAAAATTTACATTGTACAAAAGTTGTACAGTATCCAACAAGGAAAAGTAAATTATTTTAATCTCTAAAGTTTTATGAATGGAGCCACAAGATACAGCATCAGGGTTTCACCAGTTCTTCTCACTAATATGAACGACACACTCCTAAATAAAAATGTTTTGCTGCATCTTGAAGATCCTAAGATGCAGTATAGTGTAATTGAGAGTGGTTTACCAGCTTCACAAGAGGTAGCTTGTGAAATGCATCACCCAAGATATTTCTGTTGGATAGTTACTGTAAATTCAAGAATTTTTTCTGCCTTGAAGGTATCATATATGGCAAGCCCTTCAGAAACACATGCTGGTGCCAAAGTAAAGTTAAAAGAAGCTGCTGAAATGTGGTAGGAATACCCTCAGGTAGACATGTACAAAAAGCATCTGGCACAAGAATTAGGTTGATTGGATCTTTAGCAATCATTTGTCCATCAAGATACACACCATCAGCACCTACCCCATGAACTGTGATCTTATTCCCAAAGGCAGCCGTAATGACTCAGCCTCTCTGATGTTTCTCCTCAGGAAAGGGTCATGTTCCACAGCAAATTTGAAAATACAAGTATGAAGAAATGAGAGATCATATTTGGGAACACTTGAAGCTTCAGCAGCTCACTACCCTGACTTTCTCTCTGCCATTTTCTTTCTCAGGTCTTCCTTCTTGTTTACCCTGTTCCCCTTCTCACCTTGCCTTACTTCCCTTTACTAGATGCAAAGTTAAAATTTTCCAGTTTTATTATTAGTTTTGAATCTAGCTTTAAATTATTAATATTTCATTCCTATAGTCAATATTAATGCTATCCAGAATAAGAAAATTAGCATTGATCTGTGTACCACAGATTGTGAAAATAGCAAGCTCCAAATCAATGGGGGTTTTGTTTTTTGTTGGGACCTTTGCCATGAAAATGGAAAAAAAAAGTAAACACATTCAGAGAAATTGGTTCTCTTGGCAAAGATTTGTCCCACAGTAATTTTCACTCAGTGCTCTAAACCAGCACCTTGTAAAATCATTGGATAAGGGGCTCCAGGTAGATGCAAAAAAATGTATACATAGTCATTGACAATACAGGTCTGAATCAGGCCAAGGAGGTGCTTGCATTTCTCAGAAAGATGCCCAGTGCCAGCTGGAAACTTCTGGTCAGCAAAAGTGACAGGCACTGCAGAGATTACAGATGTCACCACTTTTCATCTCTACCCACTTAAGAATTTTCAAGGTCAAATAAATTCCAAATTCAGCCCTCAGGTCAGCAAAACAAATCCTTTGAAGCAAAGATTCCTGCTGAGGATCATCAAAGAAATTTGAAAAGAACAGATTCATTTGCTCAGTACAGCATTCAGAGCAACTCTTAATTTAAAGCTAATACAATATTTATTTAACAAAGGGTTTAAGCACAAAGGACTGCAACTTAAAGCACCAGCATTTAATGATGAAGCCACAGTGAGAATTTAAAACATGCCACCTCTCAATTCTGTATCTAGGTACAAAATCAGCAAGATTGAGATCAAGTCTATACAAGCTACTTGTTTATTTGCCACCTTGTATGACTTCAGTCTCATACTCCTAAGAAAGTAATATACCCATGTCCTCATTCTGTCACTCTAGATTTCAATGGTAATACAGAGTTTTGTCAGCTTGATTCCTGACACACACTTAGAAAAGGAAAATGGTTTGAAAAAGGCAAAAATTGCATATCTCTCTCTCCTGCTCCCCCCTTCTGATATTAAACAAAAACCCAATAAGCTAACTCCTAGGGATTTTATTTTTATCATCTCGCTAGAAGTTATGATCTCTTCAGAATCAATCTCAACAGCAGAAACAAGACAAGATGCTTTGTTTCACAAAAGCATGCACTTAAAGACTGTGAAGCTGCATTGATTCATTTCTTATCCAGGAAGGTGTTCCGCAGTTGAGATCAGCAATGCAAACAACACTCAGAGCCCCTGACTCCCAAACATTATAGTCAGTAGTTTTACTGTGCTAGGTGACCTGTGATCTAGCAGATACATGACCAAGTCTGTAATATCTTGGGGGTAGATACAGCACTGCCCTTTCAGCACTCTAAGCCAAGTGCAGAACTGATTCATTGAACTTCCAGAACATAATTCTGTACTCTCAAGAGCATGTAGCAAATCACAGATACAGATAACCAATCAAGCTTACAACAGTGTCTGTATGTACAAACTGAGCCTGGTGTCATTCAAAAAAAAAAAAAAAAAAAGAATCGAAAGCAACTTCTGTTCATTCTGTTCATGTCAATAATATGTTTTCAGCCAGCCAGAGTATTATAACAGTCTAAAATTCTTTCCAAAAGAACACTTACTAAAACTACATGCAATAATTTTTCAAAGGGGTGTTTTAACAGGTTTAATCCTCGAATTAATCAAAGCAAGTGAATTTCAGGATACTCAGCACTAGAGTTACAAAACAAATTGACTTCTTTTTCCAGTAGTTTAAATGTGAGACTGTGGGGCATAGAAATCAGTTTCAGGATGACCCAATAGAAACATTATTCACTTTCAACTGACACAAACAAATGTAAGTATTTTGGTTTAGGTTGAACCACGACATTTTATTTCCTTTAAGAATGCTTTTCCTTTTCTTAAAATTATGTTTACTGGAGCTTTCTATATTAAAAAAAGATAATTTAGAAAAATCACATAATGGTTTGAGTTGGAATGATCCTCTAGAGATCATCTTGCCCAACGCCCTTGCTAAAGCAGGTTCACCTAAGCCAGTTGCACAGGATCACATCCAGACAGATTTTGAATATCTCAAGACAAGAAGACTTCACAGCCTCATTTCCTAACTGTTCTTTTCATTTGGAGAAAATGAAAAACATATGAGACTGTTCCCAAGTTTCACCAAAATCCACAAGTGGTTTTGTTGACTTGAGACTGCACCTTTTGGCAGCAAAGCTCCATACTAATTTTTTTGCTTGACTTCACTGGTCAGCTAGTGCTACCAAGTCATAAATGCCCCTTTACAACCTGTCAACCAAACTCACTGAAGGCAACATACACACAGGTAGCATCACCAGCATGTTCATTGATATCACTTACAGACTCAATCTGATAATGTGTAAGCCAGTATGAGGAAAACAGCAGGATTTTTTTTGTCTCGCTCAGGCTGGATTCAAATTGCTTGGTGCAACAAGGAGGCAAAGGGACAGTAATAAGGGCAGTTCCCCAATATTATTTTAGCCAGAGATGCTGTAGATCTGAATTCTATGCTGTATTCTGAGTAGCAGGGTAAGGGTAAGAAAGATAATGTATATGGTACATAGTCCCAGACTGTCTATGTAGTTCAGGAATAGCTAGTGCATGTTATCCATCATCTTGCACTTCTTCTAAAAAGACCTCTTTCCCCTTCTCATTAAACACATAGTAAATAAAAATAAATACAAACCCCAACAATCTTTTGCCCCTAGTAGAGAGCAAATAATGCCAGGACAAAGAGTTCATACTACAGAGAGCAAGAATTCTTTCCTTTTTTGTCACGGTTTTGTAGTTCATGTGGGAATAGCTACAGAAATAACGTACAGGAGGCAAGAAGCCCTGATACACAGGGAAAATAAAAAAAAAAAATCTGGAAGCATGGGATATATGCTGGTAACTAACTTGCAGTGTATAAACACTGGTGGGATAAGTAACTGTCAGAAGCAGCAGGAGGTGGAATATAGACAACAGATCAACTTTGCAAGGAGGAAAAAGAATGCATAGAAACATATGTAAAAGAGAGAGAAACTGTAGGGGTAAAGATCCTGAGTGCTAGAAGAGCCTATTGAATGGAAGATAATTCGCTGGGGCAAGATCACACGGTAGTGTGCAAACCCCTTGATCTAAGATCAGAGCCAGTGTCCCTTAGGGACACAATAGCAACTGGGTCAATAACAACAGAAACATCCACACCTTTCAAAATGCAGCACAGTCCCTACACAAATTTTAAAAAGTGTCAGGGATTAGGCAGGGTCTGTCCCTGCCTAAGAGGCCTGAGAGGAAACAGGGTGACCCAACTGGTGAGCTGGTGTCGCTCCTGAACTTCCTTCTAGTCTGCATGCTGAGAAAGCCTTTGACTCTGAGGTAAAAATGATATTTGGCTTACCTGAGCTGAAAAAGTCCACATGTTTTACAGGACTAGTCTTTTAATATTGTTTCCTTGGCAAATTTTCACTTTTAGTGAACCACATTTCTTTGACCCAACTTCTTGCCTCACTTTCAACCACCTGCTCTTGAATCCTTTCTACCAGTTGATCCAACTATGACTGGTGATAAGGTTTCCATAATATCTTCCAGAAGTTAGTGTGGCTCACAGCACTTTCTCAATCCTCAAAGAAAGGCAATTCTATACAAATAAGATGGTTTGTGTGGATATAGATGAAACCCGCTTGTCACATCTTTTTCTCTGGAATATTCATTGCTCCTAGGAGTTAACCCATTTACAAGATGAAACACCTTCTTTTATTTTTTTTCAATAAATATCATGAAATGTATTAGATTGTTAGGATTTATACAGAGATCTTTGGCAGGATTTTCAGGTCTGTTAAAGATAAATTGAATATGTGATTCTTCTATACAGAGAGAATTATCTGAATAAATAATGTATTAGGAGAATTTCACTTCTTATCTGTGTCTGATTCATTCTCAGATAAATACATACACGTTTGCACTGGTATCAGTCAGATTACAGAACACATAACAGCAGAAAACATGTCCTTAGACTGTTTCTGTAATATTAGGGTAGAAAACTGACCAATAACACTGATATAGTAAAACAAAAAACACCTCTTGAGGTATAAGAAAGGGAGCAATTTATTTTCTTGGTTTCAGCTTTTCATTATGTTTGGTTTTATCTTTACCTTGTAAAGTTTTAACACAGGAAACACATAAAACCAGCTATAAAACTTTTATCAATCGCATCTCACACAACACTGCAAAGCACTTTCCAATAGCTCTTAATCATGGAAAGCCAGAAGGTTTAGAAGAATAACTGGCTTACTACTAGTTTTAGACATATATCTGGCCACCAGACCCCTTGCCTGCACACATGGACACTGCCACAGCATTCACAAACCTATTTAGACAGACAGCTGATGTGTGCATAGAATCAGGCTTGACACACATTTGTCTCCATCAGCTGAAACTACTGAGGTGGTTTTCTGTATAACTGTGAAGGGGAACTTCATGATATTCTACAAAAGTTCTCACTTGCAGGCACAGGGAAATACAACCTTTTGACAGCTATGTGTCACATAGAAGTGTTCAGTCTCACAAGGAAGATATACTGTCCCTTACACTGGAACTACTGTGAAGTCGGTGACAACTGCCTGCTCATAGAGGGGGGAAAAAAAAAAGTTTCAGCTGAGAAGACTGTTGCTGTTGCAAAAGAAAAGGGAGCAAGAGCACATTAATTCCAGCGGAGATGAAAATGGCAGGAGCTGCTTTGCTTGTCCAAAAAACAACTCAAACATTTAAAAAGTCTGTTAACTGAAGAGACCATCTAGTGAAATAAGCATGCAAATTTAACTAATACTGAATTCTTCTCTATTTCATCTTAAACATATATCATGCAATTAATACAGTAGGTCCCACTTTTGTCAACGAGGGAGATCTTCCTTGAGCATTTTTTTTTATTTTAGTTTTTTAATTGCAAGAGACATATTTATGCCTGGGGTCTGTAAGAAAGATAAGTGCGGATGCGAGGTTGGTTTTAAAGACAATCTCTTACTACTCAGGAGCAGATGGCAATGTTCTTTGCTGGATGACATAGTAACATTTTTCATGTTCATCGATGTCTGCTTCAAAGACCAAGGGAATCCTCTGTTCCCCATATCCACTTGGTTATATCCATGGCATAAATAACAGGATTAAATTGCAAATTCAGATTTGATAATATGAAGTTTTGAATAAGCAAAGATAGCAAAGCACTAGACAGATCATCTGTATTTAGACTGTGAGACCATCTTCAGATTTCCTGAACAGAAATGTATTTTTGCAACAGAGCAAAAAAGGGTAGGCAACAACAACACCATGTATGTATGCAGTTGCTCTGGCCAGGCTTCCTCTGTCTTGGTGAAATATCTACTGTCCACAACACCTGCCTAAGCAAAAAATGTTGGCAGGAAAATTGAAACGTAGCTGGAAAAACTTAAACAAAGGCTAGCCCAAATCTCAGTGTTTCCGAAACCAAGAGAGCTTTCACCAGGCAACACTCATCCAGCTAGGCCTTATAGTCCACTGAGAAGAACGAGAAAGACAGATGGAGCCGAATAGAAAATGACATCTCCAATTCTAGATCCGCTCATCCAGCACTAAGACAAAGCCCAAACACGTGCCTGCGCCTTCCATAAAAGAATCATGCATGCTTGTACCTGCCAAAACCCAAAATCTAAAGCTCAAAAACTTCTTTGAATTTCAATTGCACAAAAAACTTACCCAGGTACTCATTTATTAGCTTTCTACCCCTTTTGAAATTGGAAAGATGGAGTGTACACCATTTGCCTGCTGCAACACTGGCTCACAAAGCTAGTGACAGTCAAACATTGGCCACTACAGGTGACAGAAGCCTAGACGGAGTAAACTTCAGTCCTTATGTCACGTGCCAAAGACAGAGCAGATTTGTTACAGTACCTTATATTGAGGAAACAACAACAGAGAAATAATTCAAATGCCAAATGGTTGTTTTTCTCATATTCTATAATTTGTCACATTCTAAAAAGTTTTGTTATGCCTCAAAAAGTAGAACTATCATGGATTAAAGCAACAGAGAAAAACAGAAGCATCTTGCACAGACTGTTTGTCAAGCAAAGGCCTAAAATACCCAACCAACCAAAAAACCAAAAAACAAAACCCAACAAAAAAACCTCACACTCCAAGAAACCCCCCCAGAGATCTGGGTTCTCTACCTGCAAGACTTTGAGCTCATCTTTTCTGTTCATCTTTCTCTTCTCCCATCTTCAGAATAAATAACAGCAATTATCTGACTGTCTCAAAGGATGACCATGAGATTAAGCCCATAGATTAAAAAGCACACAAGGTGTGTTGAGCACCACATTCAGAAAACTGGAATTATTAAACTGATAAAACAGCAAAGCATTTAGCCTCAGAATAACTTGGCTTCAAAAAATGATAAAAATCACTCTCTTTCAAAACAATTCCCATCACAAATTCACTTGCAAATTTCAAAACAAGGCTTTAACCCTTCTTACATTTGGTACATATGTAGGAAAAGCCATACAGAAGAGAAAGAGTCAGTATTTCCTCTTCTTCTGTGGAAGCTCAAGTTGCTGGATTTTAAAAGAAAGCTGGAAGAGCCACTAGACCATTTCTGGTGTAAGTTTCATGGAATAGTACTTTAAACAAGACCTTAGTCAGCATCTCTTCTTTCAAGGGGAAGAATAGAATCACTCAGATGCCTACACATGTGCTCCACCACTTTAAGGAACTTTTGTTCATTTTTAGGAAATGTTTTTTACTTTTTATACTTCAAAAACCCCACCAAAAAAACAGTGTTAAAGGGAAAACACAAGATAGTGCTGCCATCTTCAGTAAAATTCCCCTTCATCAGTCAGGGCACACCTGCTTTGGGCACAGTTGTTTTGAAGCTCAGCAGGCACAGTTGGGTGGATTTGTAGTCTGAGAAACCTATCCACCTCACCCATCCACTTTTAGTCATCACTAGCCTCCAACTAAATAGATGTCAGCATGAGAGTGGACCAGATGGAGCTTTTGAGCCAGAAACTGACATAATCTAAGGGTTTGCCAATGAGAAAACTGGAGAATTCCCATACTCTGCCATTCCTCCCATGTTCCTAGCAGAAGTGGATCCTATCAGAAATGAATCACCAATAGGAACCTGGAGATGAATTTCAATGGGCCAGCACTGATTGGGATTGTTACCTAGAATACAACTATAAGTTTTTAATATAAGTAACCATGAAAAAAAACTATAAGAACCTGCAGGTCTGTTAAGAAATTTCAGTCTTGCTAGAGCATTGTTTGGTCCATACAGAGTAAATCTGATCATCATCGCTATTTACTGAACATGAGGAAATACAGTACCTGAAGAGCATCTGTCTCTCAATTTGCTCTGGTTTTATGCTTTTTCCATGAAGGATCCTATTGTCCAAACACATTTACATTTGAAAATATGTAACATATGGTCAGAATGACATTTAACAGAACTCTTGCTTTCCTTGTGACCAGGCTGACTGTCACTGTTCCCACGCCACCCACCTCCCTTTAGCCCAATAAACCACAAAACCACAGGGCAGTTTCAAGCCACCATGACAGGAAATTGAACCTGTGGCATTGTGGAGATAATAGACTTCATTACCAGAACAGGGCAGTGAGCTTGTGTCCTTACTGACACTGCTGGAGAGTCTTTCAGAGAGGCAGAGTGTGAGCAACAAAGATGACAACAGTGTATGGCTGGTGCCACAGGAACCTGAGTCTGGACTGGGTATTCACTGCCTGACCCCAGAAGGGAGGGGGATGCAGTCATGTCAGGAGAAGGCCCAGTCCAGGACTGTGAACCTCATATCTGGACCCACTTTGTGGGCATTCTGGGGTCATCTCCTGGAAGGATTCTCCCTCCCATAAAACACAGAAGTCACATCTCTCAACAACATCAATTATAGAATAACTGGTCCAAATATATTACTGCCTGTAATATAAACGACACTCCCACTACAGCTGAATCTGTCAACAGCAGATCTTCACTCTCCAGACTAATGTAGACTGAACAGCTTTTTCAAACTCTGAACAGCTATCTAAACTGAATTTCTATGGTTTTGGGTTTTGTTTTGTTTGGTTTTCTTCTAGTTTTACTAGTCTCTTCAAGATAAAACAGGAAAATATGATTCTGGCAAAAGCAGCTTAGATCAGCCACTAGGGAAGCAAAACTTGTACACTGAGTGATTGCTTTGGCTTCTAGCAAATTTAATCTTTTCCCATCAATTCCTTTCCCCCTTTTTTTCTTGCATTAGGCAAAAGCTTCGTATCTGACCACGCTTTTTGATAGGCTTTGATCTAAGTTATGTTTTGACAATATATAATTAAAATACCTATTATGTAAAAGAGCATGATTCATGCATATTTATGCCTGTGAACTCTCTAGAGAATCCATTCAATTAAACATCCACCAGTTATGACATAAGAAGGAGTATTACCATTAAATCTTAATCAAGAAACGATAAATCAATAAAAACCAAATTGTAAGACAATCTAAATAACCAAGATTTACTCCCTTCCAGTAATGTAATGCTTTTCTTTCTGTCTTCAAGTGACAGATGTCAGACAATTTAGTTTTTTCTTTGAGAACAAGAAACTTAATTTACTTTTATGTTTTAATGGTTAATTATTCCAGATTTTTCCATTCACCGGAAGAGAAGTTTCTTCACAGTAAAAGGGTCACTGAAAAAAACTGGGACAGAAAACATGTAGGTATACAGATACATTTTTAAAAGATGACTAGTGCTGTGTTTTTCCTGCTGACTTTTTCTAAAGGTCTTTCTTTGCTCTATTTGCCTTCCTACACAAGTCATTGATTTTTATCTGGTTTTACATTATCACATATTAAAATATGCTGTGAAACCTCTGAATGCCTGTTTCCTCCTAAAGTCATTCAGATTCTCAAGCAACACAGGGAGGACACTCAAAGAAGTATATATTAACAGCTATACGTGTTACTTTAAAACTGTTGGCAAGTTGGTAATTTTTTTCTCAATCATTATCATTTAACAGGAAAAGTGACATTAAACCTTCATGCTTGCACTGTTGATTTTTAAGTATTCAGCCACTTCCCTCTACTATACTGCAGTTAGTACATCCTGTAACTCCTAAATAAAAACACTGTGAACTTCCATTTCCTTCTGGAAACTTACTCTCCAGAGCTTACTGCTTCTCCTGCTGTGAGAACGGTAAACTGCTCCAAGGGTCAGTGTCCAAGGATTCCAGTTTGGCAGATCACATTGCTCCATTCCCATCACAAAACCCACAGCACACACACCGCACAGTTAATGTGTACCTCTTCAGCAGGTCGGAATTTTTCCTGAAGTGCAGCATATAAACTTCAAGTTATACCTTTGATAAAATTGTACCTTTGAAAATAGTAGTAGGCAGGAACAAAATACGTGCGTAGTCCCGGCAGAGGACAAACAGCCCAGGAACAATGAGCTGAACTTAACTATTTCAAAGCATGCCTATAACTCTTTCCTAGTTGGGAGGAAAACGCTACATGCCTCAGAGGCAGATAGACAACCTAAATAACAGAATATTCTGAGTTGGAAGGGACCCACAAGGATCATCGCGTCCAGCTCTTAAGTAAATGGTCCATAGGGGATCAAATTCACAATCTTGGTGTATTAGCACCATGCTCTAACCAACTGAGCTAATTTCAGGGTCCTCATAACTGTCCATAATTAGTCTTTTCTAACTCTGTCTTGCCACAGGTAACAGATACACATGATACTTATGCTCAACCCATTTCCTTTAGACTTACTTTCCCCAAATGCAAGAAACCTGACTGCAGGATTTGCAGTCATGAAGATTTTATTTCTACATTCCCCTGGTGGGACTAGGTGGCAAGAAAAATAAAACACTGTTTTTTTCACAGCTCTTTCTAGAGGCTGTCAACTGCAATAAACCGTTCAAGAAGTACAAGAGTTTTCTGTTCATTGCAGAAAGTGCAGACAGGGGAATCTTGGGGAATTAGTGCAGATAGGGGTGGCAGACAAAAAGCAAGTATTAAAAAATGGTGTTTGACTAACATGTATAGAAGAGGTTTCTGAGGTATTTCATTATGTCACAAAAAAAATCCCAAGATTAAATTTTCATTCCATATATTTCCCACCTGCCATAAATACAGGATAACTAATAGGATTTGGGAGGTAACTATACTTCATTGTTTCAGAATAAGATGTTTTAACCCACTCCTTTATCTGCCCCAATGCACATCTCGCAACCTGATTCTATATGTACTGTTTCAATTGAATAGTAAGCAGTATTTCCACATCCTTAGTAATGCTTTTGTTTCTAAAACAGACAGTTCCAAAAGTTTGACAAAAAAAGGAAATCAAACTCCTGTTTTTTTTTTTTTCATACATGCACATCAATGTCTAGAAAATGAGTTCTGGAAACTACCACCCCACCAACCAGACTATTCTTGGTCCTTAAGACATGACTGTATTGCTGGAGTGTGGGCAGTCAGCCACTCCCATGTCTGTTTGCAGGGCAAACAAGCACACTGTAATTGGGAGATGCCAGCATTAAAGTTTTAACCCCTCCTCATACCACCTATGGGTAACGAAGGGTAATGAAGCAGAGGATTTGTAGGAAAAGACTCCTTTTGAGGTGCAACATATTTGCAACGCAGGGCTCCACTTTTTTTTGGTGAAGCAAATTTGTCACCATTTCCAAGTTCTTCAGAAACAAGCAGGAGCTATGCAATGCATGACAGTTACGTACCAACAGCCTAGGGGGCTTTTTTCCATTCAGTGTTTTGGGAGAAACATGCCTGACTCATGCTTCAAGGAACAGACATGAGGATCTAATGTTACATCTAAACAGATGTACCACCTTACTGCAGGGCAGACACATTCAAAAGAGCAAAGAATTTCAAACATTGGTTTACCATAATTTCTCCTTCATTTGGCTAGAACACAGTCATTCTGCTAATTGATACTCCTACCACAGTGTCAAGCAAACAAATCAGATAAAACACAGTTTGCCAGTGTTTTGTCACATTCTGGGTTTCCTGGCATTAGTTACTGTCTGTATATCCCGGGGCACCAACAGATGTAAGGTCTGATAAAAGCGTTTTCTCTGTTTTCACAACCAAGAAAAACGCAGGCTTTATTCTCCAATGTATGCACACACGGCAGATTAAAAAAGGACCACAACTAACCAATCCCCACCCCCTGGCCCGCACTGGATTTCAAACTCTGAAAAGGTTTTTAAGTTTCTCGACTCCACTCCCTATCTCTCACAGGCTACAAGATCCTAGAAGAGAGGCTAAAAATATCATATTTTTCTGGCAAAGATGCCAGAAGAATCCATCCATTCCTCAGCTCCTCAAGGAGATAACATGGAAAGAAATTTACCTCCGATGGACCCAGATGGTTAGTGCTTAATCAATCTGCATCCAAAGTTGCTACCATTGAGCACTACTCCCAGGTAATTTACACTTGGCACACAGACACTTTCAACACGGAACAACATCTGAATGGGCTACAACAAACAGATCAAGACAAGGTTTCTTTAAAAACTATTCAGTGAAACTGAGGAGGATTACAAAATCCCGTCAAACAGCAACAGTGGCTCACAAAAACTTGGACATGACATGTCTTGTGAGGGAAGAGTGTGTCTACTTCAGTTGTGCCAGCTGAATTACTTTCTGCAG
The DNA here is from genome assembly GCA_013399855.1 of Oxyruncus cristatus. Taxonomy (NCBI): domain Eukaryota; kingdom Metazoa; phylum Chordata; class Aves; order Passeriformes; family Cotingidae; genus Oxyruncus; species Oxyruncus cristatus. The sequence goes on along the minus strand of VXAY01006786.1, from coordinate 1,111 downwards.
AAAGACTGATCTAATCTGTCTCTGGAGCCAACGGGTATTTTTTTAGTTGTGACATTTCTGTTTAAAATACTGTTCTCTTATGTATGTGCACTAAGTGGTAGACATGTAACTTTTTAAGTAATGTACCACAGACAAAAAAAAACAATTGGAAACCAAAAGAAAAAGAGCTGAAGGCTAACTTAATGCCTCCATTTGGTCGACAGATATTCTGCTTAAAACGTAGCTTTCACATCTATCACAGGTCTCTTCTCACATGGATTCTGACCCAAATCATTTCTTCTTCCCATAAACTATCAGTGTTTGGAACTTTGCTTCATACATTCTCAATTGTTACACATTATCATGCATGAAGTCAGAGCTCATCCTTGCTAATAAAATCTAGAAGTCAGGATTTTGACTCACAATGATTCTTCATGTATGCTGGTCCTAAGTTTTATTACAGAGCCATCACTGTTGACCTGTTGAAGCACAGAAGATTCCTGCTTTACCAGGTGTTGTTTTTAGCCCACTTGGAACAATGAAACTAGAGAGAGTGGGATGTACAGGTGGGATGTGTCAACTCGATGTCCAGGACTTACACAAAATTAGTGTGAAATACTTTTCAATCCTCTGCTCTCAGATTTTCTCTGCTTCCCAACTCCCAGGGATTCATCTTTTATTGTATGCTGTGAACATAACTGCACTGAGCCATTTCATTATAACAAGCTCATTTGTAGCCAACCACAACACTAACAGCTGTTCATTCCAGAGCCAGCACAGACGTGCTGCACCCAAGTGGCACGCTGAGCACTGGCACTTTATCTACCCAAATCAAAGACAATAATAACACAAAGTATGTGTTGGGGGGATGCCAAAAAGAGTCTCGCCTGATTCCGAGTGGTCCAGTATTGCAACAAACCTTATTGCCCTTGACTGTAACAATAAACAAGAGATTTTTGTAGGGCATGATTTCAAATAAAGATACAATGCAAAAAAAGTACAAAGTTTGCCCAAACAGAAAAGTGCATGAAATACCAAAGAAAATAGAGCAACTGGAAAAGAATTTGAGGAGTGCCTTGTATATAGTCAAGATTAACCACTGAAATATCTCCAGGACTTGTTGAGGAAGAAG
>VXAY01006782.1:1714803-1811477 GCA_013399855.1 Oxyruncus cristatus | reverse complement strand
GGACAGTGTCAAATGCTTTGCATTTGACGTGTCAGTTGCTCTGCCCCATCCACCGACGCTGTAACCCCGTCATGTCGGTCATCAACTTTGTCAGGCATGATTTCGCCTTTGTAAAGCCATGTTGGCTATTATCAGTCACCTCTTTGTTTTCTGTGTGCCTTAGCATAGTTTCCAGGAGAATCTGCTCCATGATCAGGCCACGTTCAGGCATAGGAAAATATCTCCATGGTCTATATTTTTGTCCCGTTCCATGAGCCTTGCCTTCCTCTCCCTCAGGACAGAAGCTGCTTTGACTAATACTTTTTGTAGCTGCACAGCTACGGATACCAACTTTGGATACCAGCACACTGTAAAGGCTGTTTGTGCTTCTCCACTGGAAAAATCAAGTGAGCCTGAGGTGTCCCTGCCAACCTGGCAGTGCTGGTGACAGCACTGGTTGAGCCTGAGACATATCATAAAGCCAGGCAAGAAGTAGCTTGTTGAGTTCACTAGTCCCACATGTCCCTGCCAAGGGTTAAGTGTGGGCATTTTTTAACTGTGTTTCTGAATCGGGATGCTTGCTTGTTTTGGAGTCTGATTTATTTCCTCCTGTACGTGTTTGGGATCAGAGCACTTGTTTCCTGTGACTTCTGGTGTCTCTGTGGTCTCTTTGGACTGCAGTTCTGCAATGGAGGGACTCTTTAGTTTGCTGAGCAGCTGGCATAGTAGGGCTTCTTGGCATCACTGTAGATCACCCAGAAGATCAATAATAATAAATGGTGGGGACATTTCAGATGTCTTAAATCAAACAGTCATATGGAAAAAGAGTTTGTGTTCCCCATGGCTGTAATGTGGATGCCTAATAGTGTGGATCAGGAGATTGTGTTAGAGTCAGAAGGTTAGATGTGCATCTGAAAATCCTTGCTTTTGTATGGCAGAAGCTGGGGAGTGGGGGTGGAGGTGGGATTTAAGCCCCTTAATTCAATATAAATATAGCTTTGTGGTTTAATGTGCACAGCAGTAGCTCTGTGGTTTATCATTTACTGAGAACTATGCTTTTCTAAGAAAATGCTCTCTTCCTGGTGCATATCTAAGCCAAGGCCTCTGCTGTCATTTCGTTAACTGTAAGGATTACTCTTTAAAATAGATGTTTGGTAGTAATAAGACCAAACAATTGCTTGATTCACGCTGCAGGTGAGTTTAACAGAAATCATATTGACTAAGGCTACTCTTAAGAAAGACAGCAGTGTTGCATTTGAGTATTTGCCAAGAAAAACCTACAAGTTCCTAAAACTGGCTACAAGGACAAGGGATTAGCCTGTCCTTCCAAGTCTGTAAATAAGGTCCTCAGACACTTTTTCCACTTGGGAACATGAACACTGACTGTTTATGTTTTTTAAAGAAAAAATTGAAAAATGCCATGATTTTGTAGATAGCAAAGAGTCAGCTTTGCAGTTGCTCAGCTACCAGCATGTGGGTAATTTGATGTTCTTTTCTAATCAGGAATGCATTGTGAAACTGCTGTTCCTTGCAGTGAAAGGTCACTGGATTTTTAATTTCTATTCACTGTTTGTATTTTTCTAATAAATCACACTCTCTGATGAACCAAATTACTGGAACCACGGAGCAAATGAAACTTTGAAACAAATCCTTTCCTGTGGCACATATATGGATCCTAGAGTTTGCCTGAATGTCCAAAAAGAAGTGCCTTTTTAATGCAGTAGTGGGAGGCAGGCTAGATTAAGAAAATAAAGGGTGTGCATTCTGTATAGCTCAGTGAGTTGGGGCTGCCTGAGTATTTTGTGGTGCTTGTTTGTAAGCACGAATATTTAGTTTCAGAATTACTATAGGGCCTGAGTAGTTGACAACGCGAGCTGTTATGACTACATCAACAGTGCAGAAATATATAAGAGTAGAAGTTCCAAAAAGTATAGCTTGATATTTATGATGCCGATAAAAAGCATCATCTGCACTATCTGTTCAGGAAAGACCAAAACCACTGCTTTGTTGCTGGGTTTTGTGCAACACGACTCCCATGAAATGCCTCCGTATAATGGATTATTGGTAGAAGGTCTTTTATTCTCTTCTTTTTCCTCCTTCTCTTCCTTAAAAAGAAAAGCAATCTGACTTTTGTAGCTAAAGGCTTTCTTGTTTTCAAATAATGGGTGTTGAACTGGTGTAAAACTGGAACAAGGTGATGCTGAATCAGACTCGCAACTTCGTTTTGTCTCTGCTGGGTCCTGCACTGGGACGGAGCTTGGGTGCGGGAGGGACGGCAGCCAGGCTGGAGCTCCCTGGCTCGGAGCTGCTTGGCTTTGCCTCTCTGTCACTCCCCTGCCGCTTAAGAAAATATTTCCATTTGTTCTCTCCAGGTACTTTATGGCATTGCAGTGTGGCCAGAGAATGCAGTCGTGGGGGCAGGACGTGTGTCCTTTATTTCAATCACTCACTGCTTCTGGTGTCGAGCAGGCAGTCTCAGTTCTGGCATCACTGACTTTTCAAGTATTTGCCTGTGCAAGTTTAGGGTTTGTTTGGTTGGAGAGGGATTTTTTCATTGTCCTGTTGCTATAACTTAGGGATGATTTTTTTCCCCTTAATGAAAAGAAGAGGAAAAAAGAAGACATACGCTTTTTTTGCAGATTAAGCTGAGACACAAAGGGTGCGTTGTTCTGACCCTCCCAGCATGCTGGTAAATTTTTTATATTGGCAAAAAGGACCTGGATTTCAGAAGTCCTGAATGCTTCTGGTTTTCCATGCAAGAGCCGAGGCCTGCAGCATGAGCCAGCACAAAGTCTGAGAGTTGTGGCCAGCAGAGCGAGCATGAGCTGGCAACCTGCGCAACAGAGAATTTTCTGGAGTGGCAGGGGAGCTTCCCAGCTCTGCTTCCCCTCTCCACTGAACACTGCTGCTTGTTAGGCATTGGATAGAGCTCTGTAGGAAATATTTGAGGCTCTGCAAGTGCTATTCACAGGCTGACTTTCCCTGCAGTACTCTGTGTACCCTCAGCAAGCTCCCTGATTCACCTCACGTGCTGCAGTACCAAGCATGATGCTGCCGAGCTCTGGCTCTAAAGCTGTTGGGAAGATGCCTGGCTCTGATTTAGTGTCCTGGATCCCATATATATTTCCCAAGCGAGTTTATGAGTTGGTGGGAAACCTGCCTTGTGGCCAGGAATTCTGGTAGCTTTGGAGTGTCCCATCAGGTCCAGGGGAGTCCAAGCAGCTGTGCACACCTGCGCTCGGGGTGATGGGGGGTTGAGCTGCTTCACAGCATTGACCCTCAGCCAATAAGGCCTAAGACAGGAGGATTGGACAAAGGAGGTCCAAATACTATGTTCATTTTCTCCTTGCAGTTGTTTTCTGGCAACCCTGAAGCAAGAGGTGTCCTTTAAAACAGGGCAATGGTGAGTGCACGGATGTATCACTTGAGTTCAGAGGCAGCCTCCTACATCTGATGGGCAAAAGAGATTGTAACTGCGATTCACTCACAGAAGGGAAGGGCCCCATCCTCGCTCTTAGGGTTTGTTTCCTTGCTGGGGAAGCATCTGGTTAAGCTGTTGCCTTGCACTTCGCCTATTCTTGAAGGTTTCAGAGGGAAGAAAACCTTTCCGCAGAAGATGCGCAGCAGAGCTTGCTAGTGTTTAACCCTGTGTGTCAGCCAGGTATTGCAAGAGAAGAGCAAAGGATATACTTTACTTCCTCTGGTAGGGTGTTTTTGTACACTGTGTGCTTGTTCAGAGGAACAACTTACTTTTTAGTTTTGTGTGGAACTAATTTTTACCATGAAATGTTTCACCTACATCCTTCCTCCCTTCCTCTGGGGTACACCCCTGCACACCCGGGATTAGGGCTTTGGCTTTTTGGCCTGGTCCCTGCCCCATCTCTGCTTTCTGCAGGTGCCTTTGAGAGGAGGGCCCCATTTTTGCCTCCCGTGGGAAATACCAGCGGGGGCATTGCAGCTAGCAGGGCTGAGGATGCCCCTCCCTGCCAACAAGGGCCAGTGTGATTCCTGGTCCCTTCCTGTTTCCCTAGGAGGGATGACACAGGCTGGGGTACTTCTGGTCACCTCCTGCCCCATCTCAGTGGTGGGCAGAGCATGAACCCAGACAGAGGTGTCTCCGTCAGGGCACAGGGCGCCACTGAGAGCCTGGTAAGGGCTGGGGCGGAGGTAACCATAGATGGCTCTGATTCATTTGGCTTCCTGTCTCTCTCTAAGAAAAGGACGTAAATAGCCAAAAGCCGGGGATTCCAGTGAAAAGAGCAGGCGGGTGTCGTGCGGTGCTATGCCCTGCCAGCTGTGGCACTCGGCCTCACGGAAAGCCGGTAGTGGTGAAAGCTGGGGTTCTCAGAAGTGGGGGGAGGCGCGGGCTGCTGCTGCACCGCATCACCCCATCACATCAGAGAGGCTTCCTGCAGACGGAGGAGATCGTGGAAGGAAGAACCTCTGCAGCAGTGGTGACCTTGCCCCTGACTGCAGAAGGGGTGCGCCCTTACCTCTGTGCCCCAAGCAGTGGTGGTGCTGCTGGTGCCCTCAGAGCCAGGCAGGCATCCCTATGTTGTGGCCAGCCCCTGGAGCATGGAAGGTCCCAGAGGATTGATGGCTGGAGCTGCGGTGATATTTTTTAATAGGAACTTCATGTCTTGAGGCCACTGGCAGTGTAACGTGGGCAAGCTTTGTGTCCATACTTGGTGCGCATAGCCATGCCCGTGGGTGTTGAACAGCTGCCTCCATATAGAAATACAGACTGGCATCACCAGTGTTTTCCATGTTCCGAACACAATAGCAAATTACAGTGATCCTACAGAGGCTCACACACAAGCGTCTCTCTACCTTAAGAAGGCTGGTGTCACTCTGGTCTCTCCCTACCTTGAGGGCATTGACTGGGTGGTGTCCTGAGACCAGCTGTGCTGGAGACACTTGACAGTGAGGCTGTGAGCTCCATCCCCCCAGCTCGTCTCACATATCACCCTCGCAGTCATCAGCTGGCTAAAGACATGCCACCAGCAGTGCCTTCACCCATCTGGCTCCATAGCCCTTCTACCTTTTGCTGTTTCCTTGCACTCTAAAGGAGAGTGCTGAGGAGCCAATCCCAGCAAAGATGGTACAAAGGGGTTTCAATTTTGTAGCACCAGCAAGTGTGTGCCTGTAATTGGGAAAACACTGTCAAGGGCCTTGAGGGGTGTCAGGCACCCACTGCCCACTAGCAGCCAAGAGACATGGGTGTTCACCTGCTGTGCTTACCTGTGACAGTAATCTCTATAAATCCAACACCCCAGTACTGTTTGAATGAGGAAGCAGGAAGATGTCTCACAACAGTGCTGGAACTGGCCATTTGATGTCCACCTTCGTACTCCAGCATTAGGGAAAGCATGACCTCTTTAATCAATTGTCTTTAAGGCTGTTACATATATGTTCCTCTTCTATGAGGGCAGGCTAAGAGAGTTGGGCTTGTTCCGCCTGGAGAAGAGAAGGCTCCAAGGAGACCTTACAGCAGCCTTCCAGTACCTAAAGGGGGCCTGTAAAATAGCTGGAGAGAGACTTTTTGCATGCACCTGTAGGGATAAGACAAGGTGGAATGGCTTTAGGCTGAAAGAGGGCGGGTTTACATTAAATATTAGGGAGAAATTCTGTGAGGGTGGTGAGGGACTGGAACAGGTTGCCCGGAGAAGTTGTGGATGCCCCTTCCCTGGAAGAGTTCTAAGTCAGGTTGGATGTGGCTTTGAGCAACTTGGTCTAGTGGAAGGTATCCCTGCCTGTGGCAGTGGGGTGAAACTAGGTGGTCTTTTAGGTCCCTTCCAACCTAAAGTAGGGTATGATTCTGTGATTCCATGTGTAAAAGATGCAAAAATTACACGGGCTGGGGGCAGAACTGAGGCCCAAGGCAGTAATCTGGAGTGCAGTTTGAGATCCTTTTAGGAGTGCAGCCTTCTGAGATGAGGTTGCAGTGACAGAGTTCGTGGCACTTTTGGAACCAGAGTATGGTTGATGTGGGGCAGACTTGTTAAGACAGATCTTCTTATTTAGAACTAGCTACATATGTAACTTGAGCTCAAAGAACTCATTGCTTTTCTATTTTCTATGGCATAAGCCTAAAAATTTTCTTTGTGAAGTTGCAGGCAGGAGAAGGTGGGAAATAAAATGCTTTTTGCAGAGAGCAGTAACCTAATGCAAAATACATTCAAAGCACATTAAAAACCAGGGTTAGGTAAGGATGAGTGAGCTATATCTTTTAAGTGAGGGCTGTAGGGATGCTTCCAGGTTACCAATAAAATGTTCACCCATAGTGAAATAATCAATGCAACAGATACTAGCAAAACCCACCCAAAATTTCACACACAGATTGATTATTTAGGAATATATTTGCTAGTAGCAGACAAAGTTAATCTACTGGGGTTTACTCTGGAAGGTATACTTTAGTGCAGAGATAATCTCCTTTCCCCACCATTTTGTCTTCCCTGCCAATGCTCTTCTTTCCCTTTCAGACTGCTCAAAATGGATTCTGCTGTCTTCCTGTAAAAAATTCAAGCTCCACCTGTGTTTAATTAGATATTGGATAACCTGGGTTGTTCTATTACAAGCATCTAGGGCAAGAGTCTGAAAAAACTAATCAGACCTAGGTCAAAGAGCAATAGTTCCAATTTTAAGCCAAGTGAAGTAATAGGAGATATAGACCAAGACACCTAACAAATCCAGAACAATTGTTTTAAAAAAATAATTAAGTAAACCCTGTTGTTTCTATCTACTGGCTTGTAGTGTATTTGTGATTGCATAAAGAAACAAACATATAAAATGATCTTTCTCAAAGACATGTGAAAATTAATAAATTTTACAAGATGATTTCAAACCCTGTAGTTCCTTTACATTCCCTTCTTGCTGTTCTACAGGAAATTTTAGCTACAGAAGGTAAATACTACTTCCAAAAGCAAAGGATAAAGGAATTATTTTCCTTTAAATGCTCCTGCTGATTTTTGAATGAAAGAAGAAAAGCAGGGTGTGCACACCTCTAAAAGGACTGCTCTAGTGAAAAGATAGCACTTCTGTGGCCTGAGGTACCTCGTGGGGAGTGTGGAGATCTGCAGTTTGCTGCTTCCCCCAGTGACTGGTAACGGGCAGCCAGGGTTTGCAGGCAGCAATGGTATCTTATAACGTTCCTGCTCTATGGATGGTGGCAGGGTACAGATGCACTTTTGGGCATACAGCCGTTCTTTGTTGTCATTTGTGCTGGATCTCAGTTTTTCCTCGGTGAGGGCATCTGCTGGTCCATCACAGGGATTGTTCCTCCCCCCCGTCTCAATAAATTAGCTGCGAGCTCTGAAAACACTACAGCAGGAGGGGCTTGCTACATTTTCTCCTCAGGATAAGCCACAATGTGGGGTGTGAAACAAAGGGAAATAGCGGGCCGCAATCCCTTTGGGCTGGGAGAGGAATGATTCCAGGTCTTCCCATATCCCTTCAGAGTGGGGCGAGCCCAGACCCCCTGGATTAGATCAGAGAAGTAATTTTGGAAGGAAAAGGAATATACAGGCCTCTGGGTTATATTTTTTCTTTGAAGGAAAGTAAGTGTTTCCAAATGTAAGTGTCTGAACTCCCTGAGGATGGAGGCATTGCTCTGCAATCCTGAGTTAACCCACACTTTGGCCTTGGGGTGATGGCATGGTTTGTCTCCCACATTTTCTCTGGGTTAGCTCATCACACAGCCAGCTGATTTCCACTAAGTCCTTTCTTAAATGTTTAAAACTCCCTCTGCTCCAAGTAGGGAAGCCCCAGTACCACGTGTGAGTTTGGCTGGGCCCAACCCTAAAGGCAGGCTGCTTGCAAGACTTGAGGCTGTCGTGGGTAGGGTTCTCCCAAGGCAAGGTGAGTAGGCATGTGTAGTGCTAGAGGCTGATTAGAAAGCCTGTGGCTTTGGCACCCTCTGCTTGATATCTGAAGATGTCCTTAGCTGGAAGAAATGTTTCTCAAGATCTCCATGCCATGGGTTTTTGTTTTTCTAGCTGCAGGCCCAGTGCATGCCTTGTCTACAGATGGTGAACCTTTGAGTTTATTGCAAAACCTTCCAGCCTTCAGATACTAAAATACATGACTCCTTCCCCCTTCCCACCCTAAGATTACAGCAGCCCGGTGGGAGTACCCGTCCTCCTGTGGCCCCCATCAGGCTCTTCCTTCTTGTAGAACTGTCACTCTTGCCAGTCAATGGCTGAACTGTCTTGTCCTTGATTTTTAACTTTGGGTGGAAAGGGGCTCAGCTCTAATGACAGAAGCTCTGACATTTATAAACATCCTCATCAGCTGTCGCAAGAGCTTGCCTGCCACGCGTTCGCTGCTCCTTAAGAACTTGTGGTCTCCTTTCACTGCAAAGGCTCAGTGAGTCAGCAGAGCTTTGGAGTGCTCATGTGCCTTCACAAAGAGCTTTGTAAATACTGAACTTTGTTTTTGCAAAACATCCTAGTAAAAGTTATCTGTTTATGATATGATACCTGCAGTTGTATCTAAATACCTTCCAGCTTGCCTTTATTAGGGCTGGCGGAGTTCCTCTGCCACAGGACCAGCCATGGTTCAGCTTTGCGTGCCTTCTGCCTTGAGCTGAAGAGCAGGTCTTGCGTTGCCACCTGCAACCTGACAGGGAGTGAGCTTGCTGGAGAGTGGTTAAACTTGTTTCTGATCTGTGGGAAAGACTGAGATTCTCCTTAGATTTGTAGAGGTTAGGGACACGGTGGCTTTGAACTCACCTAGCCTACTTGCCCATGTGTCATGCGTAAGTTTCACCCACGTGTTCATCTGCTAAGCTTGAAAGATTTTATATTGCAACGCTTGGAGCCATGAAGGGAAGGGAAAATGAAGCGTCACCAAGTGGGCCCAGAAATGTAGTACAGATGATTGGAGCAGGTGATAGATCACAGTGGAAGGCTTTCTCTTTGGAAACACAAGAGCAAATCAGGACAGAGACAAACACAATATTGCACCAGGCTGTGTTACCCCCAACAGTCTCATGTGTGGCTCCCAAATGTGGTGCTCCCCCCTGGATAAGCCTCATATGCCTTTCACTTTTTTGGGAACATGGAAAAAGGCATTCAGCTTTTCATACCAGGTTTCTGTTGTGATTTCTAAATCTCTTACCAACTGAGTATATTTTTTTTGGTTTTCCCCCATCCCTGTATGTGTTATCCCCCGTCCTTGCATGTGTTATCATTGCTTCTGTATGTTTCAGAGGAAATGTCCTCCTATGTAGACTAATAGTTTTAGGCTTTTTTGTCATGAGCTTGCCTGTGGAGTTGTGGATGTCTTTTTATAAAACCATGTTTCTGTCGATTATTTCTGTTGTTAATTTTTGTTGCCCCTCAGTACTGCTAATACATCAAGTTTGGGGAAACCGGCGCATTTAAATTTCCGTGATACGTTTCCTTGGTTGATATTTTATTCTACTTGATCCTAATATGGTCATCGTTGCGCACAGCCACCTGCTAATTCTTCAATCTGTAAACTTTTATTTTTTGTCTGTCTGAATGAAGTCAGTACTCATCTCAAGTGTGCATGACCGTCTAAGGTATTTTTTGAATGACCACATGAGATCTCCAGCAAATATCTCTGAGGCTGAAGTCACCAACGATGGTAATTCCTCTCTCTACACAAACAGATGGTTGAGGAGATGTTCCATTCACTGGTAAAATTTGTTCTGTAACAGATGCCTGCCAGCTGCCATTCCCTGCCCTGCTGCATGATTTTATAGAGCTAACAAGAAACTGTTGATATTGATTTTTGCTTCTAAATACAGTAGATCTGATTCTGAAAATGCAGGGAGGGTTCTGTCTCAGGTGGTGCAAGCTGGCACAACTCCAATAAAAAGTCAGCGGAGCTGAGCCCCTTCACATGAGCCACAGTGCTGCCTTGAAGAGCAGCTCTCTTAAATGAAAGCGTGGGCATTAAGAAACCAACAACACAAAGAAGTTTCCAGAGCAGAACAGCAGCACAAAAGCGGGAAGAGGGGAGAGTTTAGGACAGTTTGAAAAACTACCCTTCACTCATACCAGCAGTTCAAAACTGCTGATACATCTCGAAAGATACCTTTCATTGGAAACTCCGGTACATCAGATAGCTCATTGCTCAGCCTCAGTGCCATGGCAGGAGGTTGTTTTGCAGCCTTCGAACTTGCTCTCTCATGAATCAACACTTCCCACCTGTAGCCACTGCGGCTGAAGCCATGAAACCTCCCGGGCTGAAATCCTTCTTCTGATAAAATCTAGAATGAACTCAGCATGAAGCTGTGGAAGAATGCAGATGTGTATTTTGAGAATCCATGGTCAGGCTTTGAACAATCAGATGAGTATTAAGTAAAAAAAAAATGCAGTAGTTTAAAAATAACAGATCTACTGCATGGCAGCCATAAAAGGAGATTTTAAGGAAAGGAACAGAAAATCATGCCAGACAAATGCATTAGGAACAGCATTTGATATGGCATGTATTAATGACAACATATATATCCCCTTTCTCCCCAAAATACACGTGAAAACCTTACAGGAGCAGCCAGAGCACTCTGTTTAAACTCTGTTAGTACAACATTCACCACATCTTATTACTGCAGGCTTTTGCTTAATACTGCTGCTGTTGTTTATGTCTCCAGTCAAAATTTAAACTCAGGTCAAAGCTTTAAGCAGTGCTTAATTGAGCAATCCAACTTTAAGCATTATAGGCTGTTTGAAAGCATCTGTGACCTGACAGATTTGAATAGTGAAAAACATGACATTCAGAATGACCTTTCCTTCCGCACTGTTCTCACAGCTTCTTTCTTCTCAGTAGATGTCTGAATCTCTACTGTCTTCCTAGTCTTAGTGCCCGATACGCTTAGTCTGACCCATCCATCCAATTCATCCCACTAGGACCACTAGTTGCAGGGTCATTTATTCCCTCTCCTCTGTTTTGTAAAGGGATGAGAAGGCAGCATCAGGTCTCGGTAGCATCCATCATCAAGCCAGACACCATCTTGGGCTTCCCAAACACCCTCGTCCCCAGAGAGCAGAGCTCTGAGGTCTGTCGTGGTTTGAGCTAATTGGCAAAAGAGTCCAGGCCCGCCGCAAATGTCCGCTGCCATCACCGCGCCACAAACCCAGCCCATCTTAAATCGCTGTCTGCTGCCTACATCAGAAGTCCTTTGTGAAGAGCACAGTCGCTCCTCTGTAACTCATCTACATGGAGCAGGTCATTGGCTGCTTATGAGCTTTCCTTTTGTTTTTCAGGTTTTTTTCTTAAAAAAACCCACAGTATGAAGTAATGTTAGAAATAAATAGTCTCACCCTTCTCCCCTAGTTATAGAATGAGGAGCCTTGTTAGGCTACATGTGATTTTCAGTGTCAGCTCCTCATCTGAGAGTTTCAGTGAGTTTCCTACAAGTTACAGCAATTTGATTCAGCAAAACTTGAAACAAAATGGTTTTTTTCCTGCAAATCCAAAAGATGATCTTTGAATTACTGAGCCTTTCCTCAAGGTGACTTTGAAAGCCATCTTCCTTGCCCCAGCAGTGAGACCTCTGTGCGTGGCATACAGCTGTGATGGTCCCTGGAGAGTTTTGTGTGAGCCAAGAAATTAAGAGCCCCATCTAATGGGGTCGCTGGATGCTAATGAAGTTGCATGTTCATAGACTACAGCTACAGCCCTCAAGGGAAACTCCCTGTCATCCCTGCTTCGGGAGACACAGTTTGTCTGTGTCATAGGACCTCATAGGATCCGTGAGGGCTGCTGGAGGCAATCTGCTGTGTGGACTTAATTTTTTAACCCAACCCCCCAGCGCCTGAGCAGGTTCTTCTTTCATTCCCAAATTGAATTGAGCAGAGTTTTAATTTCGGTGCCTGTGTCAATTTGTCAGCGGTAGGCAAATGAGATGGGAGTTATTCAGGTTTTTTCCTCCTGTGGAGGATCAAACAACAAATCTGTATGAGGAATTCCTGATGGAGAAGCCTAAAAGGAAGATTATGAATTTTCAAAGCCGAGGTCTTGTAAACCAAGCGTCTCTGCAGACATCATGGAACAAGAGCTCATTAGGAATAATTTTCTAAAACCTGACTGAAATCTCTGTAGCTTTTCTGACTTACACCAGATGAAGATCTGATCCATTCAACTAGTTTTAAGTCCAGACACACGGTCATGTGGTGTAGACCTAATTTCCTCTGGATACTGTAACCATTGCTCTGCACTGTGACAAGCAAATGTTTATTGGGCTTTGTATGGCTCAACAAGAGATTATAGCACATTTCTTTATAGCATTTGTTTTGCTATACGTGCTGTATATTTTGGTGGGTTTGCTGGTGCTTTATTTGATGCTCAAGATCAATCATTTCTGAAGCACAAGTGTGACATTCTTGGAAAAAATAACTTCCACTTGCTCAGTACTAATCTATCATGTTGACTTTATTTCTGTCACAGCATACCAAGAGCAAACAACTTCCTACTACTCCGTGCTTTTCAGCTAAATGCCTTTTCCAAAAGGTTAGGGAAATACTTGTGTCATGGAAAAAACAGAATCCAGCTACGCAGAAAATGAAGAGGTGCAGTGAGTCAGGCTTAATGGAGCACTTAACAGGTTCAGACTAGCCTGAGCTTACATTAACTGAACCACTGAACCCATCTAAGCTGAACAGATGTAGAGCGTTTTGGCTATCCAGTTAAGACACACGTTAGCATGGTATTCTTTGTCTGCAGGTAGTAACACGTGACCACCTGGGCAGCCCTGCTGAAAATGACTCCGCAGCGTGGGCAGGGGAGAGGGCATTTTGCACCTGCACAAGGCATGCTGCTCTCAGGGTCTCTACATAGGTTGTCCCCCCCTGCCTCTGAAGATGCAGCTAAGGTTGCTCCCAGGCTCTTGTTTTTTGTTTGTTTGTTTGTTTGTTTGTTTTTCTCAAGTGTTTGCCCTGGGAAACAGATGTTGGGGGTTATTCTCAGGATTTCAACTGTCTCGGAGGCAGAGGGGCTAGTGGATGACTTTGTCCTTTCTACAAGACCTTCGCTCTTGCACATCTCTGACATCTCACTAGTGTGATGCTACTTTTTCCTAAGGAGCTGGTATCTCAGTCACTGTGGGAATTGCCCCACTATTTCCCTACTGGAAATAATGCTTCTCAAGCTGAGTGTTAGTCTTTGCTAACTAGACATTGTTGCAACCACTTCTGTCACAGTTGATCATTCTACAGTACTTTCAACTAGACTTTCTTTTTGACCTGGGGAAAAAAAAATAACCCTGTGCACATTGTCAGCTCAGACAGGCGATAATGTGCCTGTCTTAGGTGATCACAAGACAACTGGTATCTTCATTATGTCTGCAGATAATTTCTGATTCTTTAAAGTAAATGTTTATGGGGGTAAAGAGCATGATTGTAGTTTAACATTGTGGTTATTACAGCATCCCTGGCTCTAGCAGGCAAATCAGGAACATTGCAGCTCAGCATTTTCTGGATTGTAGGGATCTATCTGTTGGCTTAGGCTTTGCAGAAATGTAAGTGGTATTTACAACTGCACTTGGCAATGAGCTGCTTCTTTCTCATACAAATCCAAATGCTAGGGTTATAATTACTGTGAATTTTGCATCCTGCAATCTGGAAGCATAAGAAACACATATTGGTCTGGTCTTCACAAAGAAATTGTTGAGGGCTGCAGTGGCCATTCCTGAGGAATCTTCCCATGGCCCTGAATTATGTAGTAAGCTCTCATCTATGTCATCCACTCTTGATACTGTGTTGTTTTGCCTGCAATAACACCATGACAAACTGACTCTGCAGACTCATCCTGGCCCAGACATAAGATGTGGGATTCATCATTTTCCAGGGACTAATTTTAAATACTTAAAACAAAATTGAAGACCTGCAATAGGTGTGAGACACTTGAAAATGGGCGTTTTTTTATAGAATAGTTTTGTAGGTCATCATGTAGTCCTCGTGGTGAGCAAAGGAGGGAACAAACCTTGATTCTCCCAAAAAGGAAAGTAGTAGCACAAGGATTACACAAATCTTTTTTTTGTAAGGCCTGATCTTGGCAGTGATCTCAGTGATCTGTGTAGATGCATACCAGATCAAGCCAGAGCAAAGTCAGATCAGCAGCCAACACCTAGAGACCTAAAAAATATTACATCAATGCTCACAGTGACTGAGAGGGTATGCCTAAATTTGGGACTGGCATGCCTAAGATGACAGCTTAAGTTATGAATCACTTTGTAGGCCTGCCTGTATGCTGTTGGCACTGAAGGGTTCGTCATTGCTATCTGCCAAGTGATAATCCTTCCTAAGGGATGGATGATGGACACCTCACAGGCCAAAAGAGCTCTTGAAATCTACTGGACTCGGTGGATGAAAACGGAAGCTAAAACCACAGCTGAAACTTTGGGCCAAGCTATAAATAAAGTACCTGAGTAAATTGAAGAGAAATTGTTTTTAAAGGAATGGAGCAGAGGGAGAGACCTGCGCACATGCCTTGCGCTTCAGTGGTAGGATGCAGCTTGGTTGAGGTTTTTTCCTGGTAGGTAATAACAGTGTGTGCTTACAAAAAATACATTTGGACAAACATGGATGCTACACAATGTTAATGGAGGGGAGGATTTCTCAGAAGCAATTTGATAAGTTTTTCTGTAAAATTTGATTAGCAATAGTCTGTGTAATTGGTGAATTTCCTATGCCAAACACCTTATCTTACAAACATGTGGTCAAAGAAGGGTAAGAGAGTCTTACACAGGAGGCAGGCAGGCGCACAGTCTTAATTTTATTTATAAGGAAAAAATCCCCTGAAAACTAAACAGGTCTCAAAATACTCTTCTCTAGATTTTGGTTTTGCAATGTATTCTGAATTTGACACAGCAGAAAGATTTTCAGCTAAAGATAGAGCGGATTTCATACAGACAGACTTGCTCTTTCTGTCCTGTGTGTGTCACATATATATTTTTATATATATAGTTTAGAGAAGAAAAAGATGAACTATAAAAAAAGATAAACTATAAAAGATGAACTAAAAAAGAATATATACCTTCTTTAGCTTTGTAATAAACTCAAACTAAAGTGAAGCCAGAGGAAGACTTTGGCTATGTGCTCAGCCTCTGCAGGTAGAGTCTCATTTCCAGTTTGTTCTACAAACAGACTCTTTTCTTCCATTATTTAAAACTGCTCAGCTGCTTCTCTGCAAGAAAACAGCAAAGGCAATTAATACAGTCTTGGTCACGTAAGTGGCTCTTGTCTCAAAAGCTGGTTCGTATTCAGTGCTGTCCTAGTTTTTCTTTTCTCAATCTCATAAAGGTTCTTTTCAGAGTTGAAGAAATTCCAATTAATGAGCGCTGAAATCAGCATGTGAGCAGAAAAAGTACAGTGTATAGCATACTGCCATGAATTACAGATAAATATTTACATACACTATAGTGTCACTTCACATTCTGTTAAGCTGTTGGGGGTTTTTTTTGCAGCTTTTCTCTAATCTTCATTTGACCATTTCAAGCATGACTAACATATTTCAAATTATTTTTACACTTCCAACATCTTCTCTGTAAAAACAGTGAACGTGAAGGTGCAGGTGGCTGAGCTGAGTTCAAAAGATTAATTTGCCGACGAGAACTAGGACTTTCCGACTGTCTTTCTGTGCTTGAGTTTCTTAATAAAGCCACTGTGTTATCCTGAACTTAGACTAACTCCATGGTTACGGTGGTGTCGATTAACCATAGTGTCAAAGAATAATTCAGCCTGAAGCAGCCAATAGAGGGATTTTTATTTTCCTCTCCTCTTTATCCAAGCATGGAAAAAGGGGCAGGTTGCTACGTATTCTTGTTACACCTTATCTAAATATATTGATCACTTCCTCCAGACTCTTATCTGTTTGCTCTGCAGCGCTGTGTTTCATTCACACAAGGATTGCAGCGAAGCTGAATGGATACAGCCGTGTGAAAGGTAGTGGTGGGCTGGTTCAATCTGGGTCACACTGGGCCTGGCTTCTCTTTTGTTTCTTCTGGCTGGTTGTTTGACATCCACCAGCCTCTCTGTTCATTAAGGCGGCGTGATGAATGGAAGGCAGTGAGTGTAATTTGGGCAGTTAGGGCCACCTGGTCAATAAATGTAACAAACATCCACTAGTGCATCTCCTTCAGCACTGCATTAGTCAGTGCAGTGCAAACTGGATGATAGTGAATGGAAAT
Source organism: Oxyruncus cristatus (assembly GCA_013399855.1). Lineage (NCBI taxonomy): Eukaryota > Metazoa > Chordata > Aves > Passeriformes > Cotingidae > Oxyruncus > Oxyruncus cristatus. The sequence continues at coordinate 1,795,345 of VXAY01006782.1, read as the reverse complement.
CTTAAATTGATGTGAAGATTCTAGCAGTTTCCAGAGTCGCACTGTCTTCTCTTCCCCCAGCCTTTTTAAGCCCCATAAAAGAACATTTTCAAAGGTGGAGTTCCCCCAGTAACAGAGATTACATTCATGTAGCATTATTTTTTTTTTTGCATAAGACATATGGTTCTCCTCGTTTTTGCACTGGGATAACTTTATTAGAGTAGATCCTGCACTGCCCCAAGGGTAGGTGTACTCAGCCATATGGCATTGGGCAGGTGGTTGGCACACTGTTTTCTGTGCCATCCGTGCTCCGCATGTGTGGCACAGGCAATCTGCTGGGGAAGGCAGGAGAAGGGGTCTTTTGCACCATTGGTAGTCCTTGTGCAGAGAAGGGAGGAAGTTCAGCCCACGGGAGCCCAGAAACCAGCTGATTTAAACACCAACTTCACACTTAACACTCCCAGCCTATGCCTTTTCTTGAGCTGAGCTCTGCCAGACCTGACTTCAGCAGTGCTACAGTGGGCAGAGATGAGGAGCAATCTTGAGCCGGAACCATGGACATACTATCTGTGCACATGTTGGATAACATTGACTCATAGATGTGACCTTGGGCTCAATACTGATCAGTGAAGGCAATGCTCACAGCATATAGAAACAGCCTCACACTGGCCAGTGAGTTTAATGTCTTTAGCAGACTTTACATCATGAAGTGGTTAATGAATTCTTTTGTACTGAAAGGCTGGATTCAATAAAAAGTTTCTGGGGCAAGTTACCGTAGCCTGCCATACTACAGTGCGTCAGGCAGACCCTTTTTTTTTTTCCTTTTCATTTATTTGTTCTTGCCCTTTTAATTTTAAATTGAGTGCAGCTGACTGACTCCAAGGCTGTTAACAATGACACTTCTTTCCCTGTGACAATGTAACATTTAAAACAGATAAAAGCTCATGTGGGGCTAATAAAAGTTTGCCCCCATCCTCATTCCTGTAGGGCAAGTTTCCTCATCGTTAACATTTTAAGTAGCAGGAGCTATGAATATGAATGTAATTGACTTTTACACACTATTACTCATCAGCGGGTAACTCCAAACAGGCGTCACTGGAGGGATATTCTGAATCTCAAAGAAACTTTTCGTGGCCCAGCAGCAGGGGAGCAATGTGGAGCTGTGCGAGATGCCTCCTCAGTGGGGACTGGAAAGTCATCAGGGAAATAACTGTGGAGGCCAGTGAGCTGGGCATGGCAGCCCAGTCCAACAAGAATAGGAAATGGGGAGATGCCTAAATGTGACTCAGCATTTTGCACCACTAGGACTCCTGTGTGCTCCTTCTGGTGGCTGATGGAGAGAGAGAACAAGTGGGTGCGTTCCAGATTTTCCCTCCGAATTGCTTTTACAGGTTGTGTTAGGGGTCCAAATGAAACCCTCTGAGTGTTGGTCTTTTGTCCGTATCAGGGAGAAGGAGAGGCTTGCATACCTTCTTGGGTGGAGAGTATTCACTGAATCCTAGCAAAAATCCTTGTTAACAACGGTATGATTTTGAAGGCACTAGAGAAGTGTTAGGTTTCATAAATGCACTTTGAGGTGACTTCTTTCCTGAGCAGTTTCTGTACAGTATATATGTGCTTTTACACAATCAGTCTAAAAATTCCTGCAGTCAGCGACTAGTTTTAAAGTAGTCTCTGTGTGGCAGGGGCATGTTTTTTGACACTCCTCCCTGCAGAGCTCCATCCAGAACATCCATGACTGGAATCTTCCTTTGCCTTCAGTGATCCTTGGATTAGGCTCCATGTTGCTTTGCATCTCTGTGAGGGTAATTTTATTCATTTATTTGTATGTTTGTTAATTTATTTATTTATTAAAAATTGTTTTAAAGCCTCTATCAGTGTTATAGTAGGAAGGTGCCTCTGTTCCTCTCCTCCACCTCCTCCTGGTCTCCTTGTTGCTGGACACTTCTTGGTTCCCCTGTCAGTTGCTGGTGGCTGTAGCTACCAAACCTGCCCCATTGTGAGGGCTGAGCCCCTGCCCTTCCCACAAAAAACTCAAATCAGCAATAGGACCAACGAGTTGGTGGTGTATGGACTGTTTATGTTTGCAAATTTAGAAATATCATTGCTCCTCACCAGTGTTTACCAACTATATATTCCAGCCAAAGCACAAATGAGTCATTTTTACATTGCTCATAGAAAATTAAAAAAGGCTTAAACACCCACAAAATTTGCTTACTCTTCAGGTGTAGCCCCCGGAAGGGTGAGGACAGCTTCCGCCGTATTCTGATTGGAAACACCACTGACATGACTGTTGGGAAGTCAAACAGTCCCTACCAGTGATAGGTGATGCCCAAAAAAACAAGGAAAAGGCCACAGGGTCACATCCTGAGAACAATTTTAAAAAGAGGCTGGGGTGCCTTTTCATGATGTCACCAAATGATGCTACATGGTCTTTGTAGAATTAAGCTGGATTTTATGCACGGGGATATGAAGTTAGATCTTTTGATGCACTAGTGGCTGTCAGCAAACTGATACAGATGGTCGTTTTGTTCAGAACAACATGCACAAAAGTATCCCAGAAGTGCAGCTCAAAATACCCACATTGCTCTCATGTGTCACTCCCTCTCTTCCCATTAATTCAAAATGACTCACAGTCTTGAAAAGGCAAACATTGATCAAAAGACCGAAGAGTGATTTATTGGTGCGGGATGGGACAAGATGTTGTTTTAGCCCAACAAACAGTAACTGCATTTAGAGGTATTGCCAAGGGAGTCCGAGGCGGTGCTTGCTTACTAAATTGGGTAATATGCAGGGATTTCACCAAATGCAAATGACAATGAACAATATGTATGACTCAATATATCCGCTATGCTTTCAATGTGCAGTCAGAAGGTGGTATAGCTGACCTTTTAAAGTGATGCTTTTCAAACCACATTGTTATGATTGTCAAAGTGTTCATTGTAGAATACAATATTTGGACCCACTCCTGTTAATATTCTCATGTATCATTTGAAGGCTGTTCACTGTTTATAACAAAGCACTTCCAGGCAGCCCCTAGAGTGTCATACATTTATTTCTATGTCTAATCAGGGAGTGAAATTTGCCGTCAGTTCTCCGAGCCTTGACACACACCTCTGGAGTACTTCAAGTCACGTATGGAATTAGCTAGAATAAGTTTGATGGTGATTTTGTGAGACCTTCCTGTGTGCCAGAAATAGTCCTCAAGAACAATGTAGGGCGAGAAATATTCTCTGATCTTTAGCCTCAGCTTCCTCCTATCTAAAACCTGTTGGTGGCATCTCTGGCAGTGCAGAGCAGATCCCAGCACGGCTGTGGGGTAATTCCAGTTGTGCAGTACTGTAAGAGAAGGAAAAAAATCTGGCATCAGATTTGTAAATTTAAGTGTAAAAAAGGCTAAAAAAAATAAATTAAAACAATCACAGCACACAGTCAGCCCAAGGCCAGCAAGCAGACTGGAACAAGGCCCCTGCAAATCCAAGAGAGGCAGTTTTGCTGGGATGCATTTCCTCTCTGTCCTCCATCAGCCAAGCCAAAAACTTAACGGGAAAAAAATAGAAAGGAAACCGTACAAAGCAATTTGGCTGCACAATTGGCTGTACTCATTACAGATAAATATCCTGGGCCCAGCTTCTCCATGGTATGGGGACTCAGCACGGTGCTCGAGGGCCAGGCGAGACGCTGCCGCTGTGACCGGCGATGGCCACCGCCCTGGTTCCCACAGCACTGCTCACCCCTGCCCAGTCACCCCTCTGGCCTGCCAGGCGTCTGGCACAGGCTGGGCCGACCACACTTAAAGCACAACTTTACTGAAGCACGAGCTGTGATGGTCAGATACCCCATCAGGGGAAGAGTTAAGTACTAAAAAATAACAGAATCTTCTCTCAGGTTGAAGATGCCTTATTTTGATCATGGAGGTCAGACACAGACGTGGGAATTCCCCCAAGCTGGTTTATTTGCAGATTTGTTCAGACGGTTTCTTTTTCTTTTTTTTTTTTTTTGACAAATCAGCCTGTTTTTTCTAATAATCTCATCTTGAAACTTGAGAGGAAGGGAATGTATGGGTGAGCAGCTAATATCAGTGAGTTCTGGAAACTCCCTTTTTATGGTCTCTCTTGTTTAGCAGCTGTACTGTTATGATACTTTCATTGCACTAAAAACTTATTTGACAAGACTGACAATAAATTAACTTCATGTGTTCCAGTAAAATTAGCTTCACATCACAGTAAGCTTGAGAAAAACACTACTAAATAATATTAATATACACACAACAGGGCTTTGATCTAATATATCATAAAAAAGAAAAACACCAGAGGTGTTACGATCAGAGAAGGCAAAACTATTTTTTCCCTCTTTACTGATTATTCTCTCGTTCAAATATTATTTTAAGAGTCTATATGTAGGATCTAGTGACTCATAGATGCAAACATTGGTTTAAAATTAATTTTAAAATATCTCTTTATACAAAGCAATATATTTACTGATTTAAATCATACCCATCTGGACATGTTTATCAAAATCAATCCTTCTCTACTATAAGCCATTTGCTGCCATTGCCACCCACTGGCCAGGGACAAATAACTGTCCTGTTACTGACCCAGATCAACAAATATCCTGATTAAACAGACACATCTTGCTACACATCCAACTGCTTCCTATACAGCATCTTGCCTTTAATACCAAATCTGGCCAGCTTTGTAAAAAATTTATTTACTGATTTTATCTTCAAAACATAAGTCATAGTCTGGGAAGGAACAGGGGAGGGGAGCCTGTTCTGCAGACCAGGAACTCTGATCTGGTAGTTTCATCCTTCTGCCATCTCTTTAAATGTACTATATAAAAACTGAAGGATCTTATCTTTTTCTGGTTTTGTAGGACAAGACACAGTTTTGGCACTACGTAGTAAAATAATGAAACTGAATTACAGACTGTAGGGAGCCATTTTTCTCACATGGGGTCAGCATACCTGGTAATACTTTGGATTAAGGATGAAATTGCTATAGGACCGTAATAACTAACCTTGTTAATCTCTTCTCATTTTCTTAAGAGTATCTTAAAAAGAAATATTACAGCAATCACAGCTTAACATTGGAATCCTTCTCTCCTTTAATCACAGTCTTTTATGTACTGTGATTTTGTGTGTTATTTTGTCCTAATATTAGTAACAATTTTGTTAATCATGTCTCTTGTTGGATGGTTTGCCACTTTCCTTCACAAAAGATTTTAGGGCCAAATATTTGTGCCTTTGAAAAAGTGGTATAAAAATTATTCCTTTTAGAGGAACTCCTCTTCACTTAGGTACCCATAAACAAAAGCTAAACCAGGGCCTTAGATTTCCCTTCTCTGCACCTTTCAGTACCATACCAGGTTCATACCACCAATGCTGAGATAGCCTTCTCTACAAATGGTTTATCAGAGGCAAAGAAAGGCAATAATGTTTTGTTCTCTGCATCATTAGTGAGGGGGAACGAGAAGAACTTAGCAAAACAACTGCATCTTTTGTTTTTAAGTTCTTTGGAACAATTCTGCCAGGCAGCGCGTTTTCCCTCTGTTTTCATTTGTCTTTGTTATTTTCCTATCTAATTAAAATTCTGCAATGCCGTCATGAAATTGTTGTCCATTTAAGGTCACAAACAGCTTCTGTCCTAATGAAATATGAATTGCATTAGTTAATTGAATTGTGCACTTATTGTGTGTTGTGAATGGACTGAGCACACATATTCTTAATATATACTGAGCATTTTATCAGTTTAGGCAATGTGTGGACATAGAAAATGCTGCTATCATTCTTTGCATCACAATAGGGAGAGTTAATTGGCAATAGATGGGACTAAGAAGTATTTGTGAAGGACAAGAACTCTAAGATCTCACACAGCCATCTGCTAGCTGGAGATCAGCTCCTCAGTGGTCTGGGGTCAGGTCACAGTCCCGAGCGGAAAGCTCAAATAAACCCTTATTATGCACGGTGTCTCTGTGATGTCTGTCAAGATAGGAAGAACCAAAGAAGAGTAACAAAACATCTGTGGCCTTCTGCTGCAGCAGGCTTTCTGGGTTAAATGAACCTTGTAATTGAAACCCTAGTGCATGGTCCAGACTGTTCTCTTCCAGGGTCTGCCTGGTCTCTGAGCTGATACTACCCTCATGCCCCTGGTAAAACAACAAGCTGTGCTCTGGGGTCCTTTTTGCAGTTGGGAGGTTCTTTCTTTGAACTGTGGGAAGGTTCAGTTTAGGATATCGAGGACCTGATTGAAGTCAAATGAAAACATGGGAACTCTTTCTGCTGACCTCAAGGCTGTGGATGAAACTGATTCTTATGGGAAGTGCAGGCTTTAAACACTCAACCTTTCCAGTGTCTAAGATGGATTGCACCTGTAACCACTCAGTGGTGGACTCTGCTAATGAGCCAGACTATTTTAGAGGATGGTTATTAGCTGGGAAAACAGTAACAGAATACAAACAGAATTTAATTTCTTTACATGGGTCTTGATTTTTTGCTTAGTTGTTCAGACCATTCAGCATTACAAGTACACATGTGTGGTTGTATCCATACACATATATGTAATATACATATGCATATATGTCTATCTCCAATATTTAGCCTTTAGATTTATTTACAGAGAAAAGTATCTTTGGATTCTGCATAATACTTCTGTAAGATAATAGATCTGAATATAGTACCTTCCAGCTACTCTTTAACTTGACAGGCGTGGAGAGGTATCTATTGTTCTGTCAAATAGTGCCTCCCGTAGCTCAAAATGATACTTCATTCAATAGTAGGCTAAAAGAAAAGATAAGCAGTGTTCAGGTTGAAGAATTGTTGAGAAATTTCTTCTTCTCGTTATCATTTTCTACTCAAAAACTGAGGAAATATGCAAATGGCAAATTTTTTTTACCACAGCAAACTAATGCAGGAATATAAAACCACTTAAGATAAACACAGCTAAAAATTGACTTGCCATGATACACAATTCCCAGAGGGAAATCCCGTGACCCATTTTACAAGAGAAATAGAGAGAAGAGTATGTGTGCTTGATCTCAGCAGGCATGGACAACCTCTTTGTGGGGACTTCCCTGCTCTGTGCACGTGCAGAGCCCCTTGTCATTTCCCACCACGGGTGATCCTCCGCAGCTGCTGTAGCACTCACCTTCCAGGAACACCCTTCTGGGCACCCCAGACAAGTACTCAGTTACCACCATCCACACATGATGCACTCAGATACAGAGATGAAATGAGGGATTCTGGTTTAGGTAGGCAGGCAAGGACTTTCCCTATATGCTCAACAGAGGGGGAGAGAGGTTTTTTTTCAGAGGGCAACAGGAGGATAGCTACATTAGGTGTCTGCTTCTCTGAGTCACCTGGAAGAGTTTCTTTCTCAATCACTGTATTTACTGAACCTAAGGGGACCTGCCTCTGGGTGTAGTTGTTGCATTGCAGAAGTGCTTCAAGCGGATGAGTTTCCTGCACTCCCCAACTCCTCCGAGACACTCATACCTGCTAAAACTTCTGACTAAGGAATTTCCCACCTGTATTACCAATACCGCCTGTATTACTTGGTTGTCTCCTCTCTCTCTCTCTCTGAATTTTCTGTATTTACCACAATTCTGAGAGCTCTACCTGAGCTCCTGTTGAGTATCTGTGCCCGCATAAAAGGCTTGAGGAGGTGAGTAAGAAGGGGTGGGTGTCTGTAATGGTTTGGTGAGGTGCGTCCTGACAGAGTCACAGGCAGTGGGCAGATGACTGAGAGCGAAAGTGGTGGGATGGGGCGTGAAGGGTGATTGACAGTGGTTGCTTAGTGGTCTGAAAAGGGGTGAGTGAAAGTGCTGGGGGGGGGGGGGGGGAGGGGAATTTGGGAAGCACGGCTGACTGTGAGAAAGACACTACTACATTACCCCATGGCACACTACAGGTGCATAAGCTGTATTCTCTTCTGTGAATCAGTTTTAAAAGACTTGATGTAATTAAAAATGATCACGTAGTTCTATCTAAAATTATATAATGTAGTGCTGCATAATTAAGGAAGGAAGGAAATGAAAGAGATTCAAGGAAGGATGAAAAAATAAAAATAAACCAAGGAGTCCTCTAGGGAGAGTAAAGAAGAAGCAAAGACCGATAGAATCTTGCAGCCTGATGTGGCTTTGCTCTCTTCTGTAGCACCACCACGTGCAGGGCGACAGTCTGGTCCCAGCCTCTACAGGTGGCCTTCCGTGAGAACACCTGTACTCAGTCTGCCCCTCTGCCCCTGGCTGCAGCCACAGGATCCAGTTCCCTGTCTGAGGCGTGGTGAAGCCTCATCTGCCCCAGTGCCATCAGCCCTACCTCTCTGGCCTCATTCACTCCAGCCTCGAACAGGGCAGGAATGCAGGGATGGTCCTCAGAGCAGCCTGGGAGAGCCTGCTTCCCTGCTGTGATTAATTCAGTCAAAACCCCATGATTTAACTGTCACCTGTTAAATGTGGTGACAAAGGAGTAAAGGGAACCCTACGTAAACAGTAGCATTTTATACCCTGGCACATGGTTAAATTCGCTATTGTTAGCAGTTGTTTGGCTTTACTTTAAGTTAAGCCTCTTCTCTTGAGGTCTCCCATCCTTTCCCCTGTCCTGCATAGTCCCTTTGAAGACCTCACACTAATCCCCAAAATCAGATTGATTTAATTCTTCAAACAAAAGCCTTCCATTATTATTATTATCATTGTTATTACTGTTATTATTGTTATTACTATTATTATTGCCACCATTATTATTACTACTACTGTTACTATTATTTTGGATTGTCAACGGCTTTTGTTTACTGTAGAGATATTTAATTATTCTTTGAAGCTCACTAAACCCACTTCTCAGCATTCTGTAGCAATTATCTAATTTAAATACTTTATATAATAAAATGGTCTAATTGAGAATGGCATGCAAAAGTATGTCCTTACCAGCTTTCAATTTCCTGTCTTCCCTTATGTAATTGAAATCCCTCTATTTCTTGCATTATGAGGACCAGGAGCGGTGAATCTCCACCCGTACAGTCTCTCCCCGTTACTTACTCACTCCTTGTTCGATTAGTTGGTTACATCCTCTAATGAGCATCCTCTCTACTGAAAGTTTTCTCTGTTCTTATAGTCTTATTCTCTACGCTGATCCCTGCATAATAAATAGTGCAGAAAATTCAAACACAATTTTCAGAAAAGATTTCTTAAATCCAAAAAACTTTAATTAAATTTTTATCAGTGCAGTGATTCATAATGCATAATACTAAAATTTTAGAAATGGGATCAGGAATTTAACTGCTTTCTTCTGTCCTTATTCAAACTGTAGCTTTGTAATGTATTGCTTGACCCAAGGCTTTCAATACTTGGCAGCTGCCTAACTTCAGACAACCAAGACAGGAGGTCCCCATGGTGAAACTCAGTCTACTCACTTAGGTGTCTACTCATGTGTTTAGGAATCTAACCAGAAATCATATTTTTTGAAGACTTTGGGAAGTGGGGTACATTACAGTGACAAAAAGAAAGGACTCTCTTGGGCAATACAGTACTGACACTTATTTGCCCAGCTGAAAGCCCAACATCTTATTAACATTTAAGCAAATAGATAAAAAGGCAGTAACTCCTATTTTGACTATGGGACTGGTTAAAATACCTTACCTTTTGTTAAGGACCCTTGACCTGACACAGCTTCTGCTTCTTTACTTTCGAATGTTCCGAAGTCCCACAAATGGTTGTGACAAGTTGAGGAAGCTGAGAAGTTGAAAGGTCATCTGGGAGGGGAAGGGTGGCTCTCAGGCACGAGCTGGCCAGTGCTTTATTTTAAGAAGCCAGTCTTCTGATGGAAGAGAAGCGTGGCTACAAAGTGGAGGGTCAGATCACCCTTCTCTGGCAGACAATGTGATTCTTTGCAACCAAAGATGCCTTTTGCTGCCAGTCAGAATGAGACTGGCAAGACAAATGCCCCCCAGTTGTCCCTTGGAATGCAATCGGAGGAACATGAGCTCAGGAACCTTCTTCATTTCAGCCAAAAGAGTGGATATCATGAAACACTGGCATAGCTTTTCTTACCAGTAAGTAAGAGAGACTGGGAAGGAACACTGTTTGGCTAGGTAGAAAACTGTGGGTCTGAGACAGGGCAAATGGCTTTGACTCAGCTGTTCCCAGTTTCATATGCAAGTCTGATGAGGCAGCGAGATCTATGCCAGTTTTCAGTGTGGCCAGAACGGACTGTGCGGGAAGGCTTTTTAGTTCGTTAGACAGAGAGTACGGTAACCTTCCTAGGAAAGGAGAGCCTAGAAAATGGAGAGGACCAGAACAGAAGTAGATCCTGCAAATAAGGCAGAAGTTACGAGGATCTGGGGAACATATTAGTCAGATATGTCTATTAAAGACATCTGTATATATGGCAGAATCTTGTGAATTCAGAGAACACGATGCCAATTATGACCATCGGAGAGTCGTAATTTTGGTAAATGCATAAACGGGGAATTCAGTAAAACTGGGAAGGTATCAGAAAAAGGAGTTGAATAAGCATAACTATTTAGACAAATGTAACAACCTTAAAAGCCTACAGAACAATCAGAGTATTTTGCTGTGGAGGATGATTTCGATAGCAATGGGTGTTAGGGAAATATAGTGGAACAACATAATTATCTACCTACAAACTCCTTAGGAAAGAAGGACTGGGCCACAGTGGCAGAGGAAATACTGCTGTATAGAAGGATAACATGAACATTATTTAGTTGAACTTTAAGTGGGAAGGACTATGCAACTGAATCTCCGAAGAGAAATAAATAAATGCTAAACTAGGAATTCCAAAGCATTTCAACAACTTTTGGAAAGTAAAGACATTAGCAGGTCTTTGTTGCTAATATCCAGCTTAAGAAAAGGATACAGAGTGAGCATTGTTGAACTCAAAGGAATTGTTAACAAAACTGTGGTAATAGGACTTAGGCTACTCCCCTAAGCTTGGCCAAATAGATCAGGAGGCAAATAGATCAGGAGTTAGAAGAGCAATTTTCTTAACACTTGACGCAACAGTATCTTGGAAAAGTGACAGGCAGAAGGAAGAAACTAGTCTTAACTGGAGTATTAATCACAAACTGATTGTAGGTGACTCACTAAGTACTAAGGTTTAGGTGGACCAGAAGGCTAATTTGGTATGGCAGCTCCTATATTCAGGGATCAAACTTTCATCTCTTCAAGGTATGCTCTTTTGTCCTCTTTAAAAACTGTGACATAAGTATGTATTTTAAAATCTAAAAAGCTCAACAAAGAGCAGCTTCATTTTCCTCCTCCTAAATCTAATCTTAAAATTTTGCCAGAGGTGAAGTAATAAACACAACTTTATGAGGTGCTCCTCCTCCCGGGAGTGTGAAAGCCTTCAGAGAGCTTCTCACATGGCTCAGGGGCTACCAGCTTCGTGATAAAACATACAAGGTGTGCTTCACCTTCCACACGTTAGGTTTCACTGAGCAGGGTCTTGCAGCCGTACAGTGCACAGGGATCCCTTCTTCCTGAGCAAGGTTTTGTGTTGGCTTCACAGCAAACCAGACATACCTGGTGTTTGTTCTAAGCCTTGTTTCAAACATTCCTACCCAACCATGCTTGCTTCTAGAGGAACACCACCTCAACTTAGGTTTATTCGAGATGCAAACTGGGTGCTGGACTATCACTGAGTACTAGGCAGGGCTAGTCTTCACTGCAAGCTACCGCTGTGTCACAACACAACCTTGAAGAGTCTCTTTGGCACAATGCCTGCAGTGACTTGGCAGTTACATCCACCTAGGCTCCACTCAGCGTTGTGGCAGCCAGCTGCAGTTAAAACCTGCTGGGACCACAGCTCAAGCATGATTAGCTGGCACGATGACAATCATGTATTTGTCTCCACTAACTTCAGCTCCATAGACAGGAATAAGCAATATACCATCAAGGAAAGGCATAACTTGTGTACGGATAAATGCTTTGTGGAAACCGTGAAAGGCAGTTCTGAATGCCTGAAAATGAATAGTGAAAACAAAAGTAACAAAGGAAGGAACATTACAGAGCCATAGGAAGAAGGAATCACATAAGAAATAGCTGAAGAAACATGCACGGGAAGAAAAGTGAGTACATGAACAAAGCATGAAAAAACCCCACCCAATGGATGAAAGAAGTGCAAGTTAAGAGGTGCAATTTGGAATTGAATACACATGACAAAATTAGGTTGAAACCAACATACAGGGTCAGGTAAGCATGAAAAGAGACTCACTGACCCTCAGGTGGTTGTTACATACATAGAAAGACCATTTAGATGGAACAAAAAAGGTTAGGCAAAAGGGATGCAAAGCAGCTGTTGTATTTTCTTCCAATCAAAAGCCATCTGTAACTTGTACTGATTTTTTTTTTCCTCTCAAGCCTATTAATAGTTTAATATATAATAGTATTGCTGGTGACACTGAGAACACTGGCCTTTAATGAATCAATAGATTTCTTTCATCTTTAACTGATTTGAACCTTTAATCCTCTTGCTTGTACAAATTCTTCTTCCTTCAGGTCAAAGTATTAAATAGGCTCAAGAAGTAAATAAGGAAATAAATACCAGAAACCTCATGGGAAACATTGAAATTAAACTTTTCTAATAGCCAAATCAACTTAATGCCGTGATTACCAGCTCAGTTCAGCTTCTTTACCTCCTCCCAACTCTATGGCTAAAGCTGTGGGAATGAAAGGAAGGTGCTTTGGTTTTCTTTTAGTTTCTTGATGCGTGCGTTCTCTAGATTGTTGAGGGTCTTTGTATTTTAACTGCTCTTATTATAGACACACGGGAACTTTTACAACACGGATTTGTAGAATAGCCCAAAACATTGGTCTGCAAATTTCACCCCATGCTTCACGCCTTGTTTGCACTCTACTGTAGGCCCACATTTGTTATGCATCTGACTTTCTTTATAGATATAAATTATACCGGTGAAAACCCTTCTGTAGACAAAATCTTGCTGATATAACTGTCTTCCACCAGCACAACATATTTCAGTTAATGAGTCAGAATACACTTTGATATAACTGTAAATGGTTCCTCCTGGGGGGGAGGATTGCTTCTTTACTGTTAAAAGTGTAGATAAGCTCTTAACTTTTTTCTTCCCTCACTTGTTCTTAAATCATTCAAACCCATATAAAGCAGTTCTCATCCAGAAATAATACAGCTTCTTTTCATCTCGTTTTTGACTGCTGGTCCCTGTCTGTGTTCTTGCTTCAATTGTACGGTCATCAGGAAAGGGCATATCTAAAATCTTCTTGAAAGCAGAGGTTCTGTTTCAAGTGACAGTAGCTGCAGGATCAAACACCTCCAATCTTAAAAAGAAACAAAACCTACTCAAAAGTTTGAAGCTAACAAATGGTTTGTAGCTGGCTGAGAATATTGAGAATGCAATGACTTTCTGGTCTCTAGTGGAGCATCTCCGAAACAAGACAGACAGGCACACAATAAAATGAAGTCTTAATGCCGAGAACTTCTTGAGAATGCTACAATAACATTCTGGCAGGCTGGGTTCCCTTGGCTCATGTACTCACTGCAATTTGAATGTCTAGTGTGATGCTTGGCAAATTTCCCAACCTTACATTATCTGGAAGACAGGAGAAGCTGGTACATTCAGGGAATCTATGAAGAAGCTTCTTAGCGGTTTGCTTATAGCAAAAGAGTTGGCTGCATATAGAAGTGTCAGGACTGAAGCTTAGGCTGCTAACTTGAAAAGGGTTTAACTGAATTGCATCCAGGCACCAAGATGCTCAGATACCACAGCAATGTGTGTGGTATATGAACCTAGATAGAAGAAGATTAGATAGCAAATCAGACAGAATTTTTCATGTGATTTCCTGGGTTTGTCTAAACTTATAGCAGCAACAGTTAATTATAAGAGGTTCTGAAGGCAGCTCCTGGGTGGGTTTATGTCACTTATACATTAGATTCCAGCCATAAATCAACAGCTGAGAGTTACCACTGTGGCAGGAACTCCTTGTTGATGCAAAGCTGATGGAAACCATCCTTGTGCCTTCCCACTTAGAGGTAGAAGCAGCAAGGTATCGGTGATGGAAGATCCTAGGCTTCTAGGAGAAGAAGCCCTTTGATAGCAATGGCAGAACTCCAAGGAAAAGAGCATCGATATGTGCACAGGTCATCACCAAAAGAGGCACAGATGTGGGAAGTGTTTGCACTCAGGAGTTACGTGTGATCACTCTCTAGGTGACTGCTGTACCTACTTCCAGATCTAGTGCCTCTCCTACTACCATGCGTGAATTCCTCAGCTCGTGTAATCACTTCCTCTGGCTCTTAAGCAAGGCCAGCTCTTTAACTGCAGATTAATGTGCTAATGAAATACTTGAGGGTACTTTGAAGTGGCTGGGCAAAAGAGACTAGCCTTTCAGCAGCAGCAGCTGCTGGCACAGGAGTTGCAGCTCACATTGCCATACAGGGGAGGCAGTGCCGTAGAGTTCTCTGTGCGCAGCAGGAGCAGGATCCGTCATTTTTTTCTCCGGTAGTGCCTCAGGGCACATCTACACGGCAGAGCGCAGCGCTGCACAGGGATTCTGGAGCTGCCTCTAAACAGTGGTTATACTAGTTTCACAGCAGGAGTAGTAAGCCTGCCTGGAGTATGGTTCTAATATATCTATAGTGCTTGCACCCCTATACCTGTCCCTGAGGTGGCTTGATCAGTGCAAGGTCAGCTCTCTCTTCCTCTCTGTAGAACTGTGCTCTGCTGCGTGCACCCACCTGCACTTAGAAGTATTAAAAAAAAGAGATATGATGTTTATGAAGGACCTCATATAAATTTTGGTCTACAGTTTCTGATCTGTAGGGTCTTATTTATTTTAGAAAGTGGGGAAGCTTTCAAGAATGATTTCATAGGTAATGCTTTTTTTTTGGTCCTTGGCTGACAGGCCTGATTTTGTTTTTTTATTCTTTCCTTTGAAATTTTGCGTGAAATTTCTACTCACTTGGAAACACCAACACATGAAGTAATTACCAGTCTTTCCTGCCTAAGTTAACAGCCTTCTCCTTCCTTGTGCTCTTAGTTCAAGGTCACAATGATAGATCTAAATCCTTCATGAATTTTCATCGGACTTGTTGTCCGCAGAAATTGTTGATTAAAAGATCCAATTTCCATTGGCATTCTCCCTTTTGAAGGATGTCAACAGGAAATGTAAATGTGCAGCCCTTTGTGAATGATCTGCAAGGACATGCAGGCTTATGAAAAAAAAAAAAAAAAAGGCAGCAGTTAGCCAAATCCTTTAGTTTCTGTTTTGAGTGACTGGCCATAGGAATGCAGGCTAAGCTGTATTTCAGCTGTTCCCAAGGATGTGTATGTGTAACTTGTTCATAGTGATAGGTACATCAGGCTCCAGTGACAGCTACGTGACCACTCTGATGATCACTGTCCTGTAGCAGAACCAGCCCCTGCCTCCTCTCGAGAACACCAGGCTTGAAACAAAACAAAGAGGGATTTGTTTATTCAGAGGACTGGCGCTTGTACCTCCTGCTTTCTACTGAGAAAAGAGAGATCCTGGGTCATTTCAGCTCTCACCCTATGCTCCCAGCAACCATTAGGTTGTAAGGAACTGCGTGACTTGCTCTAACAATTGATGTGAATTTCTGATTCCTGGGAGAGCTGAGACTTTTGCCTTACAGGACCTGTAGGGGATCTGATTGATAGGAACAAAACTCAATACATAGAACACCAGCTTCCTTCATGGGAACTACCCATTACCACCAAAAGGAAAGACAAGCCCACCACAGCCCTAAAGTTTCAGCATTATGTTTTTAAAATCTTACCAGTGTCCGAGGTATGTGTCTTTCACAGTAAAAACTACTTGGAGTGTGCTGTGAATGCACAGACACAGATCAGTGCTGAACATCTGGTTAAAATAAATTACAGTCTTATTTTGCAAATAAAAGCTCCTAGGGTCTACATGACAAAGTCTGGCCAGCATAACTATCTCATGGGGAAAAAATCACATCCCTAGCCTACAAAGATAACTATTTTGGACTCATTCCCTTCCCCATTATGTAGACTTATACTAGAGAGGAGTCCTTTTGCCAGTACAACTCACGTTGTTTGGGAGGTACTTCAACCATGCTGGCAGACTCCTATAGCTGGTATAAGCAGTGTTTCCATTGAGGAATATGGCCAGAACAGTGACACCAGCAAAGCCCCTGAAATACAGAATAACCCTTTTTCTCCTGCTACTAGTGTCTAGCATTTTTCAGTTTTAAAGCTTCATGCTAAAAGGAAACACAGAGAATTTGTGCCCTTCCTTGTATCATCAAGACATTTTTTCTTGTTACAGAAGAATTAAAGTATATATATAGGTAGGATGTGTGTCGCTTTCCCACATCCCAGTGGTAGTTGCTTTTGGATGGCAGAAAATCCCAGTTCTTCTGTAAGATTCCTGTTGTTTGTTTTGGAGGTGGATGGGCAAAGGTAGTTTGCCTTTTATTAGGTCTTCATATTTTGGTTTTGTGGGGTGACATTTGAATAAATCCAATGGTCATAGCTAATGAATTACAACTGTGTATGCAAATGAATTTGAGCTGTTTTGAATAACAAAACAAAGTCCTTTATTTTAGTCTGTTTGTGAATTGTATTCTTACTCTCTTACTGTTCCTTGCTTTTTCATATGGTCCCTGTTAGGTCTTGCCTGATAACATTTGCCAAAGCACTTTCTGGATTAACCCAGAAATTGAAGATTTACCAGCCAACCTTAAGCTATGAGCTCCCCCTCCATAAGGCAAGGCAATGAGTAAAGCTATCTTGGCTTAAAAGGAAGGTTCAGCTCTTTTGACAACAGACAGTTTTCACCTGCCCTATTTAGACAGTTCACTTTGTCTAAATTCCTACTTGCCTCAGTCTACACAGACTCTATTGGTTCATTTTCCTTCTTCACCCTCCATTTGTCTTCCAGGTCCTGTGCTTTTGCACAAATGGTGAATAGGACAGAAAGGACAAAAAAGAGGAGGGGAGACACCCAACCAAAACTAGTCTCTTCTAAGCCGATGCAAACATGGAACTTCCCTTTATTTTAATTTCCCATTATCACTTAGATGTGAAATGATGAGAAGATGGAGCAAGCCACCAAGAGGCCTCCATTCTTATGTGCACCATGTTGGAAGGGGAGCACTTACAGATCGTTCCATCAGATTGCATGACTGCCAAGTCCTGTCTGCCTTCTCCACAGTTCCTGGTAGGAGGGCTGGCTTAGGAAATGGCAAGAGACAGCAATGACCAAAAAATGCTGCCTCTTCTCTGTCTCAAATAAGGCTTTTACAGGTGAGCAGAAATGATCTGAGCTGCTAATGAGGTATAGGCTGCCAAAGAAAACACACGGGCAAATTCATATTTTCCAGGTGGCTGGTGGTAGAAATGCCCGTTGAAATCTACAGCATAGGCTTTTTTTTGCACTCAATTAAATTGTAGATTTATTGTGAGGTTACTTTATCGTAATGTTAGCTGTGTTGTCTCACTGGCCCTGTAAATCAGTTGCTTGTCACAAGATTTAGAAAAAAAAACAAGAGCCTGCTTGAAGTCACATGAGGAACAGGTGGCACTTCTGCAGAAGGTGGTGGTGGTTTTACATGGCCTGTTGCCGCTGGAGCACCAATGGAGCACCAAGGAACGCCCAGGCCACCACTCCAGCCCTGTGCTACTCTTGCTCAATGCTGAGCTTGAGTTAGTCAAGCCAAAGGGGTTTGGATCAGAACTGAGTGTTGAGACAACAAACACGGGATGGAGCATGTCCCTAAGGGATGTTAAAACAAGCAGCAGAGAAGTGCGTGACTGGTCCCTCGTGGTGCAGTCGATGGGACAACCTGCTCAGACCAGTTCGATGTCACCCGTCTGGTTCACACGTGCACTCGGCCTTTTCTGGCCAAGGCGCCCCTGGGCCGGGTCCCTCGCCAGGCTGACAGCCTCTCTGCCTTGCTCTCCCCTCTCTGCCTCTGCTCATACCTGTGCCTTGAGCCCGGCACCGCTGGATGCGCTTGTTAAATGAAACCCTCCGCGGCCTTGATGACAAGCGCTGTGCCACAGCACTTCGAGCACTTCTACAAGCAGCCACTTTCGTTTCCCATTTCCCAGGCGGTTACGTGATTTAACTCTTCTGCGGCAGCCCAGGAGCCACACAGGCAGCTGGAGCAGGCAGGGAACATATCGAGGGATGTGTTCATGTTTCCCTCTACTGTCAATGCAGCACCTGCTGCAGACAAATCTTCAGAGTTGGGCTTTTAAATTAGGTAGGCTATTTGCAGTGTAAGAGCACTCATATTGAAAACTAGTTACAAGCAAGACAGAGAATTTAAGCAAGATTTAGAGAAAAACAGTCCTGCATTGTCATTCAAGCCCATTTTGTCATTTTTATTTTAAAGTCATTCTGAAGATTTGTCAGGGGTCCTAATACATCTGGCCTCTTTTCAGAGGAAGCAGGCGTAAGAATGATATTGTGGGATGAGGTGAGTCTCCCCAGCAGCTCTGTGACATTTGCTCTGTCCTTCAAAGTGATTCACAAATCCACAAATGGTTGTTGCTAAATTTACTGTTGTAAATGAATGTAAACTCTCTAGAACAGGTTTGATAAATTGGAGAAGAATGTGGTCTAAAACTGAACGGGTCTCAGTGCAACTGAGATTGACACATGGAGACATATTTGTTTCCTGGGTATGAGTTGCACACAGTTTCTAGCACTCTACCTAAGCAGAAAATTAAACTAAATAAAACAGCAGATTATTTGAATAGGATTATCAACCTACAAAAGATCTGAAAAGAAAATTGTGAAGGATCAAGTAGAGCAGCTTTGACCATGTCAACCGAACATAGAGTATTTTGTCCAGAAGGCCTTCTCACGTTCTTTTTCTCATAATTGTTAATAGTGCTCCCTCAGAAGTGGCACCCATTAAATACCACCATCTAGCTGCTGTAGTGACATTACAGCTGTTATGCTGATGCCAGAAATACCTCATTTTATAGTGTGGGCCTTTCCAGGAATAGGAGAATGATGCAGCTTTCACTAGGTCTGGGCTTTTGCATATTGCAGAGGCACGTCTAACTGAATTAAGTAGAGATGCCAAGACTAAATTACTGATTTCTCATGCTGACTTGGTTTAACAAGAATGTGGCCTAGTCTGAATATGGGAAGGGTTTCCATCCAAGCTGAGTGATCAACACCTTACAAATCCTATGTTTAAAGAGGTGACTTGACCATTCCTGAAAGACTGGGTTTGTTCTTCGTCTCTCAGAGGTCTGGAGGAGATCTGCCTTCCAGCAGGGTCTCTCTCTACAAGCCTGGACAGGAGGACTAATTATCTCCTTTACTATAACCACTCACATTTATATATTTCTAAGCATATACATCACTTATCATAAGAAAACCTAACCACAATTAGTTCTTGCTACTTGGATGTTTCCATCTGAGTGCCACGTTTAGCCAGTCTTATGCAAATAATATTTCCACTGATTTCAATTCACACAACCTTACAGTGAGTGCCTGGTAAGACTAGGACCTGGAAGATACATCCCCAAGATCACAGGCTCACCAATGCAAGAATTCATACAAACAGATAGCAAGAATAAAGAACAAAGAATTTAGGCAAGACTACTATGATGAAAACCAGTTTTGTCCAAAGTCAGAAACCTCAGGGACCACTGAGGAAACAAAAGGGTATGCAGCCAGCAATTAACACATCAGCTGCAGATCTAAGACTATGTCAGGCATTGTGGAAACAGAGGATTCAAAACAGAATCATGAAATCATTGAAGACTGGAGAAGAACTCTTACATCGTCGAGTCCAACCGCTAACTTAGCACCACCATGTTCATCACTAAACCACATCCCCAAAATAGATCCATTTCTACCACAGGCAAAGGTGAAGGGGGGAAAATTAAAAAACGTGGATGGGAATTTGTTCAGGGGTTCACGTGCCAAAGCCACTCCCCTGGCAGGTTCTTTTTCCATGATCAGCAGGGCTTGTGTGGTGACACCTTCTTTTCCTTCCCATTATAATTTGATAATGTGCACCTGGCAGGACTAACAGCATGTCGGCACTCCCAGGTGTAAAAAGATATCGGCATCTCTAAAGATACTGACCTTGTGAAATGCCACACCTTGGCACAACACAGCCAGAGTCTGAGCTGTCCTTATTTGCATGTACTCACCACGTAGGCTTGCATGAAAGACTCATAAACTCTTTGGGAAAAGAACAGCTACACATTTGTCTATTATTTGTGTTCCAAGAACTTTTCTCGTTAGCTTCAAGATGACATTTTAATGAGGTTTCACTGCATAGAAAACATGGGACGATTTAACCAGCTCTGTCCACCCCCTCCCTCCCCAAACTCTTTCTGAAATGAGTTACCATGCGGGAATGAAAGCTTTTATGAGAATTTATGTCATTCGTTTGGAGGCAGGGGTGAGGGAAAAGTCATCTAGCTGCTAAACCTTGGCATCGAAAGCATGTGCCATTCCCTCTCCTGCCCCGTACTGTGTGGCAAAGCTGCCTTGCTCAGACCTGTGCAAGTTTCTTCAAAAGCCAGAGCTAGTGTGTGTTTGTTTGTTTGTTTTGGAGTCACAGAGAGGGCAGCGTAAAATAGCCGCAAGGCAATTCCCGTTCAGTAAAATGGAAGTCTCACAGGCTCTTCATTCAATACAATGTGGCTCAAGAGGATATCCTGCCAGCCCAATGATAACGAGGGAAATAAAGTCACTTCCTCACCAGCTGTTTGATTCAGGTAGAAAAAGGAAGCCTTTACTTCCTCATGTTTGCTCTCCCCAACGCCCCCTCGGTCAAAAATGCCAGGCAGAAACTGCCTTCTCCCTCTGTATTTTCAGTAAGGAGCCGTCGGATCCATAATGCTTCTCTGGGCTCAGCCTATGGGCAGTATGTCCTTCTCTGCGACCGAGAAGCTGTGCTTTGCCTCTCAGGCTGGAGTGAAGGCTGAGCTGTAAAAGGACCAAGGCTGAACAAACTCGACTCATTCCGCAAGCAAAGAATGCCCGTGTAATTAAAGATGACATTTGTTTCTTGGATCAGAGCTGCCGAATTTGGGCCAGCAGAAGAGTGGGATAGTGTGATCTCTTTGTTTTGAGACTACCCTGACTCAGTGCACTATTACGCCTCCTAATCCTCCCAGGGTGACAAACTCCACTTCTGTCCTGGGCTCCCTGCGAATGCCAGGAACTTCGGCCAGGGACACACTCTGTCCGCCCTGTGTATAGTCCAGCAGGCAAGAGGGCAGCAAGGGGTGCTCTCCGGGCAGTCTTCCTGGCCTGTCAATCAAGCCCTGGTAGGTTGAAGCAGGCATTTCAGGTGCTTTCATGCCTAAGAGGAGCTTAGGCAGAGCATCTTTCCCTTCCCCACCATCACCTTTCTCGCTTCACAGAAACAGTCAATGTGAAGTTGCATAATAAACCAGCAACGGACTGATTTGACTTAATAAAAGCTTCTTAAGAAATGACTTTTTTAAAACTTACAGAGCTGAATGAAGAGTTCTTTTCCATATAATTTTTAACTGCCCTGATATAGTTTTACATCCAGGATATAACTTCCTATTAAATTTTGAAGGTCTTAAAAGCAAGGCCTGCAATGATTTTGTTTCCAATTGTGTAAGACTTCCAGGAAGGTTGACCAAGCCAGAACTTGACTCAGTCTATTTGCCAAGGGGACCCTTGCTTTCATTATAAAGAGTGCCTTTCAAAGGACATCAAGTGTTTCAAACAATTTTCCTAATCTTATTTATTTTAGCTGAGATTCTCTTATTTTAAACAGAGCAGTTTAGGTGACAGAAATCCAGTGACAGATACATGGGTTTACAGGAGACAAACCTTATGAGAAAGTTAAGATTCTGTTTAGGGTTCTCTTTGTGCTAAAATAGTTTTCAGCAACGGGTCATATGTCCCTCCCCCCACCTCCCTTGTTTTAGTACATAAAATGGACATGTGTTTATTTAAAACAGGTTTGAAACTTAAACAAATAGTGACAGGCTGTTCAAACAAGCTTCGGAAATAGGCCTAATCAGGATGTTTGAGAAGGGGAGGGGGGAACGATCATAAAGAGCTACTTGTAATATATAGTGCAGACACCATTAGGTTGGGTTTGTGTTATTGTTATAATAATCTCAGACAAAAAAGTACTGCATGCTGCACATTTTTGAACCACAGCTTATGCCATACTTTTTGCCTTGTATCCAAGTTTTACTGTTACTGTCTATCTTCATGCCCAGTACCAGGAGCTCTACTGAAACATTGGAAATGGTTGCACATTGAAACTGGGAGGAACGTTCCCCTCCCTGAAGGGAGGCACAAATTATGCTCATTTCGATATTGATACTGTGCATGCATCGACTGTCATGAATATACAGAAGTGAGACCTTCCCCACAGTCAGAGACCATGAAAACCTTAATGCTAAAATATTTTCAGAGGACTTGCATTGCCGTGAGTTTTTTGTTTTGGGGTGTTTTTTTTTCATTTCCTCCCTGTTTCACCCATAGTAATATCACCAAGTGTTGAACTTTACCCTTGTATTTTTATAAGGCCTGATCTTGAACTCCCTATACAGACAAGGCTCCCGTGGAAGTCAGTGAGTCTGTACTGGCGACAACAGGATTTAGCCCAGTCTGTAACATTTTAGGATATTGTGTTACTTCATAGCCTTAAGGAGAAATAAAAGCAGCTTTCCAAAGAGCTGCACAGCAAACTGAGTGTGCTTTTTCAGCTCTGCAACAGCACAGCAGAATATTAAGGCCAGAGTTTGCAAATGTGTATGTCAAAAAACAGGCAGCTAAGCAAAACTTGCCAATTTCTCTCTGGAATGAAGAGCTTGCATTAAAACATTCCATCCTCCCTGCAAAAGGTTAAGCTGCTTTCACTTAAGAGTATACCTTTGGAAACCGAAGTTGGAAAATCATTGCCTAGAGGAGCAAGCATTTGGAAATAGCAAGAGGCGGACGTGTTTTCATGTCACTCCGTTGGCCGAAGCCTATGGCTGTTCTGTTACCAAATCTTACCTATTTACATTCACTCTGACCTACAACATTCACCAACATTGCTTAATGTAATAACCTATTTTGGAAGTAAATATCTACTATTTATTTGAATCTCGCTCAGTGTCCTGTCAAAATATTGAAAAACCTTACACGCCCTCTTGTGGTAAAACCACAAACACTCTTACTCTCACAATAGCTAGAGATGGCTAATGAGGGAACCTAATTTGACAACATAATTTGCAGAAAATTAACTTGGATAGAAGGTTTACATTAATAACGGAGACCTTTCTCTTCTCAATTTCTGCTGTAAACCATAACATATATGCGTTTATATAGGCAGGTTATCTCCTAGTATAGTAACGTTGCAAAGCAGTTAAACGCGCTGTAAGATTGTTAGAGAATGTTAACTTCCACCAAAAACGGGAAGTCTAGAGTAATAAAAGTAGAGACAGAAACGCCCATGTTAGATAGCTGTTTCATGGGTTTATCTCAGTAGTCTGGGAGCAGACCTTAGGTGGCTGCACAGTAAAAGAGTTGTCATAAATGATGCTATCAGGTTTGTCACATTTTTAAAGTCACTCAGCTTGGCTATTTACTGCTTTCATGCCATACAGTGGGATTTATCTGTCTCTCAGGAATGCTCTGAAGCTTCATGCTTGTTAGGAATTGCAGCCTGAAAGAAAGGCATTACGTGCAGAATATCACCAGTCCAATCACTAGCCCAGTCAAATCCCATTGTATTTATGAGTCACAAAAACTTTATCTTTGCTACTTAAACAGCCTTTCCATTTGGTGCCTACATGCACCACCAGATTTTCCTGAAGCACAGGACCATGGCATCACCCTTGGTGACAGTTGTGAAAGACAATCATAGGTGTAACACAACTTTAACAGCTTCAGTTCATATGGAAGAAACATCTGTGGCTGCTACACGTAGTCTTCTGAACCATCTCAAGGGAACCAAACAAATACTGCCTTATTTTCAGTGAAGCTGACCAGCAATACAGGTGCCCCAAGTCCAGTGGAAATGAAAAATTTGGAGAATGAAGGTTCATTTACCTCCTTCATGTATGTTTGTATAGACAACATTCAAGACCCAAAATAGTGGTAACTTGTATTTTAAAATGCTGCTCCTGTATTTTCTGCTAGACTGGGCATGCCTAAAGCAGAAGTCACGGCTGTAAGTAATTACAGCAATATTTGTAAAGAAATAGGCAGGAGAACTTTTTGTTAAGCTCTGCACAAAAAAACAGAGCTCACAAATCACTATTTTAATAGGTTTGTGTGGTTTCCTTGTGCCGGCAGGATTGTTGGATGACCACTAAGCGTGAATAAGTTGCTTCCCTCACCCCCCCCAAAAAAGTTACTGCAATTCTTATATTCACTCTCTGATTGCTTTCCTTTCTAGGATGCCTTTGTGGAGTTGTATGGCAACAGTATGAGGCCTTTGTTCGATTTCTCCTGGATCTCTCTGAAGACTATCCTGAGTCTGGTTCTGGTGGGAGCTTGCATCACTCTTGGCGCTTATCTCGGACATAAGTAGAGTCACCCAGTTTATTGTGGATTACAAAAATCTTTCAAAACAACAAAATAATATTTTTTTTTCTCTAGCACAATGATATTTTATGAGCAAAGCAACTTCCCAGCGAAAGATTAAATCAGCTATTACTGCCAAAGGAAATATCATTTATTTTTACATTGCCGGAAAATTATTTATTAAAAGATATTTACATTTTTACCTGCTATTTTCAGAACCTCAGCAAGTTGTATCTGTCATCGCATCATATTGTTATTCTTAATTTTAATGAGCCCCAGAGTATTTTAGGTTTGGTTGTGTTGTTTTTTTTTTTTTAATTAATGCCACTGGCTGGATTATTTTATCTCTAAAGAGCAAATATACTGACAAAGACCTACCTGCTTACACTTATGAGGGCAGTTACTTGAGCTGCTAAAGCCTGCGAAATTGTGTTGATTTTCCTTGCATTTTCTGGGAGGGATCTGAAAGACAAGGTCAGCATGAACAAAGTTCTCACCCTGTCCTGCTGGCAAGAACTGATGTAGTAAACAATTCAACATGGTACATATGTGGAGTCAAGAGGGAAACTTCTTGAAGGACCAGGCTATCCCTACAGGACAACAGTTGGAAATATGATTGCCTATGCCTTTTAAACATGCGTTTTCCAGTTACCAGTTGTGCCATCACATCATAATCACAATACCCACACAATACATGTCAACCTTTTTTTTAATAAGTGTTTTAATAAGTGTGAAGTTAAATCTTTGGGGCTCGCAGGAAATTGCTGTTCCAATGATTTTCTCAGCAGTAAAATGTTTTTTGTGGCTACTGACACAGAAACATCAGGAGACCTTAAGTGCCTGCTTCAACAGAGCAGAGCTGGAGTCTGAAGACCTGACCTGTGTCCCACTTTAGTGGGCTCATATCTGCAACTAATCCTGCTTACTTACAGAGTTCCTCCGGGGGTTTGAAACCAATTAGATGTGGTCTCTAAATCCCTGAAAGTTGAAAAAGATCTTAATTTTATTTGGCAAGAAGCAGACCTCAGCTAACTTACAGATTAGCTCTGACTATCCTTGTTTATCAAACTGGACACCAAAATCAAGCTCGTTTTCATAACAGGAAAAGAAAGTGAGATTTATCATCCCACCCCTCGCCCTCAAAATTATTTTGTGCCAATAATTTCCTAAGACTGTCTGCAGAAGAAAAGATAATGAAGTAACTCAAAATCCTCTTTCTGGACAGAGACTCTTTGACACCTCCATCAGGCAGGTGTCTGCTGTCATCTCAAGTGAAAATAGGGTGAAGGAAAAGGGGGAGTGGGAGGTGTGAAGTCATCTGCTCATGTTACAAAATGCAACGCAAGTAAAATTAATGCAGAGTACATAATACAGTTTTATAAACAGACCTGTGTTCTGAAACCAGATGTGTCAATGCCTTTTAAAGTAGGGCTTTCTGTGAGCTCGAAGGGGGCCAGGAGTCCCCTGGAAACTGAAGACTCTGAAGCGTGTCCCAGGGGCTGCTCTGAAGCATGGAAGTGTCCAGCTTCAAATGTTTTAAGTCCTGCGCTTCTATTTTTTCTATGAAACTTTTGAAATCTGGGATTTTTGGGTAAATGAACATCCAGATATAAAAGGAAAGATTGCAAAGCTCTGGATAAAATGTACCATACAGTACGTAAGTGCTCAAAAGGTGAAAAACATACAGTGAATAAACTGTAGCTCCAACCTCAAGATTTCAGTTGAAAAACTTCGTGGCATTATATGCAAAATATCTCCTGTAACTCGGGAATGTAATATGTTCAATGTTAAGGCTGTAGTTGATGTTGAGTCTTCAAAGCTGCTTTTATGTTTGGTTGTTTTTTTTAAGAGTTGTACATCTCAGCATTTTTACTGCTATTTAGTCATGGCACCTACACTTTGTATGAGCAAAGATAAGATGGAGCAAGCTTACATTTCAAATTTGAAATTCCTTAATTTTATAGAAACTTAGAAAGGAAATATTTCTAAGAACACAAAAATGTGAACTATGCTTGATTAAAGAAAAAGGAAAAATCCCACCATCAAACAAAAAGTACCTGCAATGCTTTCGGAGTGCTTCTGTCAGAAGTGGGGATGCTCATGTAGGATTGGTATGAAAAATATTTGAAATCAGAGGAACTGAATATTGTGGATTGAGTGTGGGCTTTGTTTTTTCTTTCAGCTTCCAAGCTGAATTTGTCTGCAGCCAGTTGCACAACTGGAATTGGCTGGTATCGAGCTAATGTTTAATTTCACAATCTAGTCTTTGTTTCAATTTGTGCCCATATGCCCATTAAAGTTTATTAATTATTAGACCTCAAATTGTTTCAATATTGTTTATTTTATTAAAGGTTTACATTGTCAAAAGTAGTAAAAGTATCAATTCCAGTGCTGCTATACTGCCAGGATAATTTGAATGGGTTTTAGTTTTTAATACCTTCCAATGGCTAAAGTTTTTTTAAAGCTGCTTTAGAAATAATATGAAGACGACACATGATACACATTTAAATAAATACTGAAGATTTTGTGTTCTGTTGTGTCTACTCACTGGACTTCCCAGTGTATAAGTTAATACCTGGCAAAAAGAAGAGTCATGATGACTGTTGATGATTTTATTTTATTAAAGAGCCAATGGAGTTTTCCCATCCTGACTGCAGAATAGTACAGTATTGTGGCTGCATTAGATATAATGATAGTTGATAATACATTTATTAAGAAACATATTAGAAACATTGAATGTATATAAAAGCTTGAACTTCTTAAATAAAATCCTCTCCTTTCACTCTTGCATTTCTTTTGCAATCATTCTTGCCTTTCCTACTCTTCATTACACTTTCATGTAAGATTTTTTCCCCCACAAAATGCCTTATAGACTTCCATGCTCAAAGACTACGCTTCAGTGAAAATCCATCCTCTGCCACTGTGTATGCAAAGATAGCTGACCACTCCTGGCATATCCAAATTGTGAAAGAAAGAAAAAAAAAAAAAAAAAGGAAAGAAAAAAGAGGGACATTTCTGAAGTGGTTAGATGTGGAAGATCAGAGATTAGAGGACAACAAAGGAACAGGTCAAGAAGTGGAGGGAAACAGGGAGTTCACTGGAAAAACTTCCTTGGTTAAAGATGATTGCTACCTGGAATTTGTTTATCTTTTATGCTTTCCATTGAAAAAGGATGATATAAGGGCAGAGACAAAGCTTACAGAAACACCGCAATTCTCTACAGAATTATGTTAATGCTAAAGGCAGTCTTTTGCAAAAGAGCATATCTGTAGGCACTGAGGAGAAATACTTGATTTGGCTGTATTCAGCTTATGTGTCCTTAATTCTTTTTCACTCCATTTATTAAGAAAATAATGAAGAAAAATATTTTGCTTCTGAAAAGAATAATCTATAAGATCACCTAAGATCTCTTATAGATCAGTAACTTAGGAACAGGTGGAAAAACAAGAAAAAAAGTTCTGCAAGCAAAGCATTCCTAAATCAGAGCTGACATAGAGTGCATTTCTTAATGGAAGAAACACTGGATCCACCAAAGGACTAATGGGGCTGTTGAGGTAGCAGAGAATATACAAATAAGGAAGGGGTCTGGAAGATATGGCGAATGACATTGGTATGTAAGAAAATCTTTAGTTTCATGTGTTGCAGGAGTTCACCCAAGATGGTCTGAAAATTACTTTTAACTAAAAGCAGCTACAAATGTGTGCACTACATGGCTACAATTACTAAAAATTTTCAATTACGAAATTATTTGAAAATTATTATAAAATCATCCAGTACTATAAAAGTTCATCAATCTGCTGTTGTGACTGGGGACTATGTAGCCTTAGTAGGTTTGCACTAATAAGGAAAAATTATGAAAAAAAAGTCTGAAACCAGATGTGCAAAGGCAGTATGAAGGTGATGCAGTTCAAAGAACACAGATCCAGTACCCCTAATCCTTGCATGTATGCAGTCTCCTCAGCTGAGGCAGTGAGTCTGGACTGCATGCTTTGACCCTGAGGCACGACACTGCTTAGCTGTGCACCTGCATTCCACTTCACAAACCTAGAGGTCCCATTGATTAAAAGCATAGTAAAGTAGCACGTTTAAAGCCTTTCTTTTTTTCCTCTCTCTGTCTCTGAACAAACTAGGAAAATGATTCATTTTTATAATGAGTTTATGGTTCAGTACTATATGAAAATTTATACATCTTTTAATTTATGAATATAAAAATTATTTTTCATTGCAAAAGCCTAGCTTTGTTTTTCATTCCTATCTCTCTTTCCAACAAGGCTAAATACAAGGAAGACAAAAGAGCTAATTTAATCTGTATTTGGTTTAAATCACAATTCTGTAGTAAGTTAATGCAGCTTCATGACACAACAAAATTATCTTCAAAAAGTAATACAGCATTAAGAGTTCCACACAAAAACTGTATATTTTTATAATTTAAATAGCGTATTTTTTTCTTTTTTTTTCTGAATATTTGAATTTTAATTATCACCAGCATAAATGTACATAAGCAGATATTGTTTATCCAGTATCTTTGGAGATGTATGTATGGTAATGTAGTTTGTCAGTTTATCATCATTCAATATGATTATGTTGTTCTTTGACTTTCAAATGTTATCAGAACATGCTGCCATTAAACTTTCCATGTCTGTCTAGTTTATATTGTGAAAAATAATAAAAGCACACTGTGAGATACTTGTTTTGCATTTGCATTGTTTAGGATTTGTTGATTAAAAAACTACTCAGGCATTTGACTGTAATCCCTTAAATGAAACGTAATGTTTCCCTCCTGATAGTTCAGTTCACATATTCTGCTCAGTAGTGGCCAGTACTCACCAGCTTTCTTCAAAGAGCTCTGTGCACCAAGGCGCAATAACCCAGGTTTGATTAACTGCTGCTGTGTGAAATACAGTCCACAGGTGTACCCTGCGCTTTGGGACCCAAGCACAGTGTCACCCTTTTTGCTCTCCTGTGCATTTGATGTCTTGTGGTAAGTGCAGCAAGGCTTTTCTATTTGTTTGCTAAAACTCCTTTTCATTCTTGTAGATGGGAGCTGGAAATGCACATTAGCAAGTTGCAACAGGAGAAAAGAAGTATTTTTGTTACTGCTGCAATTATGATTGGTTTCCAGCAAGTATTTAGGTGTTTTGCTTCTTCAGGGTCCATGGTAGTTGGCCCTTGAGTCACATTGGTTGCCTCTTCTATGGCTTTAATTCAGGTAGAACATAGCTAAAGGCACTCAGGTAATGAGTATTTAACTGCCCTAAGAATTTACCCATCTTGAGTGCGTTTTGTAGGCAAATGTGTGCACTCTGCTGTCATGGATGCACTTTTTGTGAAATTACTAGCTTAATGCCCTTCAAGGACAAGTCAGGCACATGTGCAAAACATCTAACCCTCTGTCTGTGCCCATGAAGACAGAGAAGGTAGAGGAAGTCAGCCTGAAATTGAAAGAAGAAGCAACAGAATGCAACACATAGACTCTGTCCTTTGGACGCTGGGATTTAACTGTCCAGCAGAGCAAGGTTACTAAATCCTTTGCAAGGCAGAAGGTAAACCACTTTGCAGTACTGCAAGTACCACCATTTCCTTCTCCCATTATTTTGTGAGACTGAAAAAAGAAGACAAGGACTTGGGAGAAAGCAGCCCCAGCATAGCGTTTCTTCCTACCTAAAACCTAACAAAGGAAGATGGGATTAAGTTTCCTTAGGGAGTTCAGTAGAAACAGGTAATTAGTTCTGTGGTTCTCCTCTTTCTACCCAGTCAGAAAAGCTTTCTAAAAGGCTAACAGGCTAGTAGACATGATTAAATGCTTACCTTACCACTGGGACCACGCACAGTGAACAGATGGGTAGAACAGAAGAGTTCTGGGTAAAGACAAAATGATCTTATAACTTAGGTGGGGTTTGGCTATCTGAAAATTAGGTAAAAGCACCCTTAAAAGAAGTTTTTCTGGACCAAACCCAGAAAGCTCTCTTCTCAAAACATTCCTGAGGGGTTTCAAGCACTGTAAGTCTCCACTGAAGCTGCACGACTTAGCAGTGTGCTGTCGTTCCTCTGTGGCAGCAAACTCTCCATCCTGAAGCACCTATAGTTCCTGCTTTTATCCTCCTCACTTATTAAATATTTAATGGGAGTCTACAAGTGGTAAAGAATGAAATTTATTCCACTATGAATGGTTGGTTACCAACTGCATGGCATTTAAGTTTCACAGAACACCTGATCCAAAGAGGAGCTAGCCTTCTGCTTGTAACTAACTTTTTGGTATCAAGAACTGCCTCTGAGGACATTTTACTCAGGCCAGAAGACCAACCATGTAGTCAAGATTCATGCACTGCAAGAACCTGACTTGCACAGATGGACAAAAAACAAAGCAGCTCTTGAAGCATCCCATCATAGACTGTAGTTCACTGTCTTCCTCTCCAATGGCAATACCTATTCTGTGCAACTCGTTTTCCACGTACTGAGTTGCCTCTTGGATATCCTGGATAAATGTGTCAGTGCTTATCTTCTGCATGTGTCCTCCAGAACTCCTATCACAAGCACAACCACAATAATGGGAAGCTCTCAAATTCACATTCAAACAAGGTCCTGGGCATACGGCTGAAAGTGTGCATCTGGAGCAGACAGTACCAATGCAAAGCTTTACAAAGCCACAAGTGATAGAGACATAAGCTAGCCAATCTATTTATTTAGAGATGAGATGGAAAAAGAGCCTCTTTCCCTTTCTTAATCCACCTGATCAGCTACGGGCACTTAACCTGCATGTGTGGTCAGAGATGTTGTCCAAGGCCCCAGTTAGTGATGTTTTTGAGTTCACCTGGAGTTTTGTGCAAGTTTAAATCTCTCCCCACCTGTACACTTCCACTGTAAAAAGTCTGATGATCCTTAATATATCCAGTAAGTACACTTTTCCCTTTCCCACCTGTGACTTCCAGAATATTAATCTTCTCACCCTTTGGTAATACAAACCTTAGGTAAGGTGGATGATACTGCTAGTGGATTATTAACAATAATGTGCAATGTGCGTATCTCAGGCTATGCTAACTGTGATCACAAGTGCCATGGAGGTGTCTGCATTGCTAGAACACTGAGGTGGAGAGACACCTGATGCCATTTCTGTCAAAGCGGCCATACTAAGGGGCTGTAGGGGGATAAATGACACATGATCCAGCATCATCTAGTTAGAATGGCACACACAGGCTTTAGCCCACTGTAGTGGATTTGCATGGCGAAGTTTTGGTAGCAGGGGGGTACAGGGGTGCTTCTGTGAGAAGCTGCCAGAAGCTTCCCCCATGTCCATTACAGCCCATGCCAGCCGGCTCCAGGATGGATCCACTGTTGGCCAAGGTTGAGCCCATGAGCAACGATGGCAGCACCTCTGGGATAACACAGCTGAGAAGGAGTTGGGAGGGAAACTGTAAAATTGCAGCTGGCGAGAGGAGTGAGAATAAGTGAGAGAAACAGCCCTTCAGACACCAAGGTCAGTGAAGGAGAAGGGGAAGAAGGCACTCCAGGCACTGGAGCAGAGATTCCCCTGGAGTCCGTAGGGAAGACCATGGTGAGGCAGGCTGTCCTCCTGCAGCCCATGGTGGTCCATGGCAGAGCAGAGATCCACCTGCAGGCCATGAAGGACCCCATGTCAGAGCAGATTGATGCACAAAGGAGGTCCACGCAGGACAGGCTCCTGTCAGGACCTGCAAACCCATGGAGAGAGGAGCCCACATGGTTTGCTGGAGGAATTTGTGACCCCCATGGGGGACTCACACTGGAGCAGCCTGTTTCTGAAGGACTGCACCACATGTAAGGGACCCACACTGGAGATACTGAAGAACTCCAGCCCCCAGGAAGGACATTGGAGGACTGTCTCCTGTGGGTGGAAGACCCCATGCTGGAGCAGAGGAAGAGTGTGAGGAATCCTCCCCCTGACTAGCAAGGAGCAAAAGAGACAACATGTGATGGACTGACTACAACTCCCATTCCGTGTCCTTCTGTGCTGCTCAGGGAGGAGAAGGTAAAGAAAATCAGGAGTGAAGTTGAGCCTGGGAATAAAGGAAGGATTGGGGGGAAAGTGTTTTTAAGATTTGATTTTATTTCTCATTGTCATACTCTGATTTGATTGGCAATAAATTAAACTAATTTCCCCAAGGCAGGTCTGTCTGGCCCATCATGGTAATTGGTGAGTGACCTCAACCTGTCCCTATCTTAACCCAGAGCCTTTCATTGTATTTTCTCTCTGCTGCCCAGCTGAGTAGTGGAATGATAGAGCAGATTTGGTGGCACCTGGCACTCAGCCGGGGTCAATCCACCATACTCATTCACCATAAAGCCCTCTTGCAGGAAGTTAACTTAAGTAGTGGGGAAAAAATTTGGTCAACTTGACCCAGCAGGGGTTACACCAGAGCAGCACTTTGTGTAATGCATTTATATAAATACATGCCATACAACTACTTCATAATCCTTCAGAAAATGCTCTTTCAGTCAAGTAACATGAACCCCAAAATTGGATTTATTGTACCACTGAACCACAGTAACAATAATGTCTTCTACGTATGAAGTGACAAGCATATCTGCTGCAAACACACGAAAGATCAATGCATGCAGTCTACACACTGGGGTGGCAACAGCTTTAACAGACCTTTAATTGTTGTCTTTGTTGGGGCAACTACATCAGAAATTGTGAAAGGAGAAAATGTTTTGTTCAGCAGTAAAACGGACAAAAAACCTAGACTGTACATAACTGCTGCAGTGGAAATAATCATCCCTGATTTACGAAAAGCTTACTCAAAAAAACCTGAAAGCAACTCACTTGTCAAAAATCCACTTGCTCTCTCCCACGGTTCAACCCTCCAAGTCACTAGTGGGACAGCACATGCCTCTAGTTGCCTGAGCATGAATGCTTAGCATTCAAACTGCACAGCATTGCATAGAATTATGGAACAGTTTGGATTGGGAGGGACCTTCTAAGATCATCCACCCCTTTGCCATAGGCTGGAACACCTTCCCCTAGACCAGGCTGCACAAAGACCCTGGCCTTGAACACTTCCAGATGTGGAATATCCACAACTTCTCTGTTTCAGTGCCTCACCACCCCCATCATAAAAAATTTCTTCCTTATATCCAATCTAAAGCCACTCAATCTACCTTTTTCAGTTTGAACCGTCTCCCCTTGTCCTGTCACAATCTTATACATCTCAAATCTTAACAGCACCTCAGAACTATTAAAAAAAAAAAAGAAAAAAAATTACACTGTGACTCCTGGATAGTTTGAAAAGAACACACAAAAAAACAGCAAAAGATTGGAAAGTGAATCCATGAGTCATATGAGAAACCCTAACAGGCAATAAGATATTTTGGAAATGCATTTCTTTTGAGACAGGATCACTGGAAAGAGCTGAGAGGTGTCACTCCTCCCTACCCGTTACTGTGTCATCCCACTGCACTGCAAATGGCAAATCAAAGAGACTTTAGCTAAACAGCTCCTCTTCCTGGCCTGCACCACTTCCACTGCCCTCTTCCCACCAAACAACTGAGGAACCCACTGGCAGGACCCAGCAATGCAGAACACATCAGCCAACCTCAGACACAAGTTTTGGCAAGGCCACTTCCATAGCATTGTAGTGGGTTAACCCTGGCCACATGCCAGGTACCCACTAAAGCCACTCTCTCACTCCCCTCTGCAACTGGACAGAGGAGAAGAAGAAAATCAGCTAAGGATTCATGAGGTGAGATAAAAGCTGGGAGAGATCGCTTACGGATTACCTTCACGGGTAAAATGGACTCAAAGTGGGGATATTACTTAAATTTATTACTAACAGAATAAGAGCAAAAGAGTGAGAAATAAAATAATCTTAAAAACACCTTCCCCCTCGCCCCTCCTTCCTTCCATGTGCTCCATACTTTCCCCCCAGGGGTGCAGGGGGATGGGGAATGGGGGTTATGGTCAGTTGTTTCTGCCACTGCTCAGGAGAGGAGTCCTTCCCCTGCTCCTGTGGGGTCCCTCCCACGGGAGACAGTCCTTGATGGACCTCTCCAGCATGAGTCCATCCCTCGGGCAGCAGTTCTTCCCAAACTGCTGTCCCGTGGGTCACTCCTCCATGTGGTGCAGTCCTTCACAAATGAGCTGTACCTGCGTGGGTCCCCCACAGGGGCCACAAGTCCAGACCAGGAAAAACCTGCTCCGGCGTGGGCTTCCCTCTCCACGGGCTGCAGGTCTCCGGCAGGACCCTGCTCCATCTTGGACCTCCCACGGGGTAACAGCCACCTTCATGCATCCACCTGCTCCAGCATGGATTCCTCCATGGGCTGCAGGTGGNCTCCTGCCCTTCCTTCTGCACTGACCTTGGTGTCTACATTGTTGTTCCCATGTTCTCACTCAGCTCTTCCCTGGCTGGAATTCTTCCAGCGCAATACCTTCTGTTCTTAAATATGTTATCACAGAGGTGTTACTGTCACTCCTGATTGGCCAGTGGCAGGAAGCCCGTCCTGGAGTCAGCTGGCATTGGCTCCATCAGACAGGGGAAGCTTCTAGCAGCTTCTAACAGAAACCACCCCTGTCCCCCCCCCCCTCCCCACTACCAAATCCCAGCCACAGAAACCCACTACAGCACCCTGTAACACTCCGGGCAGGCAGAGGGGAACCACAGTGCTGCAGTGTAATTAATGTTGCTTTTCAGCAGGGAGCTGAGGCACAGACGTGCTCTGTAATGCCTGCATAGGAGCCCGGCCAGGAGCCTGTGCTCTTTGCTCCAATGCCCAGATGCCGTGGCCTGAAAGGGACCACTGCCTGCACTGCTCTGTCCTCCGACAGTTTTGCTTGAAGTCAGAACTGGCAGCAAACCAAGGTGTTCCCTCATGAGACTGTAAATTAATGTTGCTGAAGGAAGCTGGCTAGCAGTTCATGTGGCTCTGGGCTTGCTTTCCATCTGGTGTCGAACTTCAAATTCCCTCTACAGCTAAGAATAAAACAGGTGAGGTGCCTGGGCCACTCAGCACCCCCTACACATTACTAATTTCCTTTCGTCCAGGCCTTTTAAAAAAACCCCTAATCTTGCTGCAGTTTTGAAATGTTTTGGGGTTTGGGTTTTTTTCACTTCTAAAAGCAGCTGTAATTTCTCTGCAGGCTTTGCAAACATTCTTCCCATTAAGTAACTCATTTACTGCTTGCAGCAGGCACAGCTTCCTCCAACATACAATTCTAAAAGAAGCTAATACCTTTTACAGTTGAAAAACGTGGCTGTGGAAAAGAAACAGATGCATCTTAAACAACGGTGCTCATTTTCAGCTCCTCCTTACTCCTTCGCCTCACAGACAAGGTGCCTAATAAGCCCTTCACTCTTGCTGCTGACGACCGAAATCAGTACGATTCTTTGTCTGTGTGTTTTCGTTAGGGACATAAAATCAATCTTTAACCAAGGACAAACAGCACTGCTTTCAGTTACATCCAAGTCACAGTTTCCAGTCCTGGAATTAGACGTCAGTCCTGTTACTTTGTGGCTGCTTCCTTGTTTTCTGCCAAGATGGAGGCGGAAAGGAAGGGCAGTCCAGAGGTCATAAAAGATATTCAAGAAGTATAAAAAGAAAAATCTATACAGTTACCTCCAACAAGAGATGAGACAGCATCCAAGGTTCAGATAGGGCTAGGCTCCTCTTCACATCACACGCTTTTCAAAGCATGCCACCAGCTTAAGAACTACTCCCGTTGTCATCTACTGGGAAACTCCCATCAATATCAGCTGGAGCTAGGAAGAGATATTTTAGTACTTGCACTGGAAGTGGAGCCATTGATAGCTGCAGAACAGCTTTAACTGCTACACAAGGTTTTTCAACTACCTGAGAAAAGCCTGGATCTTTCTTCAAGTATCTTTAGCTTTCTTAAGTTCAGGTTGATTGCGGTTGGAAGCAGTGTGACTGGGAAAAAATCAGCCAGCCGTCCCAAACACTGCTCATCCCTTATGAGGAGAAACCCACCAGTTGTCCCTTTACAATACTTGCAAGTCCCTTTGAAAGCAACACTAAAATTCATAGTAGAGTCAGAAAGACATTAGGAAAATGGACCATGACACACAACTGCAGTATTTATCACAAGTGAGCATGGCATGTGCAAACAGAGGTACCCTGGTCCAAGCAGTATTTCTTTCTTTGCTTATTTTCTATGGTTGACAAGTCACATTTTACTCATGCTTTCATAAGTCTTTCTAGAAGTAATTTCCTCATGCATTTCCAGAGTGCCACGAACAAGGATATGATCAAAAAGTCTCCATTTGCTTGCCTTAAAATGTTCAAATTATCCCCTACAGGAGAAAATGTATCTTTTAAGAAAATAAAGTAAATTCTTCCTTTTTTTGATTTAGTAGCTGCTTGGAAAGAATTAGCTAGTCAAAGAAATATGTCACTTTTGGGAAACAGAAATATACACACCCATATAAAAGAAAAACCCACCCTGTCCTTCATTTTCAACTGTGTGTCCACTGCCGAATCATCCTTTAATTACAGCTGACAATTGCACAGATGTCTCCAATGCAGTTTGCTCATAAAGACACATTCATTGCAATGAGCTACACGACAGACTTCACACTTAACAGTTGCCAACATAACTTCATTAATGTGTCTTGAGTATCCATTTGCCCACCCCCACCCACTTCAAAGCCAAAATTAAAATCCTCTTTTTTTCTGTCATCACATCCTCTGACACCTATCACCAATCACTCAAGTGTTAGGAAAATAAGTCACTGCTTGTTCCATAATCTCCACCAACCAATGTTACTTCCAACAAAAGAGTGTACAAACAAACTCTAAGTCAAAAATGAAAGAAGCCATTTTCATTTCCCAAAGACCACATCTATTTATCTTCTTGACCCATCCAATTAGATGGTATGATTCACCAATGACTAGTAGCACAAACATACATTCATGTCTTAAGTTCTGTCAAAACATTCCAAAATTAGCAGAGAGCAGCTACTGTTGTAATTTTAATGATGTGCCTATGATGACTGAAGTTGGCAAAATAAATCTTTCAGCATTATATGAGCCCTTTTAATACTTAAACATTTCCTATAAAAGTAAGATTGCATCCTTAGAAGACAACAGGGGGGTAGAGGTCAATTATAAAAATTATCTTTACTGGGTAGAAGAGACTTAAATGTTCTCATTTATGAACGTCAGACAAGCTTATCTTATGTATATGTGGTGCTGCAGCCCCAGTGGAGACAACAAGAAGAATGCCCACGTTTCATATTTGTCTAAACAGGGATTGAGATCATGATGGAACATGTCTACAGATGGAGCCAATTATCTGAAAACAAGACATGTTCATGGATTTCATTTTTTGATTAAAGAAATTTATCATTCAAAACTACTTGTGACTCATGCTGAGAACAAACAATTAAACCACCTCTGCATGTCATCATTGAGAAGACTGGTAATCAACCTGCACACATGAATTTAGCTGTAAAGGTCTATGACAGTGATAACCAGGGTCTTGGTTACACCACCACTCAGTTTTCATACACTCATCGGAATAGAAACAAATTGTTCAACTCTGCTACTTCTTTATGGCTGCGTGAACTGAGGGAACTGAGAGGGAGGACTCTAAGGTAGGAGAAGATCAAGTAGGGTTCAGTAGGTCCTCCCTACTCACATTGGCCTTTGGATTTTGCCAGATGTTTGCATCTTTAAATACTAAATAGAGCTAAGAGTGCTGTGAACCTTGTAAGGGTCAAGTCTTTGGTGACCTTCAGAGCCTGGAGAGCACTAACACCCAAAGCTAGGAGGTGGGGCACCAGCAGAAGGAAATTTCCCTCCTTATTCACTCACGCGCTCCTTTTGGGTTAGGAGTGAGTCCCTTTGAATCTCTCCACTAATGTCTCACTCTGCTTCTTTTTTGTCTCCCCTCTTTTGCACTGCAGATGTGTGCACATGCCTAGCTGTAACTTAAGTCCCCAGCACCAAAGAATGTCATCCTTATTGTCAGACAGGTCTCCCCATCACTGGCTGTACGAGAGAGAGCATTTATCATCACAGATAAGTGTCCTCCACTGAAAAATTAGTGTTGTGAGACAAGTTTTTCCCTGAGTTTCCCTCTCTCCTTCAGCCTCCCCGACCTTGCTTAATGGGAAGATGGAACATGGTAAGAAAAGGGAATTGTACAGCTGGAAGTTCGCCAGAAGACCTTGGAATAGTTCTCCAGTGGAAGAAAAATATCCATAGAAGTTATAAAATCACTTCTAATACCAATGATATACTAATATCTGTATTGTGGGAAGTATGGGGTGAATCTTTCTTTGTAAATGTGATTTGAATGTATGTAGACAGTACTCTAAGAAAAAATCAAAGACACTTTCTATTACAATATATACTCAGCTAAGTATAAATTCAAAATTACACACAGGAACAGAAGGAAAAACCAATCATACTGATAAAAGTGATAGGGTTTGGTTTGGTTTAAAATGTATTTATTTTGCTAAAAATTCCATCTTAATGTAAAACCTTAATATAATGTTAACTACAGTGCTAATGTTCTACCTGCATTATCAGTTTTATGCCTCTGAAGATTTAAAGAACAGTGCAGCAATTATGTGATTTCACCTTAATGCCAGCTTTAAAATGAAGGGGAAAATCACTTCTGTATGCCTCACAGAAACAAAATAATCGTTTTAAAGCCATCTTCCTTGAAAGCGATCTGTAAACTCTCCAATTTCAAAATAGACAGATGAATCTTATGCAGTTTGTCTGGTTTCTAATTATTAAGATAATTCATAATAAAAAGTTGGGGGGGGAGGTGGAAATTAGGTGCTAGGGACAGATGTTCAGGCACACATCAGCCACCAGAATGGATTGAGATCAGATGAAAAACAGAGAACAGAACAGCTATTAAACTTCTGCGTAGTCTTCACTGGGGCTGTTGTTATAAACTTGGAGTACAGCTGCACTTAATGAGTTTGTATAAAAGCAGACATTATACAAATGGGAGAAAGTAGGAACTTCATCCAATTAGATAAGAGAATTGGCCAGCAGCCCCCAATGAACTGAAAAGCTCTTCCAACTTTAGGGATGAGAGCTAATTATAACTCTATTTTTGTGTGTGTGCAATGCTACTAAATTATTAAGAAATATTGTTCTGTCAAAAAACTATGTCATATGCACTGACTTGATTATTGCAGATAGAGTATTTGCCAGAGACAGGGCTTGAAAGTGATTAGCTTTGGTAACAAGACAAGTCATTCTGCCATCAAACTTCAGGGTGCAAATGGCTTCTCTTCATGGGTTTTCACAAAATTTGGGCAATGAGGTGAAATGGCAAAATTTTCTGTTTCATCTTCTTGGTACTGAGGATGCAAGGAAGACAGGTTGACATAGATAGTTATGTGTCTGTTAAGAAAGGTAGCTCAAGAGATGTTTGCTGTTGAAATTAACACAAAAACTGGGTTATTATTTCCTTTTTGGTTTTTGTTGTTGGTTTTTGTGTTTTTTTTAACACACAATAAGACGAAGAATCAGAAATAGGCTAGATATGAATGGGCACAAAGATTCTCACTGTTGCTTGCTAACAATTAAGGACCTTGTTCAGAGAGTGGAATAAAGTGCAGAGGAAGCAAAGAAATGATGTTCCATCTCCTCCTCCTTTGTCACCACCAACAATGCCTCCTTAAGACACTGTGCTACAACTATTTAGGGTGTGCAGCTCCTGGCAGCCATGGCCCAAACAGCTTTCTTGGCTCCATGGGCAACCAGGTCCCCCAGCCACCTCCAGACAACAGTGTCCATTAAGTCGGGCAGTTTTCAGGAAATAAATGTCATTTTATGTAAGGGAAAAAAAGTGTGAGAGGGCATGTGCTCACTCTGAGAAAGTGTGTGCTGAGGGCAGCAGGGAGGGGAAGTGAAATTAGAGAATGTATTAATTGAATATTAGAAAACAGGTTGAAACTCTGGACCCTGCTATTTCACTTCCCTCATGTCTCCCTTGGAATAAGGGCTTACGACCACTGCCAAACAACGTCACTCCTTAGAGCCAAACTCCCGGGTTCTGTGCTAACTAACAACCAGTGCAGACTGTCCTTATGAGTATGAAGTGTAGTTTGGTTTTCTTTTCAGGACAAAGTAGAGCCACTGGGACTTCTTGAAAGAAGCCAGAAAAACAAGAAGAAAAAATCCCAGAGCAGACAGAGCACACCGGAAAGCTGAGGCTGCTAATGGGACAGCTGTAAACAAGGATGAAATACTCAAATGCAGGATTAAAAAGGGCAGTGGGAAGAGTCCAGAAGAGCACTGTGTTTCCATCTAGCCAAGTCATACTTCCAAACTGATACATTTTACTTCAATATCCTAGAACCAAATAAAGAAATTAACTTAGAATTAAATCATCAGTAAAACAACAGAGCAAGCAACATCTCAAGAGACTTTCAGCAATCTTTTGAACTTTCAGGGAAGACTTCCAGTTCAGGTCCTAAAACTAACATAAGCAAGAGAGAGGTTTAAGGTTCCTAAACACAGATTCAGCGTGTCAATTTTGAAATGCTAAATGAAAGCAGTGGTACCTCATTAAACAAAAAGCAAATCACCAAGAAATCAGCTTTCAGGGATCTACTGAACTGCCGCATTGTACTCGCACGGAAAATTACCCAGCAGTTTTTTCTGAACCAAGAAACACAAATCAGTTTTGCTTAGTGAATGCAGGAGCCAAACTCTTCCATTGTGAAGGTTTCAATAGACACTCAAATAACTTTGACAGCATGAAGGGGGAAGGGTGTCTCTGACCCAGTTTCTGTATTACAGCGTCGCTTGGGTTATGGTGGTACGAATGTTCACAGCAGAACCTCTTTTCTTCAATTTTCCTCTCCTGCTTGGCCACCATCACTTTGTTTAAATAATCCACAGATGTTATCATGGGCACAAGAATACGATTAATTGAGCTTAATGATTGCTGGCAGCTTCTTATATGCATTCAGCTGGTGATTCTTTAGCATAGAGCCCTTTACACAGTGCAAGAGGAAAATTTGGGTTTTTTTCTTTGGCTTTCTCATTTCATGGACACTCTGAAAGCAGAGTTCTTATTTCTTCCAGACATCTTTCCCCAAATCCTCTTAACATGCCATGGGAAATTTTGAAGGTCAGGCCCTCCTCACTCAGTAGAACCTAAATGATTTTTTTCTAGACTGTTCACCAAGAAGTTTCTTGCTACTTCTCACACCACTGATCCAGGAGAAAATTCAACAGCTTCTTTTTGTAGAACAAAAGCCTACAGAGGCAGGTAAGTGGACTACTGAGTAAGTGGATAAATGCATGAAAGAAAGGCTCCACATACACAGGCAGCAGGGAAATGGGAAGTCCATGTGTGCAGGCACATAAGGGCAGGATTCCTGCCAGGCACCCGGGCAAGAGATGTGACAGATGAACTGGGTTGAAAACACTGAAAATCCCAGCAAGAGAGGCAAAATCCAAAGCATGCACAGGAAGCTAAAATCACAGGATTTTCCCACCGCAAGGGCTGAAATACACTTATGACTCTGAACATCCACAATAAAAATTTTCTTTTTAAAAACCTCTCACTGTTTCAAAACCCATGTTGCAATCTGTTTTTTAACAGATCTTGAATTATTATGAACCCTTGCTTGTCTGCTTTTATATGTCACAAGCCATCACTAACCTGACAGCTCTCTGGCAGACTTTCAAGCATCTTCAAAAGTACAAAACCTTTTAATGCTTTCCCCACTTCCAGCTCCTAAAACAAAATCCAATTCAGGGGCTTGAAAAGAGCAGAATCAGAAATAGATCTCACAAATATCCTGATAAAGAAGTCCGAAGGTAAAGAGTTACACTTTCAAAAGCAATGGAATAATGGAAAAAGAAAAGCAGGAACAGTTTTATGTCGGCCCATAGGCTGCACAGCGGTGTATACCAAAGCAGGGGTAACCAACACATGAGAAGCCCACAAATAATTCTGCTATGCATAGACTGGGATTACACCAGGTGACTCCCAGCACAGGTGCATGAGTTTAGGGGCTACTGTGCAATAAGAACCTAAACAGTGGAAGCAGATAAGCCAGCAAAAACTGCTAAGGAGATCCCTGATCAATCCTACTGCACAATAAAGCAGCCAAAGTCATAAGGAGCCAATGTCATCATCCATAAGACCTCTTCACAGCTCTCTCCCTCTCACTTTCCTTGGCTAATGAGTGTTGTTCAAAGTGCTGGTGCATGGTTTTTAGAGTTGAGGAAACTGGTCACTCTCCCAATCAGACAGTTATACTCAAAAGACAAAAAGAAAATACTAAGACCAGAGAGAGGAAAACCTGAAGAAAAGATGCAATGCAGTTTTTATTTCTCCATCAACAATACATTTTCATTCTTCTTCCAAGGTTTCCTTTTTTTTCTTTTTTTTTTTTTTTTACATTTACATTACAAACCTAACTCTTTTTGGTTTGAATCCAACAAACTTTACTTCAGGTTCTCAAAATAAAAGCATTTTCTGTAAACATCTTGTGTCATTTGAAAACTCACGTTTGTTAAGAAAATAGTGGTGGTAAAAACTTCTGACTATTTCTAAGTGATTCCTTTTTTTGAGAATTGTGCCGCTTCCCTAGAAAACCTTAGCTAGTACACTAACTTCAGTACTGTTAAGTTCATTCAGGTGAGAGAGGCATAATTCCCTCTGCTGCCAGAGACTTTCCTCTTGACTTTGGACTATTCACTTTGCCTCTGTGCTCCTCAAATCCAGCTATAAAATGGGTATAAAACTTGTACTTTACAGAAGCACCATAGGCATGAAACCATTCATTATTTGAAGCTTTTGCATACTTTGAGGGAAGAAGGTATAGAATACATAAAACCCCACTTGAATTAGGCTTTAGGAATGTGCTACAGAGGATGATGGACCTGGCTGAATTACTGTGCACAACTGAGCAAAGCAGTGTTATTTCCTGATCGACTAAAGCCTTAAGACACTCTTACTCTTGCAAATAGCACCACAAAATCTCTAATGGATTACAGATAGGCAGGACTCCTGTTTTATATCTCAGCCAGAAGACAAGAATCACTCTGCTGCTCAATGGGCTAAAAACATGCAGTGGCTCAAACATGAAAGGAAAAGCAGCCAGTACCATAGAGTCAAGACCTACAAAATAAACACCATCATTCCTAAAGCAATTCCATTTTATCTTCAGTGGAAAAGCCAAGCTCTGCCTCGCTTTGCCAACAGTGTATGAAGAATCTGCTGCCTGATGTAGTAAGCCAGTGACATTGATTCAACACTGGACATTTGTAGCTCCCCTCCTGCAACTTAAAGCATGTTTTCTGAACGCAGTCTTAGCTAAAA
Source organism: Oxyruncus cristatus (assembly GCA_013399855.1). Classification (NCBI taxonomy): domain Eukaryota; kingdom Metazoa; phylum Chordata; class Aves; order Passeriformes; family Cotingidae; genus Oxyruncus; species Oxyruncus cristatus. Next base: position 1,751,544 of record VXAY01006782.1, on the reverse strand, counting down.
CCCTTTACTGACAAGAACTGATCTCACTCACTTTGTTAGTCTTTGACATCCCTCGTCTAGATTCAGGGTGGTCTGTTTGCCTTTCTTTGAAGGTGCCCTCCCTTCACGCGCCAGAGCTGAGCTCAACATGACAAGGCTGGTAGAATCCCAGCATAGACACAGGTTAACAGGGAGCAGCCAAGAGCCCAGTGCCCTCCTCTTCCTCTGATTATCAGCAGTACCTGGTATCGGAGCTAGTGGTGAAGGGGGGAAAAGGAGAAAAACTGAGAAAGGCAAAGCCGATGATTAAGGAGTAAAGAATGGCAGATGAAACTAAAAATAATCCCCTCGGCAGTTGTAAAGGAAATTCGTTTGACAGGAGGCTGCTTCTTTTGTCGAGAGTGGTTTGTTATGCAAGAGATGATACCAACACCGGCTCTTCTTATCTGGGTTGTCAGTTTAACTGACAAAAAGGAGCAGGGGTTAACATCACTGGAGCCACAGCCAGTCATAACATTTGTTTGTTTTCATACATGTCCGTGTTTTAAGAGGCAGCCCGGGGATTTAATACCGTCCAGAAACTGTGGTGCAAGCTCAGTTAAGCAATTTCACAAAAATCTTCAGAGTACTCACTCGTTGTTAAAGGCAACAATTAAGCCCCTGCCTGCTGCTGGTTTTGTTCCCCTGCCCCCCTGCTTCAGCCACCTCATGGTGACTTTCCTGCACAACAGAAAACTGAATGCCCTCAAGTTTTTCCGCACACATGCAACAGAGGACAACCTTGCCCCTACTCTGCTTTTCCAGTTCTCAAGGTAGATGACTCAAAACACGCAGAGCCTCCCGAATACAAGAAAATGCAAAACTAAACCAAAGAAAGTTGTTTCATTTTCCCCCCACTCCTTCCTGATGCTGAGCCTTCAACAGCATTTACACCTCTATGTACAAAGGTAAGAAGTAGGAAGAGGCTTTAAAAGACACCACCTTAATATCTCCTCTCTTACAGAAGAGAAGTCACTGTAAAACCAGGAGGAGAAGAAGTAAAAACGAGGCCATCAGCAGCTTCCTGGCCAGTTGCCCACATGAGTGCAGGTGAGTCTGTATGTTCCTCGTTAACGTGCCTTCTGGCATGCCTGCAAGCTTTTGTAGAGAGCCTGGTGGTCACGGCTGCCAATATCTGCTGGTGAGGAGGTAAGCAAACCACAGGCTGTCCAAGTTAAACAAGTTAAGGCCAGGACTTTGAAAAACCCAAGAGACCCACATACAGTGTGTGGGAGGGACCGCTTGGGTATGATGTAGGTGCAAGGGAAAACAGTTCTTATTAGTCTTCTCTTCATCGGACTTCCCTGAAACACTCATTTTTAGATCAAGTATGCTGCACTAAACTGTGGGTTAATTAGGAACAGGACGCTTGCAGCCTCTCCTGTATTCCTATTTTTGGAGGAGATGTTCATCAGCACAAAGACAGCAATGCAGAAGTCCTGTCTCTTTGGTGGGTAACTGAAGTCATCCCCTCTCTCCCAAACACTAAGGTGTTTGGTAGAAAAATAAGCAGCAGGATAAGGTAAATTAGTGGAAACTCCAGTTGAATAGATTTTAAATGTGCACTGAGCTGAAATACTGTGGGCTTCTTCTGTAAACTAACTAAGAAATAACCTGATCCGTTTCCCACTCAGTGCGGGAAGACCTCGGTGGCAGATTCTGCCCTAAACCAAACCCACCTGCCATGAACTGCTAGGGCCACAGGATGCCACTGTTGCATTTCTTTTTCTGGAGGTCAAAAGAACGTGTGACAAATTGTTTGCATGAACTGGACGCCTAAATTTAATGCCTCTTTTCCCTTCTTAACGCACATAATTGCCAATGTTAAAGCTCCAGACAGACCGACCAGATGTAAATAGCTCAGAGCTACACGGGATTTTGTGTTTTGATCGGGAAGAAAATGCTTGAATACCTTTTAAGGCCAGATCTTCATGTATTCATAAATTTTCTATGCACAAGAAATCTTTCCAATGACTGCCAGGAGTGTTGACTCCAGCCCTGATAGTTTTGACCACAAAACAAATACCCTGTTATTGGATTTTATCTATGTCCAGATGAGAAAAGAAAAACACTAGATTGGAGAGCAGATTAAATCAGAGAAAAGGCAGGCTGCTCATAATTCCTCCCTCTTGTGAAAGAGCAAGAGCCCCTCCATGTTAATAAAACTTCATACATATTTTACTAATATAAAATGGAATGCAATATATTCATGCCAAGACACGGGAAAGTGGCCTGGGCTTCCAGATAGCTGCTCTTGCTTCAATGCAATTTGCAAGCTGGCACACAGAATCAGAAGCCCAGGACTACTGAGACCTCCGGGATGGTCAACACAAAGGCACCTCACAAAGGTCCACCAGTGTGAATTTAAGAGCAATCAAGATTGCAGTGATCTACACAGGATCTAAAAGTCCTCTGAAAGCAAATTTCAGTCCTGAAATACTTTTAGATTTGCATTTAAGTGGCAAATTATTATGGAAAACTAAGTATGGGGTTGCAGATAGTCTCCAAGATCTACACAGACTGGGGTTCCCCCAAGTCCAGTATGACATAGATGGAATTTGTGAGAAGGGACTGTTAAGAAATGAGGGAGAAATTTTAATGCTAACAGTTTCTCAGATTTCAAAAGCCAGTTTGGTTTCGCTCAACATTTTAGAAGGAGAAAAATGGCTTTAGCCTGCTACAACTCCACTTAGGAACAGGGAAAAAGAAAATGAATTATAAGGTTTCAGATACAGCTTGGGTGGCCAGCAAGAGCAGAATTTGAGGAAAGTCAGCATGAAACTGACAGCTGTGGTGATGCAGAGCATTACCGAGGCTGGTGTTACGGCTCCGTACTTCAAGCTGATATAAATATGAAGGGGCCCACAGATAACAGCCTTTTAGGATTCAAGGCTTCAATAGAAACATCCTCACTGCCTTTAGCCTGTTTTGGATGTGTCCCAGAAGTTGACTATTCCCCAGTCAGAGCCTAGATTCAGTGAGACAAAATGCCACTTTCAGAAAGCTATTGTAGGTATTTAAATCAGAACCAGGCAATTGCTCAGAAGATGCTGGAAAGGACTCAGCCTTGTGAGAGAAACAACTACCAACTAAACAATTCACACGTTACCAAAGACAACAATAAAAGAAGGCCTAGGACTGGTTCCATTGCTTTTAAAAATAAGTATTTGTAATAACACACACCAAGGATACAATATTAATGTTAAATCATTTGTGACTGTTTACACTTCTTTGGCTGAAGCAATTTTTGGTGTTGTGACTTTTTTTCTCACTGGGAAAGAAAAAACTTGACCAACACACAACCAAATACTTGGTTCTCAAATTCAATTTACCTCCCATTCCAAAGACCAGGGATTTCAAAATCTCCTTAAGAAAAGAAAAAAGAAATAAAAGCCTTCAACCCAAATATTTTTGTGTTGTTTATAATAATAAACAACAGATTTCATATAAAAGCAACACCACGAGGGCAGAAAAAAGTGTTCCAAAGCTAATTTTAGTCCTGCTGATTTCAGGAGCTTAGTGTTCCTGTCAGACTGAACAGACTCCAGTGGTGCCCTGCCTGCCTGCCTGCCTGCCTGCCTGCCTGCCTGCCTGCCTGCCTGCCTGTCTGGAGAAATCTGTCCCTGAAGGTCTATTTATAGCACTTTGTACCCTATACCTAGATTGGTTTTTAGGGTTTTTTGGTTTGGTTTGGTTTGGTTTGGTTTGGTTTATTTTGTTAGACTAGAGTAAGCATCCAGGACTTTGCTGATCCAAGACACAGATGTGACCTACTCAAGTAAATTACCAGAAAAAAAAAAATATCAAAATTATTCACACTTGATTTTCTGCACATCAGTCCCCTGGATTTCATCAACTAGCCAAAATTCAGTCCCAAAGGTTATTTCTATTTAAAGGAGAAATTGATGACAGAATCAAGTATACCTCTGACAGAAACTTATCTGCTTACATATAACACAGCAGCCTTTTACCTGCAATAAGGTAAGAACAAATAATCACATCTTTTTCCTTTGTGGTTCTCATTCAAATGTAGACAGTACCATATCCAATCCCTTTATGACTTTCTCCTTAGAGATATGTTTCTACTGATACCTCTGGATGCTTCCCCCTCATCAACACCATTTTCTGTGGCTTGTTTCACTGATTCTTGTGTCATATATAGGCAAGCCCAGCAATCACTACCAACCCTGTGTTCGCTTTATGAATTCCTAGGGAAAACCCCTTATGTCATGAAGTTTTTTTATGTAGATTTCACCATGTAATTCTGTGTTGGTTGTGACCCTGTTATTTCAACTACCTGGTTCCATAATGAATTTAACTACTTTTTAAACACTTACTGTGCTCATCAGCTTCACTGAATTTTACCCAGTCCATAATCATATCCTTTCAGTTCCACCCAATCTTCCAGCAAACCAAAATGGCTACAACTGAACCCTTTCAGCCCAGAAAGAGAAATGCTTTAACAAAATTACTAGTTATACTGTAAAGAGTGACTGTCAAGCATATTTCCATATTTCAGCCCCTCCAAAAAAGTTTGTTTCCAGCAGTGTCTTCCTGTGATTTTTTGACTGTTTGTCTAAAACCTGCCCACCAAAAGGGAGCTGTAATTCCTCATGCCCCCCATCAAGAGCAGATATCTTCTGCTGGATGCAAGTGATGAACCTATTTCCCAAATGTTTGTCATCTAGACAGGAGAACGGAATTCATGCAGCACCCTCATCTTCAGGATAAAATATGCCAAACTAGCCTAAATGACCTTTAAACAGAAACAGTAGGAATTAAAAACAGAACTACAAAACAGTAAACCACTCCTGCTGTCAGGCTGCCTTTGCTAGCCAGATGACAGCCACAAATTGAGAAGGCATAGCGACTTAACTGATGGGTAGTAGTGTCTCAAACTGCAACTTCACATTAGGGCTTCAGTTACATCCACCAGTCAGTGCTGCCAAGAGAGGTAGCCCTCTTCCCTCATCCCTCCCCCAGTTTCTTCCCTGTGGGACATGTACTTTTGCCAAGCCCTTGCTCCAGCACACATTTGATTGCAGCACAAAGCCAATTCAACTCACTAAAACAGCAGAAAGTAAATTCGTTTTGGCTGGAGAGCAAGTTGAATTGGATTATTATGTGATCAAGCAAGCACTAGGGTTCGTGCAAGTTGGAGAGGAGAAGATGAGCTGAGCTGTACATTTGAAGGCAGTAACAGCAGAAGAGGTCTAGGCGAGGTGAGAATGGTAAACAGCAAAAGAAGCTGTTAACACAGCTCACCCAGAGCTGGGAATCACAGTCTTACCACAGTTCAAAACACATGCCTTGAGCATTCAGTTCTTGTATCTCCTCATTTTAGGGGACAGCAGCTTCTCTGATACCTGCATGTTACTTACAGGGGATTTTGGATTTAGCTCTAGCATGGGACTACACTAACAGTTACGTATCGTAAGGCCAAATCCATGAAGTGCTGGTACCCCAAGCATACTGCAATGAAAGCCCTGGGAAAAAAAGGGATTTTATGGTCCCAGCTCTTGTTCAGGGTAGTGCCACCACCTAGGGAAGCTTTCCAAGGCTCAAGATTAGTCAGGCATAGTGCCATGTTAACACCACTGTCCTGTTTCACAGGGGCAGATTGCTTTTGTGTACAGAACTACACAACCAACATGCCATTTGTTGCAGTGCAGGTTCAAGGGCCCTGTCTAGGCTCTCTCCAAAAGGAGATTATAAACCCCCCAAAAAAGCATCAGAAAGCATCCTAAGGGGACCAACATGTTGTTCCTCTGTAAGAGAAACATCACAGGTTGGCAGTGAGTCAACAAAGCCCCTGCAGATACACCACAGTGAGGGCTTTCAGCAGACCACCAAGAAAGAAGGCTGCATGCATTCAAATGGTTGGTTATCCAAAACGTGGCTCTGCACCAGAGGAGAATTTAGCTGTTTACCTCCATGTTCAACCTGTCTAGCATAATACAAGTTTCCCCCATTTTCTTTTACCTTCTTTCCTCTTCACACCTTGTCCTGCGGGGCTTTCTGCCCTGAATCCTGGCACTCAATGGAGGTGGCTTTAGAAAACCAATCAGGCAACCTGTGGGGACCTTGAATTTCAACTTTATTAACCTTCAGGTTTTATATCCTCTGGGGGTTACCAGATTCTTCCTCAGCACTGCTGGGCATTAGGACCTCCTTTTATTAAATTAAACAAAGCTTGGGTTGTCAACACTCCCAGACACCAGCCCGCTCCCACAGCCCTCCTTCCCCTTTGTTGCCCAGAGAAGAGAAATGAAAGCGGTGAAGGGTTTGGAGCGCAGGTCCTATGAGGAGCGGCTGAGGCAGCTGGGATTGTTCATCCTGGAAAAAAGAAGGTTCGGTGTGACCTTATTGCCCTCTACAACCCCTGAAAGGAGGTTGTATCGAGGTGGGGGTTGATCTCTGCTCTCAGGTAACTAGCAACAGGACAAGAAAACATAGTCCCAAACTGTGCCAAGGGAGGTTTTCCTTGGACATTAGGAAAAATTTTTTCACGAGAAGGGTGATTAGACATTGGAATGGACTGCCCAGGGAGGTGGTGGAGTCACCATCCCTGGAGGTGTTTAAGGAAAGACTGGACGTGGCACTTGGTGCCATGGTCCAGCTGACATGGTGGTGTTGGGTCATAGGTTGGACTGGATGGTCTCGGGGGGGTCTTTTCCAACATAACTGATTCCGTGACCCTGATCCCCGCAGTGCGCGGGCAGGGCCGCACCTGGGCCGGGCCGCCGCGGGAGGGCGGGCGGAGGTGGGAGCGGGGCCGGGCACGGGCGGGCCGTCCCGGCTACTCCCGGGAGCTGCTGCCGGGGGGGACGGAGGTCGGCGCTCCCCTCAGGTGAGGGCTGGGGGGCCGCTGGCCTTGGCCCTCGGGGTGCCGAGGGACGGGCTCTTTCCAGAGGAGCAGGCGGAGGGTGGGCAGAGAAGGGGACGCCCCCTTCCCCGGCGGGAGGCGCCCGGTGTGCGCCATTTGTGGCGGGGCAGAGCCCGTGGCAGGGCTGCGGCCATGGCAGGGCCAGCCCCGGGTGGCGAAGGGGGTCTCGGCTCGCTGTGGTGGCGCTGTGGCGGCGGGACCGACACCGGGAACCTTTCCCGTGGGGAAAGGCCGCGGCTGCGGAATGGCTTCTCCCCGGAGCAGAGGAGCTGAGCCGCCTCTGGGGAAGGCGCTGTCTCTTTCGCTGTTAGATGTAAACAAATAAAAATTAATATTTTTTAAATATTATATTTATATTTATTTACTGTATAACACCCTAAGGAGATGGAGGGAAGTCATTAAGCAAGCCCTCAGCTTGATCAGTCTGAATTAAAATGACTGCAGGCGTTTCTGCAGGGTTGCTGAAGGGCTGTGGTGAAGGCAAATGAGAATAAGGATTACTCCGATGTTTGAAGTCTGCGTTTCCCTATTTTACAGGTTTGGGCTTAGTTGTACCAAACTTGAAAAGGTAAAGACGCAAGAAATTATATCCTGGTAATATTTAACACGAAATTATCAGAGTGTATCTTCTCGTCAACTTACTTTCGGCCCAGCACAGCTTTGCCCGTACCTACTGTTTATGCAAATCACAGGCAGCATTTGGTACTGACTTTGTTTACACCTCTGGGTGCTCTCAGAAACTCCCAGGACAAAGGTCACAGCCTGCCCTTTCAGGCTTGCCCTGCCACTGGTGGCAGCTATGTGCATGCTTATCCAAGGCACTTGCTGGGCTTAGTATTTTGTGTAAGAGTCGACATTAGACAAGCCAAGATTCGTGTTCTTGGTGGACACCATGCCTTGTCCTGGCAGCAAAGGCAGGAGAGTCAGAGCAGACCTAGTAAATAAGCCAAGCACAATAAATGTTGAGTATAGAAGCATTACGTTTACTTGATGAAAACATAAAGAAAATCTTCCTGCTTTAATGAAGTTACCTCACTTGTAGTTTAAAGGGTTTTACTTCCTTCACTTCTTAAGGACGTCTGTACTAATTCTTGAATCAGCTTGAAATGGAAGTGAGTGCTGATCAATGAATAACTTTAAGGGGAGCTATAAAATGAACCGGTTTTATTTCTCTGACTCAGGAAGTTATTTTAGAAAGAAAGAATACACCTGAGAAACAAGATGTCTCCTGCCGGGAGTCAATACCAAGATAGGCAATACAGGCACCATGAGAACCATAGATCCGATAGATACAAAGAAAACAGAAGAGCGGGAAAACCATACCCATACAACGCAAGGTATGTCTTTATCTTCTTAAATAAATATATCACAGCAGGTCTGTAATATCTGCCTGTTTGCTTTTAAATACCCTCATATTACTCAGCCTTGAAATCATGAAGCATGAGCACACTACATTTGGAACACATTTTACGCTTAGAAATTTACCCTTTTTCTTTGTACTGAGCTTGAGGCGGGGTAGAAAGTTAGGCTGCGTGACACAGGCAGAGATGTGAATTTCTTGGGACTGTCTGGATTAAGGTGGGTCACAAGTAGGTGAAGTGTGGCCGTGAGTCTCAGTACAGTTCCTGAAGAGACTGGTCAGCAGGTGACAGCAAGCTGGTGCTTGCCAAATATGCATTGCTTAAATGAGATTGTTACGTGACTGAGACCAGCACAGGGATTTCATGAGCTCTCAGGTTGCTCTAGTTCAGCTGTGAACACATTCCTGTTAATCTGAAACAAAATTACTTTCACTAGTCGCAGTCAATAAATGGCACTTGTTTAAGTGTCCAAGGCTGTTTGTAGCACTTGATAGTGGGTCAGCCCCTATCACCACAATAAGAAGATCAGCTAATGGATTTTGAGTGCCAGATAAACTTGTAGGATATCACACTTCCCCTTCCAGCCTGGCCAGCCTACAGCATGCAAAATGCGATCTTAGGCTGTTTTTCTTTTAGATCATACCCGTGGATGCATTTGTAGGAGAGAGGTCTGTAGATCTGAACAGCACTGGCAAATTGGCCTTGGCAGTAAAGTGTTCATCACTCCTATTTAGTCTCTGAGGACATGATTGTAAGGGAGTTTGAGAAAAAAGACAAGCACGGAGAGGAAATAAATACAATTAAGATTATTGAAAAGCTGAAATACTGAAGTACTCCCTGATAATATGCATTTTAGCAAGAAAAATGGGATGAGAATAAAAGGAGCAGAGAAAAGCACTGCGTGGACTGGAAGGAGTACTTAAGTACTTATAGCTGAGTATAAAGATTTTGGATAGTGGTAAACTACCACTATAGTGGTATTATGAAAATAGTTAATGAATTTTTCTTCTGTCTCAAATTATGAAAAATTGGAGAGAAATGGGAACAAAGGCCAACCTAACAATCATCCTCAGAGGCTGAATGCCTGTCCTTAGCAAAAGCTGAGACTGGCAGGCAATATAGTTAAATTACCTTGAGCATGTTAGAAGTGAGAGCAGCCAATGCCAGTAACACATTAATAGCACTGTGGAGAGTAAAAAGGAAAAAAAAAGCAGTTGAGTTTTTGATGTGGCCGCCTTTTTTTTTTATGTATAGCATAATGTAAGCAATGTGTAAAAGGCTAGCTATAAATTAAACCACCACTTTCTAATAAAGCTAATAAATTTCTGATAAATACTTCTATGTATTTCTTGGTTTTGCTGTTAGTTTCATATGTCTGGATACATAGACTGAAAATTGGTGGATGGACCGTAAAGACTCACAGACCATTCCCGTGCCCACCAGGGATTAGAAGGGAAGCTGCATCTACAAATCTGCAATAGCCATGAAGATAATTCATAGAGTCAAGTGGCGAATGTGGGGGGTATCAGATCTCACTAAAGCTAATCAAAAAACTTTTTTATCAGTTGTTCCGAAGGGGTTTGGCTTAACCTAACAGCATTTCCCCTGCTTGGTTCTCATGGAGTTCTCATGGATTTTGGTGAAAACTTTGGCTGATTGACCAAAGGACTTCCAGATGCTGTAGTGAAATAGATGGGCAGGTTTTGTAGCAGCTGCAAATATAAGTGCCTAATGCTTTCATCCGTTATGAGCAAGACTTTCAAGACAGAATATTTCTCTTTTGAAATGCATAAATGTCTGAAACTCCTATGGCAACCTTCCTCTCATTGCTGAGGAGAATTACCTACAACAGGAAAGTCCCGAAGAAAAACAGGAGCGAGGGTGGCCAGAACAGGCCATAGTGAGAAAAAAAAAGCATCCAAAAAAAGGAAATTTTTTTTCCTAATTGTACTCTGTTGCTGAACATTAGGGGGTTTTTGTTTTGATTTTTTGGTTTGTTTTGTTTTCTGGCAAGTAGCGGGATACAATAGAGAGAAGCAGCTGCATCAGAAGTACCAAAGGGATTGCTTTCAAGTTACTGGAAGTCTTATAAATCACACAGCTTATTTAATTTATGTGACGCAGCTGCACAGGATGCTTTGGTAGTTGCACAAGACACAGGACAAAGGTCAGAAAAATCAGAAATGTTTCAGCCAAATAGAGCTGTTGGCAACTAAACGCGGAGATGTTAGCATTGGTCTTGTTATTGAATGTCTTAATTAAAATGTAAAAACTACAAAGAACATGATTTAATGTGGATGAATGAGATAATATTGTGTCTGGAACTGGATGAAGATAAACCTTAGTAAAGTGCAATGATACTAGGAAACAAAACTACAGTTGAAAATGCTGATCTGTGGATAAGACATTCAAGATAAAAACTGAATAGGAAAAAAAGACTTTTAAAAATAATAATGCTGAATGAGACTTAAAATACCCTTTAGTAACAAACTCATCCCAGCTGTACCTTGAAGAAGGCAAGCTCCAATTCTCCTTCAAATGAGGGAGAAAATTTTGATTAGACCAAACACTAAAAAATTTACAGCCAATGTTTCTTTTAACTTGAGTGTTTAACTCAATTAAGAAGGGCAAATTGCACTTTTCCTACAGATTAGTCTAAATCTCACCAGCCTTAAAAAACATCAGACTTCAGATGTGGAGCTGTATGTCATTGCAGGAAAATGGGCCATTTTGAAGTATATAAATGAAGAGACTAATTAGACACGTGAGAAACTGGGGTTTTTGGGGGGTTGCTTTTAGATTTCTTCTCAAATATCTTCAAAGACCTCGAGAACTTTCAATATGCTATTTTTTCCCTACTTTAAAATCTTTATCTGTTTCTTCTAATAGCTTTTATTCTTTTAAAAGGCATCCTTGCGACACACAGTAGTTGGAAGTATGAACTTATTATCTGGGCTGCTATGGACTAGTTAAAAATGTTTGTTTTTCTTGAAAAAGCTGTTGTTCCTCCTCCCTACCTTTTACTAGTAACCTAGACAGTTTGGCCAGCCTATTCAGTGAGGACATAATTTTCCCAACTAAGGGCCGTGAGTGCAAATATCCTTGTGAATGTGGATTTATGCAAGTATTTGGGATATTTGCTTTCAAAACAGGCAAGAAAAAAAGATCAGATGCCTGTGAAGCAGGCTAGCTGCTTCCACTAAGGGGATGGTTTCTCATGTTCTAATGTTCAGGAGAGAGTATAATCTAATTAACAAACATTAGTTATTTTCTCCATTGTAGATCAACAGAAGACATTCGAGGTGGCCAGCACTCAAGAACTTCTACTGTTTGCTCAGACCCTTATTCTAAAACCTCAGGAGCAGCACGGGAGTATTCCGACCCACAGCCAGAGTTTTATCCTCACAAGGAAACCTTCTCAATGAAGTGTTCAAAGGTATGCACAACAAGAGGTATGTGAGACTCTTACTGCCTGCCATCCTCCCCTCTCCTTTCAAGGACTTGTCTTGGTTTTGTTTTCTGTGTTTAGAAGCACAACAAAGTAAAGCTAGAGGAATATTTAAAAAAAAAATCAAACAAACCCAACGACAACGAAAGCCCACAAGAACTGGGAGAGTTAATGAATGGCATAACTGAGGGTTATGCCATTTTAGGCCTCTAAAGGCAAGATTTATACAGATATTTAGACACTTGAAAATGCCTCTCCAGAATATTCATCCAGAGCATCAGGGTGGGTCAAGTGTGCAATCAGTCGGTTTGTGCAGCAAGGGGTTAATCTTTAGGATTTAGAAATAAAATAGATATTTGCATCTGTAGGCAATTTAAAGATGGCTGCTGAAGGTTTGATGCTAGTTTATTTCCGACACATTCTTCTCAGACTTTTTATAGATTCTGGACTTAATCCAGTCATCACTCATACATCATTGTAAAGCACCATTGCGGGAGACAAAACTATTTTCTGGATGTGAATCCAATAAAACAGTTTTTGAGAAATAACTTTCTCATAGCTAGAAAGCAACTGCAACAAGCACAGAAATGAGCAGTAATGAGGGAAGAAATCAGCCTTAGTGAACTCTTTCCCATAAACTAAAAAAAAAAAAAAAAAAAAAATTGCTAAAATATCCATTACCCCTTTGAAGTTTTCCCTCTTCCAGGCCAATGAGCATTCTCATCTTGTTTGTAGGAAAGGTCCATTGAGTTGAACCTGCAGTTAGGTGCAAAGTCTTTGGCTGAAGTCTATAAACAGACTTTCAGTGTCCTCCAGTAAAGAGACAAATGAAGAGTTTAGCTGTTGGAAATAGTTGAAAGTACATAGTGTTAGATTATTTCTTCACTCCGTGTAGGAAAATTAAATAACACACTCAATTTGCTCTTAATATTTCTCTGTATGTGAATACATGAACAATTTTAAGAGTGAGCTGAACTATTTTCTCATTATGTTCTCTGTATTTGTATGCAGTTTGGTTTTCGTCTTGATGTAACTGCAACCAGTAGTAGAACACGTTTAATAACATGGAGCCATACTGATTTTTTTATCCATGATAAAATTGTATCATGAGTTTCTTCTTCAGCCATACTGAATTATTTTAACTTGTCTAAAAAGCTCTAGAAAACTCCATGCCTTGTTTTATCACAGCTGTAGAAAAATGAAGTGGCAAATTACTTTTAGTTTTGAGTTTCACTGGTTGTTTAGACTTATGAGTAGCTTAATTTGAATTTCTGGGTTTTTTTTCCCTGCATTTGCTTCTTATTATTTCAGTGCGTTAAACATCATTAACGTTTTTAAAATGTCCTATGTTTATATGCATCAGTTGACAATGATGATTTCACTTCCACCCCTCCCCCTGGTATTGCTCAGTATTTTCCAGAAATTTAATGTCTGAGCTTGCTGTGGAGGAGGGAAAAGAGAACATGTACAAAAGAAGCCCTTATATTAGCAACTTTATTTCAAAAAATGAAAATATATTGGAGGTTGATAAGATTATGAGAATCTTACTCCCCTGTTTAATTTTTGAAAGCACCAGGATTTAGCAGACTTTCCTAGAATTGTTTTGCAGAATTCTGTGTTCCCTGCAGTCATAGTAGATGTCATAAATGAAAAGCTACATGAATTGTTTACTAAAAAGTCAGTACATGTGAGCTACAACATTTTACAGCATGAGAAGTTCCTGTAAATACTTCTTAACCATCTCTTTCTTTTGCCAAGATTTTTCAGCATTCTGGTGAAATTCCCCCTTTTCCAATCACCATTATTCTAAAATAAACTAGACTCAAACAAGGCTGGGAAATCAGATGATGTACCACAGTCTTTTCCAGAGCAACAACTGAAACGGGAACCTTAATTTCTGACTGTCCATTAAGTTGTTGGGGTTTTTTTGTTTGTTTTTTATTTTGCCTAGCACAGTTGTGTTCTTTGTGCAGTTTAGAAAACTAGGGAGGAATTCTATACAACCAGAGCTCTGAAAAATATTTGCTTCACCCAAATACTGCCCTCTTTATCCATGCTTTTTACCAGCAATAGCCCAAAAAACTAAAGGTGAGTTTCAGAAATAAGCAGTTATTTTTTTAGGGATCCTTTGAACACCTTAGGATCTTATGACACTTTAGGACCTCATTCTCCTATCATTGTTATGTCCCCTCTTCCCTCCCTAAACCCTGCCCCTCCCCCTTTTTTTTTTTTCATTACAAGCACATTAGGACAGTAAACCCAACCCACATATAATGGAAGAAACAGCTGATATTGACCTTTTTTGATACCATCTAAGAAACTTCATAACATTCTGCTCTTTTTTAATCCTTTTGTCTTGAAAACAGAAGAGGAAAAAAGTCTGTTAAAACATTATATGAGTGATACCAATTCAAAGCCATTCGAGTAGGGTCACATGGCTGTAGCAGTACTGGATCATACAAGGCACCTGATTACTCATCCTCCCAAACAATGGACTAAAGTACAAACTTAGGAGGGCCGTCAAAGTTTGGACCAGTAGAGAGCAAGCTGTCTTCTGGAATACATTCCAGACTTTGGATTGGTGGAATTTGCTGAATTGGAAAACTGCATTCACATCTGTTATGTTTAACACCTCTTTATAGACCTATCAAATTTGTTTAATTCTCTTCTGAATCCCCTTTTGAATGTTTGGCTTTCACATTACCTTACCACAAGAAGTTCCAAAGTTTCTTTCTGCCACTTGAAGGACTACTGTTTTGTTCCTTAAAACATTTAAAAGAAGGTGTCTCTGATTCTGGTGGTATCCTACATACCTAGTGATAATCTCATATATTCACCTTCTCCATGAGATTTTTGGTTTTGGAGTGAAGTCATCCCTTTCTCCCTGTGCCTATGCTCCTGTTGCTTCTTCATAGCTTGAACATTTGTCAGTTCTGGCCTTAGTAAGAACAAAGTCTTCCCAATTTTGGTTAGCTTGCCAGTCTTACATGTTTTGGAGATGGGCTGACCAGAAATGCAGTAAAAATTCCGGGTAAGTTCCCAAAAGAATCAGGCATCTGCATAGAGGTTCTGGTTCTGCAGTCCTGTTCTGATGCTTCCTAGCTTTTTGTGTTGTATTTGACTATCAGTGAACAGTGAGCTGATGTTTTCAGAGAAGGATACCTGATGTCTTTCCTGAGTGCAAATACTTTGTTTAGAGTCCATCTGCATGCTCTGTAGAGGGGGGGTGTGTGTGTGTGTGTTTCTCTACATGCACAAGGTGTCAAGTTGCTTATCAAACACTGATTTCATCAATTTCTCATTCAAGAGCTTGAGCTCTTAGCAGCCTACCAATTTCACAGTTGGCAATCATCAAGGTTTTTTTTGTGATTATTATTAAAGCAGACTTCACCGTCTCACTTTTCAATGTTTTTAATTCATTAGTCTGTGCATCTACTGTCATTTTTTGTTGAATCACTTTGGGCCCCCACTTACAGCTCTTTGGGCCATATTGCATAGCAGACCCCGGATGCACAAACTGTGTTTCCCTTGGATAAAACTAAATGAGAGGATGAGCTGTAACCCGTAGCAGGCACTCTGCCCTTTGGATGGACCTAGAGCCAAAATATAGTACTTCTCTCTCCCCAGAAAACACCTGTTGTGTTGCCCCTACATCTTCAGCTCCACTCATTTGACTCTGCACATCCCCCCTTCTTCATTGCTAACATGGGCATACTGCTGACAGGCCACGCAAACTAGTGATTACTTCCTTAACTCTATATGCATGAAAACCGGTTGTTTCCTTTTTATTTTCCTTGAGCCACTGCTAACCTGTGAGAGGATTTTTTATCTCACAGGAGCTTGTGTCATTTAAGAGCACTACCTTTCATCATGTACCTGTTGATTCTTTTAAATTACTTCCCTCTAACAGATTTTGACTATTCCCTGCTATGCTGTCTTATGTCTCGTTTTGATATGTTGGGTTTTTTTTCCATAGGAAAGCTACACTTGTGGGCCTACAGATTATAGATTCAAAAGACAATAGAAACACAAAAGTCTGCCACCTTCTGTTTCTACAGTAGTGAAGGGGATTTAAGGAGCAGCTTATATATTGGTGTCAAAGTGTCTAGATGCACTATGTAATTTTATGGGAATTGGAAATAAACTGTGATAAAGACAAACCATTCATCAACTAAGGAACTCCTGCTTGCAATAGCCATTTCTTACAACTTATGCACATTAATGCATGCCATTTACAGCAGCACATGTTGAAAACAACAAGAGTGTGTTGACCTAGGGATACTTAGAACTGCAATTCTCTCAGAAGGAAGCATTCAATTTACTTTTGACAGTGCAGGTAAAAATTCTGTACTTCTCTCTTTTGTGTAGAAAAGCTAAATTAGTAATCATTTTGCCTTTCAAAGAACCCCCCTTGGCCTAACTGAAAATATAACCAGAGTCAGTGCTTTTGTTTAGCAGAGGCAATGAGAAAAGTGTTGTTGAAGGCTAGCTGCCCTGCTGCTTCCTTTGTCTTAGCGAGAGTAAAATCTGAGTTGAACCCAAGAGTGAATTGCTGATCATAAATTGGTCGTAGATATTTGGTCACTTGACCTTGAAAACTTTTAATTTTCTTTTTATTATGTGTATTGAAGTGAAAGAGGTGGAGCAATGCAATTTCAGGATAATACCTCCTATACTTTTGCTTAAACAGTGAAGGTAAACTAAGTTTCTCCCATCTTCAGTCAGTATGCAGTTCAGTACATTGCCTGCCCTTTTGCCTTCCACAGCATTGTACTGTGCTGGTCATAATTTCTGAGCAAATAACTTTTTTTTTTTTTTTTTTTTAATTCTTCGACCCACTTGGCATTTAAGGGAGACAACACCTAAAAGGTTAGAAAATAATTTGTGGAGGAGCAAGTATAATTGAATCCCTGTTATTTGCTGCCATGAATACAGCTTTGCGCCATGAATAGTGTCAGATTTCTTAAGCATATTGTAGGCACTTCCAAACAATCATGCCTTTAGCCTACATTCTAACATCCACAGTTGTTAAAGCCTTCAGACCAATTTCCTCTCAGAAAAAGACAGCATTATCGTTTGTAACAACATGAAAAGTCTCCAATTTCAAGGATAGCCAGGAGGAAATATCAAACTGAATTTATTTGGAGGAGGAAATAGAATTAGGGAGTAACAATTACTTTCTCCGGGATATATTCATGCACTAACAAGCCAGCATTAATTCAAGTGTAAACATCTATAAGCTTTTGTTTTTACAAACATTGGGGTTTTTTCCTGTAGCTTTGCATGCTGGCAAATAATCACAGACTGGGAAAAATACTGAGATGGAAAGTCACCCTAAACACAGGGTTCACACTAATAGACACTTGCGTTGAGTTATGCCATTGTTCATAACCATTATGCTGCTGTTGTTATGTTGCTGCGTTATGTTGTGATCCTGTTCCTCTTGGAGTCAGACATCGGAGCAGGAGGGGAAGAATATTTTGCAAGGCACTTGTATCCCTTTCAGTGCTGTGGAGATGTTGGAGAATAGTGGTCTGCAAGAAGCATGGGACTGGAATAAAATAATCTTCTGTAGCTTCAGGTACGCACGTTCAAAAACACTGAAGGGTCATTATATGTGGATAGTGCAGGTAACTGGGGGTGAAAAAAAGCATTTGACAAGTACATTCAGCAGCACATTACATCCTTTCAGCAGTGGTCGGTGGGACACTTACATTTCTGTGGAGACACCCAACAGGATTAGAAACTGTTGTATTTTGTAGCCACTGTTTTCACATTTTGCCCCTACAGTGTGCCATGCTTAGCTCCTTTAAATTGTGCTCAAAGCTGCCTTACACTGTTCCTGTGGCAGTTAATTTCAATGTATTTCTGTGTAAGAAGGGAGCATTAAGCTCCCATATAGTCTCCTTCTAATTAGACAGCTTCCCCTTCTATCTGTCACAAAATAAATTTTAAATACAGCGTGACTAACAGACTGAAATTGCCGTCAAGATTTTTAAGCTTGTAATGGTAAAGATAGAGGATATTAGTAGTGGGAATTGGATGGAGCTGTACAGATTAAAATAATCCCAGTTATTCAAAATGGTTAATTAAGGTAGCACAGTAACAAGAGACAGTGGCAGAGCTGCAGGTAACCTTCCTGTTCTCAAGTTAAAGTATTTCACTTGGACCTAAGTCCTGTTTGCTGCGAAATACAAACAGCCGTGAGCAGTTAGCTCTATAAAAACACACAGGGGAGCTACGCTAGTTGCAGATGCCAAATCTTACCTTTAGCAAACTGCTGCCTCGCCAACACATGGGACTTTCACTCTGCCTACGTTTTCATATGAAATTATTTTCATCCACCTTTTGGCACTGAGCGAACGTGCACGATTGTTTTTAAAGAGGGGAAGAACTACAGCTGAGAAGACTCGCTACAGTTGGCAGGGGAAGATCTTGGCAAAGTTGACAGTAGCTGTTAGGTATGTGTTAGACTCCAGTTCATGTTTCCCATACTGGGAAATCTTACTTACGTTTGCTGTCTTAGATTACAGAAGAAGGGTTACACCATCTTGTAAGAGCACTAGGTTTGTCTTCCCCACATCTGACCCAAATTACGGGAACAAAGAAAAACTCTTCTCTTTGAAAAAGTGGCTCTCAAAGCCAGTTGATACAGCAGACAGACTATCTATTGAATCTAGCTCTGTTTCTTGAGCTGGTGATCTTAGCTCACTTAAGGGAAAAAAGTCCACTGAGACAGGAATGTTGCTCACCAAGTGTGACAACCCAGAATTGGTAAAGTGAATGAGAAACTCAGGTTCACAGGTGCCTCCAACCTGACCTACCTTCAGCCAGACTATGATTACCTAAAGAACAGTAACACCCCAATCTTTGTACTTTCTGAAGGCGGCTCAGTTTCAGTTCAAAGGACGGAGTGGCTATGGAAAGTTGGCATGAGGAACAAGAGTGTTTCATTGTTTTCTGAACTCTTTTTAAAAAAACTTCTGCAAGTTTGTTTCAATACCAAGACACTTGTTTTCCACTTGAAAGAACCATTGGTACGTTAGGAAGAAAAAAGGCCATTTTTGAAATGCAGTACATGAGGTGACTGTACAGAGACCTGCCAGTGCTACAAATACACATACAGCCTTTTACAGTTGTTGTGTTTGAACACTGGTGTCAAATACTACAGTCTATTGCAAGATCTTTGCTTCCCATCCTCTCAAAAATTGGGAAAGATGACTCATCTTCAGTAAGCGGCAGAGAAATGAAGAACATTCTAAAAGTGATGCTTTAAAGAACTACTGGGAAAAAGTGAACCATAGCTGTTGTTCCCAGGCAGGGGCTGGGTTGTACTGAAACTGTCTTACAGTGGTGGGAAAATATGGGGATAGAGGCTGATGCAATTTTTCTACAATTCAAGTCCACCCTTTCGTGTAAAAATTGGACAGCACTGTTTAGGGGTGGGAGGGTATTAAGCAGAAAGAATAGAGAAGGTGGGATACTTGTTCTTTAAGGGAAGAGGATACACAGAAAAAACAGGCTAATAATACATTTGGATCTGAGCACTCTGATTGTGAACATGAGACTTTTCTGAAACATTAAAACCAAGGCTGGTCATCCTTTGAGATTTCCTAACAGACTGATTATCTTGACTAAAGAGGGACAACTTATAAAAAGATAATAATAATGCTTTTTTCTAAAGCACGTAACTCTTTTAATTTTCCCAGTTTTAAACTATTTTTTCATTGATTTCCAGTAAGACGGATATCTCAAATGAACATGAGTGTGTTGGGCACATCCATGCAATTTAAATTCAGTTGGCTCTGAGTATGTGTTTCCCTTGGGTCCTTTGAAAAGCCAAGATTCTGTTGGTGTTACATTGCCTAATTCTTGTGTTTTAGGGTTGGGTTGGGTTTTTTTCTGCCTTTGATTTTAGCTTGACTTAGTGAAAGCTAAATCCCACCACTGGCTGTAGAACACAGAGACCTGCAAAAATAATGGTGGGGTGGGGGCTTGGGGGATATTTGTTTGTTTATGACAAAGCTGTGTGTTGCCTTTGTTCTGCATCAGCGAAGCTGGTTGAATTCTCCTTACTGGTTTCAGTAAGATCTTGCTTTGTACATAAAGGGAATAATTCCGTTAGAAAGATATTTTAATATTTTACATCCAGATTTTATATTTTTTATATGTTGCAACTGTTGTTTCCATTTCATTTCCCTTGTTCAGTTCTCCTCCTCTGCTTTGGTTCCTCCCCAGTTCTGTCACTTTTTTGGCCCCTTCCAAAAGCAGAGCCAAATCCCTCTTCCCTTTGATGTTTTCTCCCCTTTCCCCTTATCTTTTCCTCTTGCCACCGACTCAGTTTAGCAGAGCAGTGACCAAAGGTGCATTGAGCTGTGCCTTCAATCTCTGGGGAATACCAAACCTGCACTGGCAAGAAATGTTCTGCGTTTGAGATCCTTTTCAGGACTAACTGCTGCTTTTGTAAGTCACTACATATGGTCAAAATACTTGTCTGCGCCTTTGCAGGAAAAAAAAAAAGGAAGATTACCTCTGAAAAGCAGAAAGCTACTCAAACTGGGAAAAAAAACCTAATGAGAACTTTCAGTGAAAAAAGTGGAGAGAATGATTTTTCTCATGTGTTTTGTAGCTTTTGACTCTTCCCTTCTCCTGGAGCGACCCCTAATGGGTTGTGACACGGGTGCCGCTGACCTGTGTATCTCCAGCCTTGCCACTGGGGTCCAGTGCCTGAGAGGGGCAGCCAGACACTCCCAGTGCTGCCAGCTGTGTCCTACTGGTCCCAGTGGTAGGTGGCCTGCAAAGGAAGCAGAGGGAGAAAGCAAGCCCAGAGTGGAGAATGATAAACATAGAAGTACATAGGCATGTTCACTGAAGAGGAGGGAAGAATACCAAAAGAGACAGGAGGGAGTCCATGCTCAGTCAACAGAGGAAGACAGTGACTACTGTGCCAGACACAGTGGAGGGAGATACTTTTAAGGCCTCCTCTATTAGCTGGGCCCTGGTGGGGTCAGGGTTGTTCAACAGAAACACCCAGAACCCAGCCAGAACTGTCTGTCCTGCAGACTCATTTATAGGAGCTGCAGAAATAAAGGAATTAACATGACCATTTTATCTGATGTGCACGTGTGTGTACATACACCGTGACCCCCACACCTGAACATCGGGGCCATCCTGCCACAGCGCCTGGATGAAAATTCCTCTTTACAGCTTCTGACGTGTGAGACTGGAGCACAGAGTTGGGTTACTGGGTACCACACATTCAGCCACAGTGTAGTTTCATGAGGCAGAGCACACAGATGTAACAGCTCACCTGAGGAGAGTTCCTGGTCTTTCTCTGGTCCTGGCTGTCAAACTCATGCCAAACTCATGCCAACGTAATTGCTCATCAGGTACGCTCTGAGTCACTTCAAGTTGCTAAAGTTGCAGAAAAAAACAGCACCACACGAGAAGAGAGTCAAATCGTTTCCTGCTATTTTAATTTATTTAAACAGCTCTGGGAAGGGCCTAAGGTGAAGCTGGAGGAGGTAGGGGAGAAAAGTAATGACTGCCCAGTCAAGGGTAGGAGCTGTTAGAGTAAAGTCAGCTGCCTATGGGTCTGTAGCCTTTACCAACCTGCCTGGCTGCTTTGCTGCATGTTTGAGCCCACCTTTTGACAGAAGATAAAACCATTGTTCAGCAGGTTGATACCATGGCAATAGCCCAGCATGGAAAAGAAAGGGAAAGAAAAGGTGAATGGTAGATTAACAGCATAAATTAGAAGGCTGCTGTTTGTTATAGCAGGAAGCCTACTCACCGCAAAAGACAACCAGATACAAGCAACATTAACAAGTATGATACATTGAAGTTACTATTCACTGCAGGTTTAGATTTTATGGAATGAATGAAGCAGTTCTCTGGAAAGCTCTGGCAACATCCACTGTCCTCTAGATTGCAGCCATTGTCCTCACCTTCAGTGCTGAAAAGCAGCGCAGGAAAGAAGCGTAGGGAAGGAAATGGTAATCCAGAAGCCCTGACTTGAGTCTTGTAACTTGCTCAGTAAGGAGAGGGTTAGTTCCTGAAGCCAACTGTTCCCTGTGCTGATTTTAATACAATCGAGTAACATTTCAGATAGATCCAAAGATTTTGAACTTGAGAAAGGAAAAAAATAACCAATGGAATTTTGAGATGTTCAGACCTCCTATCATTTTACACTCAAATCTTGCAATGCGTTTGTTGTTGGGTGGGATTAGGGAATAATTGCAGGGATAAGTAACTTCCCCAGAAGGAAGACCTTTTGGCAGTCTAGTTTCTGCAGGTATAATTTTAAGATGACGTAGCTAACAGGCCTTTAAAAGCAGAAATGGCAGCACTGACTCAGAAGCATGGCTTGTATCTCAATCCTTTCTGCCAGCAGTACACTGCTTGACGTAGGTCACTGCTAGGATGTATGTTACAATACTTTGGCAGAGCTAAGATTCAAAACTTAACTGTCTTTATTTCTCAAATCTGTCTATCCTGTTTATAGTAGTGTAGTAGGATTTGGTATCAGCTTGTAACTGTCAGAGAACAAGGTTGCACAAGGCTTTTGGGGTCTGAACATAATATTTCCATCAAAGCCCTGATGACTGTACAAGGCCTTAGGGATTTCCACTAATTGTCTTTCACAAAAACTGCTGGCTGTCATTGCAGACCTGCTATGTACTGCTTATCATTTTAGAATTTTCTCTAATACAGGAGTCTTTGTTATTGCACTTTTTAAAAATAAATTTAAAAAAAGTAAACTCATGTGATAAAAATAACTGGTGGAGTAGCTGCTAATGAACCTCTCTGTGTAGTTTAATTACTCTAATCAATTCTACAGCAGGCATGTGTGACAACTGTACAGGTGAATACAAAACCTGCCCAACCTGAATGCCCTGTGTAAGGAAATTTTTCAGGCATGCCATTAAAGCATCTAATGCTGCAGTTAAAAATACAGTAGACCTACACTGATCATATTTGTCACCCCATTAGCAGTCAGCTCAGTGAATTTGGGGGGTTGCATACAGAATGTGTGTGAACATGTAGAAAGTTTTGGAGCAGTGTCATTGAGGATTGGGGTCAGTTATAAATGAGGGGAGGTTAGCAGCAGGTGATGACTACTTTAACAACAGAAAATTGCCATTTCTGAAGCTCAGCAAGGTGATGTACAGGAAACGTTGATGCTCAGCAGGTCAGAGGGCCTCAGTAGTCATAGACAAAGAGGAAATTCTGAAGTCAGCAGTAGAAGAAAGCTGACTGGTCATGAATTCCCAAGCACCAAGTTCCCAAACATACTTAAAATTTATGTTTCCCTTAATCAAATGGTCTTTCCTCCCTGTAGACTTGTAAGAACTGCTTCCTGATGGAGCATCTATGAAATCAAGTAGTCAGCCTTTTAAAAAGGGAAGTGCCTTTCTGCATCCAACGCCATCCAAGGGCCCTGAGTATCTAAGCTGACTCCCTGTATTTGGAAGGTACAATGTACAAATCAGCTGAGCAGACAAAAAAATCTGAGTTCCAATTAATGTCCTGTATACACACTACTCTTTCAAAATACTATGAACAGTCCTAGTAAAGCAATGACTCTGCACCTACTACAAAATACTGAGTCTTTTGGCTGCATTGTTTGCAATTGGTACAAAGAGTTCCAAATCCTGACACATGGACCAAGATTTTCTCTCTTCATTTAGCTCCACAGATATTTTCCTTTGAAATATTTGAAGCTCCTGAACAGATTTGGTGACTAGCACAGTTATTGCCCCGATTCGCAGAAATCATTGTTCAGAAGAGTCAAAGAAAAGGCACATTGTCATGCAGAATCAGCATCACCTCTGAAGCACACGTACATACCACTGCACACTTAGTTCCTCTTGAAAAAGAGTATTTTTTCTGCTCTGCCTACTCTACCTAAATCTTTTTAGGAGGTGAAATCTGTATATGTATACACTTGTATGTACATATACCAGCAGACGGAAACATGCAGAGTTTCAGTTACTCTGTTCCTAGGTATTACCGCCATTGTCATTGCTCCCCTGTATGCTTCTGGGATGGTTTTCAAGGCCATGATGTGAATGGGCTCAGTACTGACCTACAGCTGCGTCAGCAGAAGTAAGGGGACCAGTCTGGATACGCGGGGAAGCAGGAGATCCTGAAGTGTCCAGAGGCCCTCGTCAAACAGCCACAAGTACTTTCCTGTGCAGAGCAAGCGGCAGCAGGAAAGGGCTCATTACCTCAACACTCTGTGGAGGGAATAAGAAGGGGCAGAGTGGGAATATCCGATAATCCTTCATGGTGGCTGTCACTGGCTTTCTTTGGTTGGAAGCATCTGGCAACACAAGAGAGGAATTTGTTTAACTCCCTTGTGTTGCTGCTCTGCTTCAGTCCTTTCTTTTCAAGCCCATACAGCCTTGACAGCAACTGAGCCATTGCTCATGAGGAAAATGCCATGTGGATCAGTGTTAGCAGCATAAAATGAAAGTCTGTATGCAAACCACAGATCCTGCCCTACTTTAAAGACAAATATAGGACCACTGTGTTTAGCATCTTACATTCTTGGCTGTCAGACAGCAACAGAATAATAAGATTCACAATTCTGTAATTAACTTCAGAACTTTGGAGCAACAAGCCTGACATGCTAGGGGTTTTAATTTCCCCAGTAGGCAGCTCTATGTATGCTAAGCTTCAACATCCATCATGTTTACTAATCTTAGTCTGACCCCTAGTGAGCTGTCACAGAATAATCAGATAAGGCTTTCTTCTGAATGTGCAGGTGTGGAAGAGAACACATGACCTAGTATCAAATTCACTTATCTCCACATATAAGGTGGTTTTTGCCTCTTTCCCCTCTTTTTTTTTTTTTACTTTGTCCAATCAGGAACTGCTTCTTCAGATTTATGAAGAGATTTTTGCCTCTGAAGGAGATGAAGTGCAAGTTATATCTGATTAGATAATACATTTAAATTAATAAACACTTAGACAAAAAAGGGTGTAAGCTAAAGCAGTAAATATTTTAAAGGATGTAAATAACTTGCACAATTTTTCAAGCCATTAGAAGCTTCTGGGTTTTTGTCAGCTTAAACCTCAGAGCATTTTGTTCGTACTGGATATTTCTTGCTCAGTGTGTTTATGCCAAGTAGTTACGGGCCAAAATACAATCACTGTGCACTTGCCTTGGCAATAACACAAGCACAGTAAAATTTTTATGGATTTTTTTTTTCCCTGCATGAAGATCCATCTATCAGGCACACTGACTTAAAAAAAGTAATTTGCCCAACCTCTGAGATGTACCCGCAAGAGTTCAGGCTTCTTTGTTGTTTGTTTTTTTCTCTAAAAGCAGCGCTCTTCTGTAGCTGTAGCCAAGAGGACTCAGTACTAGCGCTCTCTGTCCATGGCTTAGGTGTACTTCTGTCACCCACAGTCTGTGCACAAGATGTGGCTTTGACACCTGTTCCCTTCTTTTTGCTCCTTACAGGCATTTTGAAGTTCGTGGAAATCACGGTTAACCTCCTGGTGTTGATTTGTGTGGGAGCTTCCCAAGCCTCTGTTGCAGGCTTCACGTCCCTTGGAGGCTTTGGATCCTTTAGCCTGAATTCAGCCTATAGCCCCTTTGAGGGCACAGAGCTCCGGGAGGTGAGGGAGCTGGACATGCAGATCACCCAGATGAGAGCCCCTTGCGTGTATGGCGGCGTAGCCTTCAGCTTAACAGCAGCGGTACTTACCCTTGTCTTCCTCATCGTGGGGGCAAAGCCCATCCAGCAGCTCAGGACAGGGCTGCTGGTAGGTGAATGTGCCTTCAACCTGCTGGCAGGCGTGGCGTACGTCGTGGCAGTGGGCCTCTACCTGCATTTCGTCAGCCAGGTGAACTCCACAGAGGTTTGCAAGAGGCGCGAGAGGCTGTACACGCGCCGCGGCTACACTTCCATGAACTGCGTGGTCCAGGGTGGCGACGCGGCCGTGGGCCTGTTCGGTGCCGTCGCTTCCTGCTTGTACTTTGCCAGCTTTGTGGTCTGCATCCGTGCTGTCCGAACTGTCAGGGCCTTCCAGAGCCACATGGCCAAGGCTCAGCACAACCCCAAAGTCAGTGTTAAGGACAGGAGCGTCAGAAACCACCATGCTGTTCACAGGACCTCTGAAAGCTCCCACAACATCCAGGCTCTCGCCACGTTAGTGTGAAGTCAGCTCTGGGCCTGTGCCAGAGAGCTGGGGCTTCAGCCAGGAACGGACACACTGGGTGTCACATAGCAAACAGGAGACCAGCCCACAATGTATCTCCCTACAAGATGCTGAAGTGTGTATAGAATCACTAAATGTAACTATACAGCTATAACATGATGTAATAAAAATGCCATTGAGTGACTTGTTTTAACAGGGTTTTTTTTGCACTGGTGTCTCAAGCTGGACTCCTGCAGGTAAAATGCGTTTGTGATTGTAATGTTTTCATCCTACACAGAGCAAATCCAAACAGTAAAGGGCTTTTAACAGGTTACAACTGCACTGATGCCAAACTTGTTTTAACAACCACTTCCTTTCCTCTCCCATGGCATAAGGAACTGAATACACAGCTAGGATGGGCAGCCTTCAACAGATTCTGTGCCTGTTGTGCATCCTGTTGACTTATGCTACAGTGCTCACAAAGCAAAGGACACTTGAGTGCTTTTCTGAATCACGTCTGAGGTTACATTTGTGACCTGTTTTGCTTGGGCTAGTGAAGCATTTTATCTTCTGAGTCACAGGGGTTGACACATGCCGATCATGTGCTCCCTGAGGAATGCTGCCAGGAGGAACCAGCTGCAATGTCAAAGGCAGCATTTTGGTCCTTACCCGGTTTCCTACTGTATTTTCCCAGCTCACTGAGCGCAGATAAGAACCCGAGAGACAACACACTGGTTGGGAATCGGCTTAGTAAAGAAAGATACCATTTGCTTCTGTAAGCCCCGAAACAAGGTTTGGCTTGCTGACTCCGCAGCCGGTGGTGGGCAGAGCCTGAGTCGGGAATATGCTGGCTGCTCTGGGAACACTGTAACAGCTGCTCTGGGAACACTGTAACAGTGACAGAAAGTACATGTATCCTTCCAATATCTAAACAGGCAAAGCATGAGTGAACAGTAGTAATTGTATGCCCCAGGGATGAGAAAATAAATTTAGGAGAACATCTTTCAAGAATCCTTTGTTTGAGGCAGATGAAATAGATCACTGGTCTTCATAGATGAGGGAGTACGAAAAAAAAAGGCTGCTCTTGAAGTGTGTGAGGTTTGTCAGCTTGAGGGGGGGAAGAGACAATTTTGATTCTGGCTCTTCTCACTGTTTTCAGTTTTGCCTGGCTCACAGCCATTGCGCAGATGAGGCTCTTTTGAACCATAGTAAATCTTATTTATTGTATACTTCATACATACATACACATACACACACAGATCTCAAAGGATTATGTTTGAGGTAATATAAGCCAAACAAGAAAATGTTATGGTTCTGATTAGAAGTGATTACGTGAGCCTTTACAATAAGTATCACTTATATAATACTGTAAACATGCATTTAACACTGTGAACACCAAGCAGCTCTAGAGCATTATTATGCTTATGAAGAGATAGGAATTAAGAGTTTTTCCAAACTTGCTGTGACTCACAGTTGTGATAGTCAAGAAAGTAAGACTGATTTCTAGACTGGTATGCTGTAATCAGCTGGGAAGTCTGTTACAGGGATGTCTGGCATGCTCTGACATGTCCTTCTGATGTTGCAGACCCCAGAGCTGGATACAGGACCCAGGTGGGGGTCTCACCAGAATGGAGCAGAAGGAGAGAATCACCTCCCTTGACCTGCTGGCCACGCAGGATGCAGTTGGCTTTCTGGGCTGTAAGTGCACACTGCCAGTTCAAATCCAGTTTTTTATTCACCAGTACCCCCATATCCTTCTCCATAAGGCTGCTCTCGATCCCTTCATCACCCAGTCTCCTGAAACGTGATTGCCCGAACTCATACACTTGGCCTTGTTCCAACCTTGTGACATTCACACTGGTCAACTCCTCAGGCCTTGACACCCTGACACGTAACAGGATGACATCCCTTCCCTCAAGCATACCAACTGCACCAGTAAGCTTGATGTCATCCACAAACTTGCTGAGGTCCTGAAACGTTGCAAGCAGAGGGACCACGAAGAAATCCACCGCCCGGTGATTGCCAGCTTCTTGAGAGCTTTGTGCCTTGAATTTGTTTCCTTCCCTGACACCGTGAAGCAAGATCATTAGGAAATAGTTGTGAGGAGGAAATAAACATCAGGGCTGTTTCCTCCACTCACCTTCACAGGGAGAAGTATAGGAGAAATACTTCTCAGAAGGCAGGAAAAAAGAAGCTTCCCTACCTTTTGGGGTGAAGGACTAGCCAAATACCATCAGAGTAATCCAAAACACTCTGCTTCCCAACTGTAACAAGACCATGCTCAGTATCCTGTGGCCAACTTGAAAAATATTTACTGTGGGAGCTGGGAAGGTGTAATACAAGAGCAGAGATTTTCTGGCATGCACATATGACTAAGGCTGTCGTCCCCAGCTGCCCTTGCAGGCGGTCCTGCCCTCCAGAGCAAACCAAGTTTCCCACCTCCTGCTGCAGATGGCTGTGCCCATCACCACCTCTGCAGCGACTGACAGTATGGAACAATAATCCATGTTTGGACCAGGAAACAAAGGTAGGGGAGATGGTTCCTGTCAGCCTTATCATTTCTTTTAGCCTTTCCCTGCTGCCCACCCCACGCAGACAGGTTTGCATTGCCTGTGTGCAACTTTGAGGGTTAGCACTGAAAACAAACTCACCTGTTTCTTTGAAGCAGCCCCTCACAGCCCAGTTTCACCTGCAAACAAAGGACTGCACGTAGGCATTGCCCTCAGTCCCTCTTTGGTAAGGGGGATCCTCAGGGTGAATCCAGCTTGTCCCCTGTGACCACCATCAGCTTATCACCTGCTGCAAGGGAAACAGTGATAGCAGTGAAGGTCAAACCTGCACTTCTCTGAGAGGTTGCCGTGTGGGTAGACAGCATGGCATCTCTCAACCTCAAAGTGTTGGGTACAGAAAGAAGCCTTCTGACACATCAAGCCTACTGTGAACCTTTAAAAAGAGGAATAAAATGTCCACCATCCCTGGAGATGCTAGGAAATGGATACAGGTTGCAGGGTGAACTGGAGCTGCCTAGCAGGAGAAAAGCCCCATTGCAGATGATGGGTCACTGGTGCAAGGTGCTGGGCTGAGTTGAGTAGCTCATTTATCTCAGAGTTACCTGTGAGACTCTCAGCCAGTCCCTTTGGATTCAAACCATCAATTTGCTCCAGTCTGCTTCAACACAGGAGCAAACAGCTTTAGTCAGTCAGAGAAAAAAGCATCCAGCTGAGCCCCTGAGCCATTAGCCATCTACAGAGGGACCCCGTCCCTGCAGAAGAACCTTAGAGAAAAACAATCTTCTCTGAAAAAATGTGTCTCCATGCCCTAAACCTGAGGAGGAAAGAAAGGGAGAAAGGGGGAAGAATCCACTCTCCGGATGGTACCGTGAAAATTTCATCATGCTGGGTTGTGTACCTTTGAGCACCCATTTTCCTGGATGTCTCCTTTATTCAAATAGTGTTTCATAAAATAGTTCAGTCTGGGGGAAATCTTGTCCAAAACAGAGGAAATCAGCATCCAAAGACAGAGGTGTCTTGTTCCAGTGTGAAAGGCAAAACTGGGGGGAGGAGGGGTGAGGCAAGAGAGAAAATAGGATATTTACTCCTCCAAATAAGCCTAACATAACCTTTATATTTCCCAAGTAATTCATGTAATAATTCATGGAACTGTAAATCTGGCGGTGCTGGAAGATCTGCACGTAGTGGGGTATTGCTTTCCTGCTACAGAGCAGCTGTAAGGAGGAAGGACCTCTGTAATCATCCACAGAAGGGAAATTTTTGGTTAAGCACAAAAAAGCAGCGTTCCTATTTTCTTAATGAGTTCAAGAAAACACTCCTAGGCCATATTACATTTTATCAGAATTTAAGCTTTTTCCATTGGTTCTTCAGAAGAGTTTGAGTATATCCAATGTGCAGAAACAACTAGGGACACAAACAGGTTGTGCAACAGCAGAAACTGAATTCAAGGCTTAGTGTTAAGAAAAGCCAGGATCTCAGTTTACATGGGAAACTGCTTAAAATGGATGAGACTACATACAGGGATTAGAGCACTAAAGAACAGTCTGAATGGAAATTTTCTTCCATAATCCATGTATTTTACTCCCAGTGCAGACTTACCTTCGTTAAAGTTATTCTTCTGGTAGTTTTCCACCACAACTTCGTTCACCGTAGTTAAGTAAAGCTTACGGATACACCGCAGACCTTCAGTAACTCCGGTTTCTCAGTCACATTTGCAGAACTTGGATGCCTCCTTTTGTTTTCCAAGACTCAGGTAAGTTATTGAAGGGGACGATGGCCACGTAGTTTATGACAGCTGTGACATTCACTTGTGACAGCTGTGGCATTCACCGTTACTCATCTCTTTCAAAACATCCACGAGAAGGTGGCGCGCTCAGTGTATTGTAGCAGCTTAATGCCAGCACAGCATAAAAACTGTCACAGATGCTCACCATCACCCGTTATAAATAAAACATGAGACTCCTTGCAAGGTCCGTGAGTTGTCAGTGACTTTGATGTAATTGGTTTTGGCGTGTGACAGTGCAACACGGGCAAGTCACAGGATGCCCTTCATTACTACAAACAGTCTACTGATTTCCAGTGGTGCCTTTTGCACACAGGCCTGCACCTGCTGCGGGTCTCCCCAAAACTCTCAGGCCGCGTTGAAGGGCTCAAGTGAGCGAAATGCCTGCGTGTGTTTTACAGGTAAATTAGCGTTTCAGAAGGAGGTAGAAAGGCTCCTGAGACAGATGCACACAGGTAAGGACCACATGGTTTTAAACAGGCTTTAGAAAACTCAGATGTGGTTTGGATATATTACTTTTGATACTATAAGAGAAACTGAATAGTGGAGGTGTTTAGGCATTTATAGGTATGTGAAAGCCTTGGGTTTTTTGCTATCCTGTGCTGACATCCAAGATAAATACAAATAATGAAAGTGCAGGAGGAAAACAGGAGGCTTGAACTTGCCCAGCTGTTTCATGAAAAGTGGAATTTCATCAGCTGTGAAGACACTACGTGCGTTGCATATACATTACTCATAGGCTGCCCACCATACCCAGATTTACAGGTTTAAGCAGAGCTTTGTACTATCGTTTGCACACCCACAGCACAGCAGCCCGTATCTGCAAGCGTGAAGGGTGTGCCACAGTGACTTCCACACGCTCAATATTTTAGGGCAGGATTCTCGGCACAGAACGGTGGAAACCATGGGACACTGAAAGAGCTGGTGACAGAATTAATGAGTTTAAGACTAAGTGGAGATTAGCTAGCATTCCTAGTCACCCTGTGGGAGGAGGTAGGGGGCCAAACAGTAAAAAGGTGTTTCCGTTGCTTCAGAGTGCAAAACTAATTTCCCAAGAAGATGGCCCTGTCACAGAATCATTAAGGTTGGAAAAGACCTCTAAGATCATCGAGTCCAGCCGTTAACCCAGGACTGCTGTGTTCACCACTAAACCATGTCCTCAAGTGCCACAGCCAAATGTCTTCTGAACACTTGGGGATGGTGACTCCATCACTTCCCTAGGCAGCCTGTTCCAAGGCCTGAACATCTGTGCATGAAGAAATTTTTCCTGGTATCCAATCTAAACCTCCCTCAGTGCAACTGGAGGCCATTACCTCTCATCTTGTTACTTGGGAGGAGAGACTGACCCCCACTTTGCTACAGCCTCCTTTTGGGTAGTTGTAGAGAGTGGTAAGGTCCTCCCAAGCCTCCTTTTCTCCAGGCTAAACAACTCCAGCTCCCTCAGCCGCTCCTGTAAGACTTGTGCTCCAGACCCTTCGTCAACTGCGTTGCTGTTCTCTGGACATGCCCCAGCACCTGTGCAACTTAAGGGAGATTCAAATTTTTACACTGTTGTGGATCAGCTCTGATGGTGAATATTTGGCAATTTATTGGTCCAAATAAATAAGACATGCTGTGATCAAGATCTCATTGTCCATTTGCTAGGGCAACTTGAGAGCTTGCCAAGATCCTCTTCCACCTGGCAGCACTGCAGATGCTCCCCTGAGCAGTAGCAGGTCTAGTTTCCCTAGTTCCCTCAGCCCTTGCACCCTTGTTCGGACTCACAGCAAATGCTTCTAAGAGTCACGAAGCTTCAGCGTGCACGACAGCTCTCACTCTGTATGAAGCAGACACCTGCTATGTTGGTGTTGCTGCCTTCCCGCCTTCCTTGTTCAACTGAAGGAAGGCTTCTCTGACCTCTAGTGCTCCTGCATGACTCGCACGATGGGGTGCACGAGGGTGTGGAATGCACCCATTTCACTGGCAGCCTCCAAGGACTGAGACGCAGCGATGCTGGTCCTGTCCCGCGGTAACACGAGGGGGAGCCCTTGCAGCTTTCAATTAACGGAGACAGCGGGAATACGACTTTTTCCACCCCACATAAAAAGGACCAGTTCCTCATCAGAAAAACAAAACCAGGAGGTCTGAAAGGCGTCTCTGGTCTTCACAACGACACTGCTTCTGGCTTCAAACAAGTGCAAGCCACAGACCACTGGGAGAGAGGAAAGTCAATTAGGATGGATCCCTCTTCCTACACATCCCCCTTTCTGAAGGAGGGACAGGGTGCAGGATGGACTGGGGACATATTTTCCCACGTTCTCATTTCAAAGCACTCCAAGAATACCAGGGAAAACTTTGCTGATACCTGAGTCGATGTCAATAGCCCTGTGGTCAATTTTTGCCCAACAGAAACAAGAAAACAGAAAAATCTCTTTACCGCTCATTAAATGAAACTACCACAGGTGAGTTGCCAATAGGGATCCCAAAGCTTGCTTTCAGGGAGATTTACTGCTTTTAGGATTTGCTGCTTTGGCCACTTTGAAAAGACATAGCAGGTTTTGCTCTCCCTTGCCATCTAATTTTAAACACATTGGAGCAGAGTACTTCACTGTATATTCTGTGCACAATATGTCACCATATATTCTGCAATTCTAATAAAATATTCTGTTTTTCAGGACCATGGTAAGTACTAACTGCAAATGCACCTACTGTAAGATTTTTTTTTTTTCCACAAAATGCTGTTGTCTCACTCATTTAAGACGAATTACAATGAAAAAGCATCTTATTCACAAGTCACCAAGTCACATTTCTTCTGCTACACCAGTCTGCCTTCATAATTCTGCATCCCAACTTTCCTCAAAGCATTCAACAGCATACATTTAATTAGCAAAACAATCCCATCTGTTCCACAAGTCAATACTGACAATTTTACTGTTAAAATACATGTATTTCTCTTGGTGCAGCTGTGCTTAATCTGTCAAGGGCAGAAGAGCCTGCTGTGCTCAGAGCATTGTGCTGAGTGCCCAGGTTCTCATCACAGGGCTGCAAAAGCCCAGCTGGCACCAGGAGCTCCCAAAGGCCTCCACAGCTCCATCCCTGGCCACTGAATCCCGCGGGACGCCCCTAAGTCATCCACGTGCCCTAAACACAGACCTCCAAAGGCACTTCCACAGAACCTTTGGTAAGAGATCTCTTTGCTCTCTGTTTCCTTAAATTTTAATGAGAGACACAGAAGAACAAGCTCAGACAAAAACAGCAAACAGGCAGCAGAGGCTGTGATGAGCAGTAGGACACTGGAATTGAGACTGAAATTGGGAACAGGGCAGTAAGAGCCAGCTGAGTCTCATCCACCAGCAGGGACTGACTGCTTCCCAGCCTTGGGACTGCATACTTCATCCTCTCCCCCACAGCGTGATGTGCAGGAACCCACACTCTCTGATTGTAAACCAGGCACCTGAATATCCTAAAGCAGAAAGCCTCAGGGGCCCATCTACTCTTGGGTGTCCCTATCAGCGAGCAGACCAGTCCTGCCTGTCCCAGGTCTCTGTCATGTTGCAGTTATTACACAACAACTTCCTCCTGGCCGCAGCGCCGTCATGCTCCTGATGAGCTCTTGCGGATTGTCTCCCTTCAGCTTACAATATTAAGAAAATATGTAAAAAGATGAGATAGCGTCTGCCTCGTTCAGATCCTGCCTCAGTCATAACCTAGAGGGCAAGCTTAGCTCATGGCAGGAGATAAAAGGTAGGCCGAGGTATCCAAGTCAACCGCAGGTGATCCAAACTTGTCGGCCTGAGAAAGGATGATCTAAAGGATGAACTGTTGACCTCAACAGGAATGGAAATAAAAATAAAGAAGTCTGGACAAAAGCAGGGACCAATCATTTAAACCAGGGACTTGGAGCAAGCAAGGAACTTTCTCCCCACTGATGTCCTAGATAAATAGTATACTGATTCTGCCCTGGGGCTGCTGTTAATCTATTAAATATTTAGGGAGTTTCCACCTCCACCTTTTGATTGAAATGGCTGCAAGTAGGTTTCCTGTTCTTGGGCAGCAGATGAATTTTAACTTTTATCTTTCCATGGAAGCAGCAGTCTTGTTAGGGAAGGCATTTGAACACTTACACCATCAGTGTAGGACACAGCATACCCCTCACCAAAATAAAAGCAATCAAGAGGAACAGATTGGTTCATGCAGTATTCCATGAAATTCTCACTGCAAGCAGTGCAAGCATGTAACAATTAAATCTGTAAGAAACAAATCAATTAATCCAACAGTAGTGCAATAAGTTGGCCCTAAAGCAAATCAATTGAATTAACAAAGCAGGGCAGTAAAGCAGGTTAACAGAAAAAAAGTAAACGTGGAGTCATTTAACAGGCACCACGATGTCCTGGTTCCAGCTGAGCCCTAAACGTATTTTTACCACCTTCTGGCCCCGTAGCTCCCCCTGCAGCCAAAGCTCTGAGGGACCTGACCCTATAGCACTGCTGAGAACTGCTCAGCTTAAGACTTGAGTGCCTTTGCCTCTCAGAAAAACCTATCTCTTTACTAACGGCAGGCAGTGTCCAGGGAAACCAGGCTGACCAGGCTAAAGTTACTGTTCTGTTCACTCCTTTGAATCCTCAGCTTGAATCAATTCAAGCCCTTCTGCACCCCAGACCAAACTCTTCACTAGGTTATCCCAATCAACCCACTCAAGTGAACATTTGCAAGCCCAGACCCGTAAGGCTGCCCCCAGAAGACACCATCCATGGCTAGTGCAGAGATGCAGAAATTATCTCCAAAGCCATGTGTGACATTTCCTTGACACTCAGCCCCACATGGATGTGCTTCCAAAGTAGCAAAGTTATACTTAAAAAACACATACATACGATTTGCTAGAAAATTATGTGTGTGAGTTGTAGACAGGAGGGCTAATGATGAAGCTGAGCTTGCTACGACGATACTACTGGAAGCAAAACATAAGGGGCACTGCAGTAGCAGCACATTCTCAAACAGTGACAGAAACAACCTACCTGGACACCGCCAGCACGCTCCAAGGGCAGTAAGCCAGAGGAAGGCAATGCCACCGTGGGACTGGTTACCATCAAAACGGTGGTGCCACATGCTGAATGGGTAAGCAGGATGCCAACAGGTTATTCAGGCACAACAAAACGCATTATATTAGAGCACTTCGGGCAGAAACCAAGAAAAAAGCTTTTACGGTACAACAAAAGGCTCGCA
Organism: Oxyruncus cristatus; assembly: GCA_013399855.1. Classification (NCBI taxonomy): domain Eukaryota; kingdom Metazoa; phylum Chordata; class Aves; order Passeriformes; family Cotingidae; genus Oxyruncus; species Oxyruncus cristatus. The sequence goes on along the minus strand of VXAY01006782.1, from coordinate 1,716,185 downwards.
TTTACAAGCACAGAAGCCACTCAGTTACTGCCCAGTACCACCATAGCTTCCTATTATCTGCCAGGAAATAATGTATGTTCATTTCTCTGCCATCAGCCATCCACCTCCTCCTGTTCATGCATTTCTACTTGTCTCAGATACGTCTATCAGCAAGTTCCAAAGGACATGCAAGCTTTGATTATAAAGATAATGCAGCTCTACATTTTTCCCCAGCTGAAAGCCTTCCTCTCTTTTTAGCCTCCAACCTTCATCCCTGGTACAGCTGTCAAGTCCTGCAAACAAATCCATGTCTCTGAGTCAGATAGCTCCCAGTAGGTCAAAACCGTGCAGAATATACTGTGCACATAATCAGAAAAACATGTACAGTAGTAGTGCACGTAGATGCAATCAGTAACTTCAGCTTCAGCCCTCATAAGAACATACTAACCCCCTTCTGTGAAAGTGGACAGCGACGTCCAGAAAAATCACGAGTTGCAAAAACTGTACCTTGTTTTCCAAGTCCCAGTTTAAAGGCAGAACAAGGCAGAACCCTTTTGCCCTTGCTTAAAAATAAGTGCTGAACTTTCCAAAGATGCTCCAAGCCATGCAACCCACTAATCTAGTCCAACGTGTTACACAAAGCCCAGCAGAGGGATGAAGTTGCCCCTATGAATGCATCAATCCTTCACATTATGACTTTTTAAGACAGGACATTATCACAGACATCTTCTTCAAGGCGGAGGAAAAATCCAAAGGTTCAGTTCCTCTGCCAAAATCCTGTCACTTTGATGCCACAGAAGCCCTGACTCCAGAATGCCCTTCCTAACTTTACAGAGGGCATGATGCGGGAAGGGGGCAAGCTTCAGTGGGCTGTCAGTTTTGACCATCTATGCGTCAAGTTAAGGGCATAAGGAGGAAAACTGCAATAAGCACCTAATCCCACAGAGGCTGCCAAGTTCTTGGGAGTCTCCTTCAAATGAAGGGAAGGGAAAGTCTTTACAAAGCCTACGTGCATATACTCCTACTCACATGAGAAAAGGGGAGCGTCAGTTGTCAGCACTGAGCCAAAGTTTAGCTCACATGGAATGATCCCCTTCCACCCCTAGTCTGACCTCTGCTTCTCTCTCGGGAGTACCAGATGTACAGCACACCAGAGGCACCTGATCACGAATAGAGACCACAGACTGAGGGCAGCCAGATTACTCCTCCACCAGTAGTAGGAAAAGAACTGCCTTTTTGGGTTGTTTTTTTATTTGGGTTCTTTATTTTTTTTTTTTTTTTAGGATATGGAAAATTTTCCACCTGGCTCAGGAAACCCTAAACTTGTAATCGCTTGCCTAGGACATGATAGTGCCCCTGCTAATTATCACCTTTAGCCTCAAGCAGCACCTGAACAGAAGAAA